>CM031237.1:191021412-191344676 GCA_018340775.1 Taxus wallichiana var. yunnanensis | reverse complement strand
CTGCAACTTTATTTTGCCTCTCGGTGTTGTAATACAAGTGATTTTGATGATTAAAATAACAATACACCTTCGTGATTAGTTTTCATCCTCTGCCTGTGTTGTTTGGTTAATTTAAGATCCTTCATTACAATTATCAGTTTGTGCATGAGGTTCTTTGTTGTATTTTTATGGATCATGGTCAATCTATAGAAGTAAAAATGCTCACCACTCCTTTGGTGCATCACCTATTAGCATTAGTTTTAGATTTTTGCATTCTCTATCTCTTTCTCCTTTGGAATTTAGGGTAGGGTTAGGAATATAGAGCTCTACAACTTGTAAGTGATAAATCGACTAGAGGAACTGAGGAACCAACCTCTAAACTGAGATTCCTTTCTCATTTTGTAAGTCCCACACTTGGGGAAAGGATTCAATGTTGTGCAATCACACTTTGGATGCTAGTATGATCAAACTATAAATCGATCAATATCCAGGGGTGCTGCTAATTTGCAACAACAATCATCACTCCTTAGAAGTGGGTAGTGATTCTTCACAGTAATTTTATTCAAGACCTAATATTTAATGCAAAGTATCCGTGTTTCATCTTTCTTTGGTGCCAAGATAATTGAACTTCCACAAGGTGAAGAGATCTGCCTAATGTTTCCCTTTTGAATCAAATCTTGGAGCTACCTCTTGATCTCATAATTTTCAAGAACCACCTACAATACATAAGTTATTGTGTAAAGGAGATCCCGAGACCAAATCAATAACATGGTTTACCTCGCATTGAAGTGGCACTCTTGTGGGTGACAGGAATAGATCATCATACTCACTATGATTTGGTTCATATACTTGTTTTTTTGCATTGAATGTGTTCATTTTGTGATTTCTCCTCCACTATGGGTTTTACCCCCTCAAATTTTTTGTTTTGGATGTATAATAAGTCACCATTAAGCTTTGATCAAATTTTTACATTTTAGGTTTTTTGTGATTTTCATGGGTTTTTCAATTTTTTGTTTATGTTTGTTTGAAACCATCCAAATATTCTTCAAAACCCTCCAAACATTCCTCAAAACCCTCCTCAAACGTGTAGATCCACCTAATGTGGCTCCTTCTATCCCACGGAACCAACAGAACACAAGCGATATTGTTGGAAGAATCCAACAAAATAAAATTGTCATTGAGAACCTTATTTAGAAAATAAGACAAAATCATGCCACAAATCCGTCCCGCATGATGACTTTAGCCAACACATTGAAAATATTGATTGGTGAAAGTCAACTCCATGCAAACCAACAAAATAGATAGATGGAATACCTTTAGAGTTGATTGTAGGTGGTGGTGGTGGCATGCAAATAAATTATCCCATGCGGCCGTAAAAAAGACAAAAAATTATAAAAGACCGCATTGTGCATTATTTACTAACCCGAGAACCAATGCCCCCCCACGACTACTTGCAAATGGTTCCCAATCCATTGGTGCCATGATGACCGAATCAAGAATAATTTTTGGGACCGATGGTGGATGGTTTTTGATTATCCACCATGCAAAAAATAATGAGGTTCCTCTCTATTTTTTGAAGAAATTATATTGCGAGTTCATGCTTAATGAGGTCCCAAATTATTTTGAATTTTTTTGAGTTTTATGGGCGAGGAGGTGGCTCTGCATAGAGTAGACCAGGTGCACACGTTGGTCAACCTAGGATCCCCCATGCCCCAAAACCCCACTTCCTTCAGTTATCCCTCCTACAATGAAGGAGGTTGTGGAGATTGACACACTACATGCATTAAGGGAGCTCACTGACACTCTAACCCAACATAGTGGCTAGATTACATCTAGTGATGTTGGTGGAGCACCAGTTCTAGTGCACCACACCATTGTGGATCATGTGGTGTCATATGCACTATGGGTGAGACATCATTTGCTGGATCACATGATTTCTTTTCTCTAGATGAGATGATGGCGATGTTTTTGGAACTAGTGCAAATGATCTTGGTCTTTCATAGGTAAATGTCAAATAAATATAATATATATATATATACAATAGTTTATTTCATTTGAGATTTTAATATATATGTATTTGATTACGTCATGTACATACATGTAAAAACTAATATTTTTTTTATTTTAAACAACAAGATCCGATGAAGGACACATCCGATGTCGACATGCTAGCTATCACGCAATGGGCATGTTACAGATGTAAGTTTCAAGTTACTTACATTTCAAATTTCATTTGATTGCACTTTTATTATTAAATACACATTTTTAATGTTCATGTATAGTGTTTCACGTGTACATGTACATATTAATATGTTTTTCTTTATATGCAGGAGCTTGACGGGTCATCATCTGCTCTAGGAACTGAGGCTACTAGCATGCCTCACATGAATTTTACGTAGGTTAGTTTCTCTTTACACATTTGTTTCTAATTGTGGAATTCTCTAGTAGTTTTAATCCCATAACTCTAGCCAATACAATTTGATCATAACATTAAGCTCTTATGATGCAAGGGTTAAGTTTAACACTCTCCTAGATATACAAACTCTCCTTTTATCATGATCATGGACACTTACCTCTATGCTAGACATGTTTCTAGAGCACTCCATCTAAATATTACCCCACTTCATTATTAGTTCTATGCATTCTTTATTAACCATCTAAATGTTGCTAGAATTGTTAGTTCTATGCATTCTTTATTAACCCTCTTCTCTCTAAAACAACAAAGAGATGACAATATGGGATAAGTTACCTACACTTCTAAATATATCATGGGTCCCTTGGTTCATGTTTATCACCAATACTCCCTATGAAATTCTATACACCCAATCTCATATTATATATGTTATTCATCAAGTTTCTCTATATTTGCATTCTCATGTACACAATGGATATAGCTTGGTGACCTGCCTAGAACCAAGTTCTACATACCAAATACATTCCACATCTTTAATGAATTACTTCTTGAATATCTCTAATAACCCTTTTTGTGACTTAATATTGTCATGTACAGTCATATTTCATTCAACTGATGGCATTTTCTTTATTCCTACACCCCTAAGATCATTCAAACATCTCATTCATACCTGATATCACCTTCATACCTAGTCTAAGATCATGATTTATCAAATTATAGTGAGAATCCTGACTTTTGCCTTCATTTTTGTACATTGTACTTTTACCAAAGTGTTACAACTTTCAAAAATAATAATTGTTATCTAGATAACTTCACTACACTACATTTTATCAATCACCATGAAATATTGGGTCTTCTAATTCATGCAAAAATAGAGATAATTTGAAATTTCTAGCAAGATTCACCAGTATAATCAAAAGTTACACAAATCCCTAGATAGAGCCTAAGAGCCTACAATTTGCTCTAAAAACCAAATTATGCAATTTCAAGACACATAAAAATTATGACTGTGATCTACATCACTGTAGGACCTTTCCATATTAACATTCAAGAGATATTATGCAAATAAATAGGACTAATTATCCTTCTCTACTTTATCATAAGGTGTTTAGACTATTGGTTCGGTCATACACTTGTAATCTTACATAACTCTCTGTTTTAGGCCTTATTACTACTAGTCCTCTTCTCATGCTAATACTCATTGCTACATAGTTTTCAATTAATGTTGATCTACATGTTTTTGTATAAATTATGACTTGACAGAGACTCCTCCCTATATGCAGACTGTGGAGGTTATTGTAGATGTTGCCATAACGTCTGCAGATCCACTAACTCAGGTACAATTTTTCAAATTTGTTAAATTTTGGAGGAATGTTTTCTTACTACTTATCTACAATATCAAATTGTACATGAAATATTTAATTTGAACTATTTATTTGTATGTATCCTACCCCTCATGAGTCTACCATTGACCTTGCAGCGCGTCAATGAAAAATTGATAGGGATTATGAGATTGCGGTAAGATTTCACATGCATTATAAATTCTAAGTTTCTAAATTTTGAATGTATTTTAAAAATTTGGGTGTTAAAAACTTGATGTTTATGAATGTGCAGGCTAGGTTGCAAGCCAACTTAGAGATGCCTAGGACCACATGATGAAATCCATAGTGGCATCTCCCTCCACTACATCCATAGGTCATGGACATGCTTCTTCTAGTAGGGCGAAGAGAGGGAAGATGTTTCATGATTAGATTCATAGGACCCATGTATAGATATATATGCCATCTGGTCCTAGTTCATGATTCTTCATAGTCCATGTATATAGCCTTATGTGACCACATGTGGTCCTATATGTATGACACACTTAGTTTGATACATTATTCTTATATTTTCAGAGACACGTGGCACACTTTAGTTTGATACATTATATCCATGTTGGTTTTCATAACGATATTACTTCTATGTTTGATTTGATTTCATTGCACATGATATACTTCTATGTTTGTTTTCATAACCATATTAGTTCTATGTTTGATTTGATTTGATTTGATGACCATTATCCATATGATATATGATTATGATGTTATGTTATTCTTATGATATATGATATATGATGTTATGTTATATAATGGTTTTGAAGGTTCTTGGGTGCAAGATCATTTTTTTCAAGAGATTCAAGTGTGGAGTTATATCAATTTTCTTATTTTAAGCACGTGGTTAACACACTCCAAAGTGGGAAAAAATGTACACAATTAAAAATGGTCTTGAGGGATTTATTACAAGTCATTTTATATGTTTTTAGTGTACTTACAATTTATTTGTTAAGTATTAGTCCAAATTAAGTGTTATTGATGTGTGTAACAATAAGGTCCTAATTTGAATTCACTTGTTTAAAAAAATACATAAACATTGTAGTTTAGTTGGCACAAGATATGCAAAAAATATTCTTAACACTCTATTGTGTATTTACATGCTTTAAAAAGAGATCAAACAATCATTAGAGTATTTACATGGTAATGTGTTTACCTTGTTGCAATCTCATTGATGTGAGCCGAGTAGTGAGAAGTCATGCCCCGAGACATCATGGGAGAAAATGCCACTTTGCCAACATGTTCCGATTGGGGGGTATATGCCTTTGGGTGCTATGGTGGGCTCTAAGGAGGCCTGGTTTGGAGTCGACCACCCGATCCGAGCCAAGAACCCCTTCCCTATTCATCCCAATTCACGTTTTCAACGCGAAATTTTTACATGATCATCAAACTTGGCACTCAGTCATCCAAACCAAGAACCATCTAAGAAAAAAATTGAGTGAAGGAGGCCTCTAATCACACCCAAGAATTCAGGGTCATGGCATTCCTTGAGCCTTCGTGGCATAATTGTTTGCAAACTACCTTTTCTAGGTAGTCCTAGAAATGAACGGAGCCAAGTAGTGAGAAGTCATGCCTCGAGATGTCGTGGCACCAAACCAACGATGATGCCAACATGTCCGGTGGCTAGGTAAAATGCTAGGAGGCATCATTTTGGTGTGGGACAATGTCATTGCTTCCGGGCTACTTCGTTCGGGCATAGTCCCTTAAGAGCCCTGAGACCAAAAAAATTTACAACTTCGACGGGTGATTACTCGGTCTCCATGGAACACCTAGAGATGTCTCATTAGATCCTACACCTTGGTGTAGGGACCCTCTACAATATCTGTCTCTCATTTTTTTTCCATCTCCAATCGGTGCTCTCGCTGCCCTATTGTTTGCAAACATGTGAAATAGTGCAGTTTGAGCCAATATAAGGTCATCAAACACTATATTTTGAAATGGTGGGTCATGTGGCACCAAACGAACTACATGCCAACACATTTTTGAATGGCTAGGTAAATGCTAGAGGAGGTGTTCATTTTGGTGAGGACAATGTTGTTGCTTCCGGCTACTTCGCTTGGGCATAGTCCCTTAAGAGCCCTGAGACCAAAAAATCATATACAACTTCGACGGGTGATTACTCGGTCTCCGTGGCACCTAGAGATGTCTCATTAGATCCTACACCTCATGCATGTAGGACCCTCTATAATATCTATCTCATTTTTTTTTCTCCAATCGGTGCTCTACTTCCTATTGTTTGCAAACACTGAAAAGTGCAGTTTGAGCCAAGTGTAAAGGTTGTCAAACACTATATTTTGCAAATGGTGGGTCATGGCACCAAACCGACTATGCCAACATGTTATCTAGGGCTAGGTAAATGCACTAGAGGAGGAATCATTTTTTGTGGGACAATGTCATTGCTTTCCTCGGCTACTACTTCATTCGGGCATAGTCCCTTAAGAGCCCTGAGACCAAAAAAATATACAACTTCGACGGGTGATTACTCGGTCTCCATGGAACCTAGAGATGTCTCATCAGATCCTACACCTCAACATGTAGGGACCCTATAATAGCCTATCTTAGTTTTTTCCATCTCCAATCGGTGCTCTCATTTTTCCTATTGTTTGCAAATGCATGAAATAGTGTAGTTTGAGCCAGTGTAAGGTCACAAACTATATTTTACAAACGCGGTGGGTCATGGCACCAAAAATGACTACACCAACATGTCATAAGTGGCTAGGTAGGTAAACTGCTAGAGGAGGCATTTTTTGGTGCGGGACAATGTGTCATTTCTTCCGGCTACTTCTTCATTCAGCATAGTCCCTTAAGAGCCCTAAGACCAAAAAAATTTCAACTTCGACGGGTGATTACTCGAACTTCGTGGCACCTAGAGATGTCTCATCAGATCCTACACCTTGGCATAAGGGACCCTATAAATATATGTCTCATTTTTTTCATCTCCAATCGTGCTCTCTTGCCCTATTTTTTGCAAAAAAAAAAATAGTGCAGTTTGAGCTAAGAATATGTTAAAACACTTATTTTGCAAAAATGGTAAAATGGCACCTGTAGCCAAGAACCCCCTGAAACCAAAACCAAATGTGAAACAATGAACATAGGTAGATGGCCTTTTAAACACTTTGGGAGGTGTCATTTCAAAAGTTCCCTAGTCAAAAAAAGTTAAGGGCAATCAAACCATCCTTGAAAATAAGAACCCCAAAATACACAAATTTAATAAAATATATGAACTTGAATCTAGTTTAAAATTTAAAAATTCAAATGAAATTATATATAGCTTTCGAGAATATAAAATTCATCTACTAATGAACCAACCACGTGAAGGTGGAATATTTTCTAGCACCACTAACCTACATAAAAGTGTTAGTCAAAGAAATTTAAGTTGAATCAAAACCATACTAGATATATACAAAATACACAAATTTAATAAAATATATGAACTTGAATGATCTAGTTGAAAAATTTAAACACTTCAAAGAAATTATATATACTAGATGAACATGTAAATTCATTCCAATGAACCATCAGGTCATGTGAAGGTGGAAGCTTTTCTGGTACCACTAACCTGCATAAAAGTGTTAAAGTCAAAGAAATTTAAGTTAAATCAAAACCATACTAGATATATACAAAATACACAAATTTAATAAAATATATGAACTTGAATCTAGTTGAAAAATTTAAACACTTCAAAGAAATTATATATACCAAATGTGAGCATGTAAATTCATTCCAATGAACCATCAGATCGGATCTACTCTGAATAGTGGACATGATTGCTTCATGATCTGACTCTCAAACCTTCCAAAGAATCTTGTTATTAGGCCTTCCTCGATATCTATATACAATGAATATTTGTCACTAGAACTAGATGCGAATATAAGAGTATTTTCATGTGTGTCTCAAAGTCTTCAAACACCCAAACAGAGGAATTTTTTAATGGATACCATCAAAGCCAAGTTCCAGTAACTACCACTGACCTCTGTAGGGTACTCAATATCTTCACCATCTATAATAGGAGAAGTCAACTTCTTTCTTTCCTCGATGCAATGACATAAGAAATAGTTTGTTCCTTCTTCATTGTCTTCTCATCAATAACTACAAACACATGTCCTACAAAAAAAAAAGGTTTCAACTCAAATTTAAATTACATATTAATTTCAATGGACATAACTCAATACAAAAATTATAAATAACCATTTACCTTGTCACACCAAAATCAAAATGTCATCAAAGTCCTTGATGTTGCAACTTCATCTAGAGAAAACAAGTCATAATGCCTGTGGAGGTTGATAACTGGGAAGCAGAGTTAGAGGCCTACAAATCCATCCATCCACCCATTCTTGTGAATCACACTCAAGTGAAAAATTTGATACAAGATGCACAAAAACATGCCAAATTTCTTGTCCATGTGGCCCATGAAGTAGCGTCTGAGCTACAAAATGAGTGCAGATCACTGACCCTGTGAGTGTCATACAATCCTCATAGTTAGCAATTTTTTGTTCCTCTATCAACCAAAAATATCTACGAACTATGGAATTTTCTTGAGAACCTCGGGCCATGTTGTCAATACACCATTCCACTATGCTCTTTACATCTTTCAATTTAGCACCATCTTTGTACTTCAACTCTTCTCTTGCAAGATCTCTTTTCACACATGCCCCTGACACCATCATGCTCTCCTTTTCCATGTCCAACCTCAATGAAACTCCAAATATGTTGCACACCCATCTTGACGTGCATCCTTCTCATCCAATAAAACATTTATGCATTCTTAAACTAAGACGTGTAATTATCTAACCATATATAATGTTGATTGAAGTGGATGTCCCTATCAAACAAGTTTCCATAAAATAACTAGAAACACCCTTACAAAATTCAGTAGAATGAGTACGATCATCACTATATAAAAGTGGTACTCTCTTAAAAAAATTTGATCATTCTTCTGTACTATCAGAGAATGTATAAATGTTATATGCACAAAAATGGCAACCTGTACTGAGTTGTAATATTGTGATTGAACCTCCATTTGTGGTTGAAACATGTAATTCTCTACAAAATTGACCACTAAAAATAATAGTACCAATAGGAAATGTGTCCTTGCATATCTTGAACTATTCATCCAACCATCGAGCTCTATGTGTATGCCTAACATACTCATAAACAATTTCATCCTTAAATTTTCTCATAAATTGAAAAACAGCATATGTTCTATAACTAGCTCACACCATTTAGACTCCTTTCCATCTTTCAATTATGGTACTGATTTATATTTATCAAACTCAACTAAATTATGTCCTATTGCACCTCCAATTTTCTCATGGATACAAATTTCCAATTTAGGTAATCCACCGCACGTACCACAACTTCCATCTAAACAATCTTGACTATAAAAAAATTGTCCAACTTCTCTTTCACAAAATATCGTAGGAATGAAATCCCTGAAGATATTGGTGGAACTTGAACACCACATTCCAATAACATAGTTTTAGAATGAAAATCAAAATGAATACGTAAAAATTTAGCATAATGCATCACAAATTCAACATGTTGCCTACAACAACAAGTGGTGCGAGCGTGGTTGATTTTCACATAGAATGGTTTCAACATTTCAAAAAAATGTTGACTAATTTTAATTTCTAGATGCTCTTGTTCAAACTTATGAAAAAATTGAGTTTGAGTCATATCTAAGAAATGCTTTGGATGTGGTTCACGATTAGTAGAACCAACTCTCTGTTTTACAACATCTCTTGTATTAGGTGAAACTCTAGTGTTATCATGCCAAAATTGAATAACAACTTCTCTTATAACATCAATATATCTTTTCCTTATGTAGTGCTCTAGCAAAAATGCCCAAAAATCAATGTTATTGAGTGATTGAAGGATATTACGCCTTTCAATTGCTTTCATTAGAGTTTTTCATTAAATTTCAACATTCGACTTGTTTTCCTAATCAAACGTTGTTTTTTTTGATTCACTTACAACACTAGTAGTAAGTACATGACGACATAAACATTAATATCCTTGTGCATCTCTTGACACCAACAATGTGATATGCATCATGAAGGTTTTCAACAATTGTAGAGGTTTGACCACATATATTAGATGTTTTCAATCCTAAGGTGTTTAATGTAGGTCTCATTTTATTCAATTTCATCAAACTAACCAACAACTGACATCTTTGGGAATCATTTAAAATTTCAAAATGATTATCCCAAATTTCAGTGGCTTTTCTTCTGATTTTCCATTCAAAAGTTTGTCAGACATTGGTTTCAAAATGTTCTCATCAATTTCAATAAAATAATTAGGTCTCTTACATAAAATCCTAGGAGGTGTTTTTGTCAAATTTTTTGTCTACGGTTTCAACCTAAATTTCTTATTCACATTTTCATTGTCTCCTTCAATTTCAACATCAACTACATCACGAGTATTTAATTCATCTTCAACATTGATAGTAAAAACATCTTCATCATGAGTATTTAATTCATCTTCAACATTGACAATAGAAACATTACTTGGTTCCTCATTGCTTACAATAGTAGGGGTTGAAGATGAACCTCTTCTTGATTCACGAAGTTTCCGCATTCACTCAACATTTTGAAATATTTTTGCCTCTAATTCATCTCGGTGTTTTTTTTTACTTATTGATTTCCTTTTTTGACTTTGTTTCTTGTCTCCCATGATGTTTTACTTCCAATGATAAGAAAAAATGTGCAGAAAGTGACAGAATTTCATAGTAATTCATATAGTAAGGCCAAACAATAAAAATCACATGGTAATTCAAACATTGGGATGCATGTAAATATGATTTAATAACCATATTAAAACCATGATCATGATCAGGTTTATAAAGCGTGATCATGGTTCTATATTAAATACCATGATCGCTTTTTATAAATCACGATCACAGTTCTATCTGTATCATCAAATCCGACCCTCAAGGCTCGGAAATATCTTTTTTTTTTCCCAACCAGAGCTATGGGAGGTCATTATGGCATGTGAAAGGCCAAAAATTCAAATTTTCTTCCATGACTTGAACCATGCCGAAAATTGAAAACATCTCACAAAAATGGTACCATCACATAGGGGAGACTATTAGCTTCATAGAAATATTGATTTTAAAGTGAATAGAATAAGATAAATATCATTTTATAATTTTTACTAATAATAGGTCTTTAAGACATTTTTTCCCATGAATGTTCATGTCTACATTTAAGACTACAACTTTTGTTTCACTATCAAAATGTGATAAAACCTATACCATCCCAAGCATGGAAAAATTCTATACACGTTAAAAAAATATTTGATTTCGATATTTTTGATATAGTTATGGCGGGAAAACAAAGTGCTCCATTTTCTAAATTTTTTCAAACCACTTTCATGGAAAAAATCATAAAAAAATATTGCTTGAAAAAAAATACAAAATAAAATCCATCCCAAAGATAGACAAGATTTGACATCTAAATTTCACCAAAGGAAAAAAAAAAAAACAAGATTTGGTCATCCAAATCATGGGCAAATGGACTACAATCTTATAGGTTTTTTTTTGCAAAATCGACCTCGGGTTATGTCACCGGTGGAGCAATGGGTGCTAAATATGGTGACTCGATAAGTGAGGACTTGATGGCTTGACATTCTTCCCTAGAATAACAATTAGTCTTGTGAGGTCGCACCACTTCCCTATCTTATCCTTCTACGTTTTATTTCCTTGTGAATCCCTTTGTTTCCCACTCTAACCTTGGGGTTTGACCCTTGTTATCATTTCCTCTCGTGAGGTTGGTTCTTTGTATTTTTTTCTATACTTGTGTTCAATCTTGATCGAAACTTGTATGCTTCACCTGGGGTATAAAATTGAAAGAGTTCCATATCCTCCCATATGTACCATTGTAGGCCACTATGATATTTGAGGATCTTGTGTTGTTCGGTGTCTTGAATGCCCAATCTTGCATACAAAGAATGAAAATTATCAATATAATCTTGAATTGACTGGTCCTTACCTTGTTTAAGTTGTTGTCATTATATGTACATATCATCATAGGATCCAATATGGTAGTGTTATTATTTTATGGAATCTAAAAAATCATCCCATGTGGGCTCCTCTGTAATTCCCGGTTCATCCCTATTGAGTTCGTTCTTGTACATCCCCACCATTTTTTGACAGAAAGTGATGATTTCAAGAGAGAAAATTTTATATTTTCTTTATCAATGAATTTATTGATAGAAAAATAGGAGGATAATTGGTCCAACCAATTTTCTACTACATCAAAATTTATTTTACCCTAAAAATAGGAATACCAAAATTACTTGAACCATGAAGGGTGCCTCGGGTCAAGGGCTGGGTCTCGCAGAGGAGGTAGGATTTCCCAATTGTAGCTATTGAAGGATCTGGGTGAATTATTATAACGTCTATTCCTTTTTCTCCATGAGAGATTCATTCACCATTTTCTTGAGAGGATCATTTGTCTCGGTGTTGTCTTCCATTTGAGGTCTCCTACAATGAGTAGTCAAATATTCTGAAGGATCTTGTGTGACCACCCAATCTTCTTATATCTCAATCTAGATGAGAAAAGATTCTCCAGAGAAGGCTGGTTCCTATTCCTCTGCTCGATGCACACAAAAATGCAGAGGGTTTGCTAAAACCTAATCTAACTTGCCAAGGAGACAGGTAAGAAAATGCATAGAATAAAACCTAAACTACAAAGGTGATGCACCGAGGAATGTTGACACTCGCTTTTGCAAATTTAACACAGTACTACATAGATGCAATACAAACACCATGCACAGGTAACCAAACTGCAATAAGAGATCAAAATGACAGCAATGAATACATGAGAGGGTCGAGAGTCAATCACAACACATATATTATTGCTCAAGAGTCGATACAGTACATTGCAGTGGCCAAGAGGCAAAAAGACTGGCATTACAACCCATATGGGAGGTTTGAAAGCTCCACAAATTCTCTCAAGTAAGCGAGGGAAGAAGGGAGGATGCAAAACAAGAATGTCCGACCCTTAAAGGAGCTCTTCTTTACAATATATATCAAGAAATGAGAGAGGGAAGAGAGAGGAAATCCAGAATCTACCCCAACCACTTCTTGGTAGCATTTAAAATCATCTCATTATGACAGAAGCGGCGGATCCTAGCAAAACGGCGGGCTGTCTAACAGGAGCGGCGAGCTGTCTGCTGCATTAAAGTTGGTTGTTGAAGCATTACTTCGCTATCACCACGTCGAGACGTTTTCTTAATTTTCTCCTCCAAACTACACCAAAATGCAAGATTGATCCTTAATCATGTAGAGAATTTCAACAGCTTTCCGCTGATATAAAGAACGTGCAAATCCGAGCTCTGATCGAAAGATACGAAGGTCTCAAGATTTAGGGCACAAAACAGCAAGAACAAAGTTTTTAAAATCTTTTCCCGCTCCGCCATCCGGACGACACGTGGCAGCCCCGATTCACCGAGTAATTCTCTCTCTCCACCTTTTCATGGGCTTTTCTTGTGGGCCCCTTAAACTTGGACACGTGGCACTATTTCATTGTTCGACTCGCTCAAAACTCGCCCCTTTGACTTTTTGACCTTTTTCCTCGCGACACGTGTCATGCCGTGATTTGTCTACGGCCTCGCCGGATTTTCACGCCCACCGCGTCCTTTTGTCCCGATGTCCCAAAGGCTTCACGGACAATCCTCCGATCCACCCGAAATGGGCTTCCTGTCCCTTTTCCGGTGACACGTGGCGTGATCTCGATTGGCTTTCGCCTTTCTGCTATCCGCCCCCGCGCCCCTTTGTCCCACTTGTCCTCAGTGCTGTTTCCTTTTCGCCGATCCGGCCGGTTCACGCCCTTCACGTCCATTTGTCCCAAATGTCCTGGCTGCCTGGGACAAATTTTCTTTCTTTCCAAATCGATTCCCCTGGCTCCGGCCGCCCGCGCTCTTCACGTCCCGCACTCTTGTCCCGCTTGCTCCCGCTTGAAAGGACTTGACAAATTTTCTTTCTTTCGCCGATTCTGCATTTCGCGCCCATTTGTCCTGCATGTCCCTTTTCTCGCTTGGGCCGCCCGAGGCTTTTCGCCGATCCGCGCCTTCCGCGTATAATTGTTCCAACTGTCCCAAAGGTGGCCTTGAGCAGACTTAGCCAATTTTACGATTTTCCCCCAATCAATCTACTTGCTTGAACTAAAAACTCGATGCATGTTATCAAATTAACTCGGGGTGAAATTTGATAACAATTTGGTGACTTTTCGGGTCACCCGCCTACTAGTAGAAGATCGCTGGCCTTTTAGCATCCATCGGGCATGGAGTCATAAGCAATAACCAAATGAGCCTCGATGCCGCAACTCCTCTCTCTCTCGAGAGCACGCTGAATCAGAAAAACTCAATCTAGAGCGACAAAACCTCGCGCCAAAGCACTTAGGGAAATCAAACCTAACTACAACAAGACAATGTGCATACGCACTTAGAGGAATTGAAATCTAGGCTAATATTTACAAGGGTGAACCTTTTATTTTCAAAGAAGAATGTTTGAGATAGATTCCATTTACCGAATCGGAGTTCTTCACCGTCCAATGAGGCCAATCGAAAGCATTGCTATTTCTTACACTTCCATGACCATGTATGGGCCACTCCAAATGGCATCAAATTTTGAATGCCTTCCCGGTTTTGCCCGATCCGCATCCCATTTCAAACTAGATCCCAACTTCCCTGAAGGTCTCTCTTTGGCGCTTCCTATCAAACCATCTTTTCACTAAGGCCTCGATCTTTCCATTGTTTGCCCGCACGTTCTCTAATCTCTTCCAATTCCATCAACTCGCATACCTCACCTCCATGGGCTCAAATTCAAGTAACTCCAACCGCTTCATGAACTCCAATGTTGGCAACTCTAATGACATGGGCAAGATTGCCTCTCTTCCATGTACAAGCCCGAATGGAGAGTTACCTCGTGGATCTTTTGGGAGTGATCCTATCACCCATAAGGCTGATTTCAGCTTGGTATGCCAAGACCTCTCGATTCTCATCAAGAGTTCTCCTAATGATTCTTAGCAAATTTTTGTTCGTGGACTCGCTCGGCCCATTACCCCCGTGGGTAATAATTGGAAGAGGTGCTCAAGTAGATTCCATTCTTGACAGCCCATTCTCAGTAATCTTGAACCTACGAATGCCAATGCATTGTCCTCGATATGATAGTGGCCGCACACCAAACTCCGGTCACTATTCCTTCATAAAATTCTAGTATATTAGACTCGCTTTCATTTGCTTTTCGAGCGCTACCGCTCTCAAATCCACTTGGTGAAGTAGTCCGCTGCATGAGAATCCACTTATGGCCTTGGCTTGAGTTTGGGTTGATGACCCCGATGAAGTCCAATCCCCATCGCAGAAATGGTTGGTCAACCAAGATTGGGTGCAATGGAAGCGCCGCTAGTCTTTCTTTGCCTCGTGAAGAGTGCACATTTCTTACACTTTCTTATCCATGTATAGCAATTATCAACACCGTGGCCAATAATACCCTCGCCTTTATTATCTTGAGAGTCATACTGGGGGCAAAATGTCCTCCGTAATCTCCATCATGAAAATCTCGTAACACCCTCTCAATTTGACTACCCCAATGCACTCAATAAACCCCATTGATGTCTTTCTTAAACAAAACACCATCAACAAGCACATATGGAATGGCTTGTAATCTGAAGTATCTCCTCTTTGCTTTGCTCATTTCCGGAGGGCATAGTCCTGTCTGTAGGAAGTGTATCATATTCTCGAGTCCAACAAGGAGTAGGCACATCATCATTTTCATGTTCTCGCCATCCCGTAGTACCAAGACACAGCTCTTTTTCATCACCTCGCTTCAACCTCGTTGACTCAAGGCTAGCTGCTCACATAGTCCCTTTCCACGTACTAGTTTGGTGACCTTGATCTCGATGTCATATTCCATGACACGAGTTATCCACCCCGCACGCTTCTCATTCGATCCTTGTTTAGAAGGAAGTCCTCGACTCCCGCATGAGAGACCAATAATTGATCTTGTTGTTTGAGACTAGGTGCTTGAATTTCTTTAAACTCCCGATCACCGCAAGTACATGCTTTTCAATGAAAGAGTATCTAGTTTCGTATTCCTCCAAGCCTCGATCAAGAAAGCAAATCGGTTGTTCTAATCCTTCTTTGTTTTGTTGTGCCAGATTGCAAAATTGTGTCTCCACCACCGAAGGCATATAAAGACGAAGTCCTTGGAGAAGTCTCGGATTGACGAGAGTCAGGGGCTTGAGATATAGCCTCTTTTATTGCCTCAAAACTTGCCTTGCCTTCAGATGTCCACTTAAATGCCATGCTCTTCTTTAACATCAGCGTTATTGGCTTTACGAGAGCCGCAAAGTTTGGAACAAACCTTGCGGACAAAATTGATCCTTCCCAAGAAGCTTCAAGAGCCTTCTTGTGACTTGGCAATGGCAATGCTTGAATTGCTTCAACCCGCTCTCGGGTCAATCGTCAACCCTTCCTTTCAAAACAATATGGCCTAGAAGTTTTCCCTCGTGAGCCAAGAATATGCACTTTTTGGGATTCAATGATACCCCAAATCTTCTACATCTCTGAAATACTTGCCTCAAATGACAGAGGTGATCCGCTGCATTTTTTGAGAATACAAGTGATGTCATCCAAGATATATCAACTATATTTTGTTGATCAACCCCTTAAATGCCATATCCATTGCCCTTTCGAAGGTGGCTCCAGATTTGATAGTCCAAATGGCATCTTCAGAGGCATAGGTCCCCATTCGTGGTGAAAGCCGTCTTGAATTGGTCATCTTCTTTCACCATCACCCGATTATACCCCGAGTAGCCATCTAGAGAGAGAATCTCTCTCAACCGGATACTACTTGCAATATTTGTTCCATCAAGGAAGTGGGTAATGGTCTTTGAGAGATGCCCTATTGAGGTCCCGAAATCTACACACAACCTGATTTCTCCGCTCTTCTTCCCGACCGAACCAAGTTTGCAACCCACTTGAGTGCTTGATCGGGAATATAATGCTTGCCTCTATTAGCTTGTTAAGCTTTTCTTTTCTTCATTAGAGGCTCAATGTGAGGGCCGATGTGTCTCTCGCTTCGCCCGATGGGTTTAGCATCCGATCCAATTCTATGGTATGTTGTGCCAACTTCGATCAATCCTCTCAAGTCTTCATAGCTCCAAGTCAAGACATCTGGAAATTCTCGCAAAGCCGTATGAAATCTGATTTCTCTTGCTCAAAGGGCCACTTTACCAATTTGAAGTATTTTGCCTTCCCCAACCGTAATTGGCTCTCAATCTTCTCTCTTGACCTCGTATGTTAGCCTTTTCCTTACGGAACTCGGTCGTTAGGGTCAAGATAGACTCCAATGTTACTAAACCCTCAGGAAGCTTGTTTGTCCGCACCGCACTACTTGATCCCCATACCGCTGCTCTAATCTGTCCCGATTTCTAGCCGAGAATTCAGCCTTCTCGTAGAAAATTGACGATCTGTTGATCGCTTTCAAACACTCGCCACCTTGTGTTATTATCTCTGAATCGCCGGCCTCACAATCACATGGATATGTGGCTGTGTTTTTTCCTTTTGATGTTGTCAACCACATCAAACGTTGCTCCAACCGCGCGAGCCTATCCGCGGCTTCATTTTTCTTCCCGGTATGGACACAATGTCAAAGCTTCAAATCCTCAATGAGGTCCCATACCCTATTCTCAGTAGCTCCTCAAGTCGCTCTTCGTAGCATGTTGTCCTCTAACTTGGTCGACGATTAGCTCGCTATCCCCGAACACTCGCAAGTTATTTATCCCTTTTTCCTAGCCCAATGAAGTCCATGAATCAAGGCCTCATATTCACCGTGTGTTGTTTGAACAAGAAAACTGAAACGAAAAGTCAATAATATTTGATGCCTTGAGGTGAAACAAGCATGGCTCCACCTCCCGCACCTCGCCTACTCCTTGATCCGTCAAAAACAACCCCATACCTCATTGTCATCATTATGGCTTGGCTTGGTGATGCTAGAACAGTTGATTTTCTTCGTGTATACAATAGACTCCCACTCGATTCTTCTACTTCTTGATAGGGATCAAAAGCATGTATCTTGTTTGCCCATTCATCGAGAGTTAGGTCCGGATACTTCCAACCTTGGTGTCACCTCATCAAGATTAGGGTGATCTTCTTGATCAAATGCCGAGCAATTGGCATTAATCTGACTTGGAGTGTAAGGCTCAATATGGAAGTTTGCAATAGGTTCGACCTAATTGTAGCCTTAGTTCCATACCTTGTTCTAAATAAAGATGTGAGACCAATCAATCAGACAAATACCCCCAATCTTGGTCAGTGAAGTCCTCGACAAGCAAAGGGCAAAGAGTGGTGGAAGGTCTATGATTGATATATCTCAAGACAACAACATTTGACATGCATGCAAGGTAAGACTCAAGTTTTTAATCACTCCAATCAAGCTATTGCTGTCCCATCCAATCGCACTACCCCTTTAGATATTACTTCATATTGAGACCCAAATGATCACCTATTTGCTTGGGCATCACCGAGCTACTTGCCCCGAATCAATCATGCAATTGTGTACTAGTTTATCCCCAATGATTAATGAAACATAGAAAGGAGGGGGCTTCAACATTTTACCTTGTTGCCTCCATGGCTTCCTTCAGCCGGGCAAAGCATTTGTAAGCACTTTGTCTCGCATCCGAACCCGCTTGATTCAAGTCAGTCCAATCCTTCATGGCAGCTTGCAGCAGATCTCTTGTCCTCGGGATGGATAGGGATTCCCACATTGATATATTGACGTTAGTCTTCTTCATCCGCTCAATGATACCGAACGGGATGAAGTATCCTTTTGTTGTCCCTTGGTTTGTACACTTACCCTCCTTGACGTGGGCAGCAACAAATGCATTTTGAGTTGGCCTAGGGGCTGTTCTCGCTGCCCTTGTGTATTTGAACTCGACTCGCTTTGCCAATCATTTGTGGAGCCGTGGAAGGTGGTGGATTGGCAGGGGCTAATGGCTGTTCTTCACCCAAATTTCTCCTCTTTGACCTTGTGTCGGCTGCACACCTTGAGAAACTCGCTGATTCATGCCACGTAAATCTTCTCGCTTGCCAGCTTCACCAACGTGGTGTCATTTGGGGCTGATTGCTGTTGGAATGTTTCTTGTTGTTGATCGCTTCTCGACCGCCTCGCCTCCACACCAAAGCAGTTGTCACCATCGCTGCTTGATTAGAGCACCATCAAACACATGGATTGGTTATGAGGCTCGTTGCATGGAAAGCACCAATCATATTCCTGAGCAATGTTGTTCTGTGTTGGCACTAATGCCTTAGAGGCAGATATAGCATTTGGATTATAGGGCTGGAATGGTCTATTAGAGGGAGGCCTTGTTTGATTCACATTTGCAACTGGATTAGGTGGTCTTTGTGGTTGGTATGGCTGCCTATTAGGCTGAGCTTGAGGTTGATAGGAAGTTCTGAAACCTTGGGCTTGTTGCCTCTTAATAGTAACCAGCTCATTTCCCAAATTTTGCAATCAAGCTTTCATGACCTCTCGAGTTCATTCAAGCACTTGAGATGAAGTGGAAGCTTCACTTGAACTCGATTTCTAGGAGTGGGAACAGAGCCAAAGTGGGTGCTTGACTAGTGCTTGATTTTCTAAGTTTGGATACAAGGGCATGGGAGGCCTAGGAGCCGCTTTACCACCTTGAATAAGACAGCTTTCGCTCTAATGGCAATGCTATAAGCCATAGGGATTGTTGTGCCTCCCATGGACTCGAATTAACATAGAAATATCAAATTCAAAGCTTTAAGGTAATATAGAAAAGCACCTTCTCTGTTGGCCCGACCGCCACCGAATCCTATCCCAAGACCTTTGAAATCTGAAGTCAAGTCACCACCGCTCGTTGGGGGCTCTCTTGATAGTTGTCACTGCTCCAAAAGAGACAAGTTGTCTCCTTCTCTCCAAATTGCTCGTGAAGTGCAATACACAAATGATTCCAGCTTTGTGATAGAACCACTCCAAGGCTCCTAAACCATCAGAATGCTTTACCCTCAAGGAAGATGCCAAGAACTTGACACCACTTGCATTTCATTGATTTCATGGATCGCAAAAAGGTTAGCAATATCTTTAACATGATCACCTGAGTAGTCCGATTTTCTCCGAAGTGAAGTAGGGAATGTTCTTCAAGGCCGCAATAGAACTGGATGTCAGTGCATTGAGAGCAAGTGGGTCGCCGCCCGTGAAGTTGACGTAGGGATTGTTCTCGAGCCATTCTAATCGGTCTTAAAACCTCAGATACCGAATGAAAGGCCTATCAGGGAGGAGTTGAGAGAGTTCTGCTTTGGTGGAGATGGAGACCTTTGAATCCTTCTTCCTCTTTGCCTTCTTCTTGAGATAACTCGCAGTATTCAAACAACACTTCTTCTTCTCCAACTCTTGACCTTGTGGTGATTCTTCTCATGAGTTTTCAGGCCTGCACTACTGAAACCAGTTGATTCTTCCCCTTGGAGTCGCCAGATATGCAAATAATAGCTCTTATAAGCAAGAAAACTGCAGCAGATGCATATCAACTTTGCTGCAATAAAAATGAGACCTCTAGTGTCCCACCGGGCGTGCCAAAACTGTTGTTGCAGACTCACAGCACCCCTGGATGCAAATCAGGCTTCTAGGTTGATGTTCAGCATCCAAAGATTGCACACAACATGGAATCCTTTCTCCAAGCGTGGGACTTGTAAAGATGAGAAAGATTCTCCAGAGAAGGCCGGTTCCTATTCCTCCGCTCGATGCACACAAAAATGCAGAGGGTTTCTAAAACCTAATCTAACTTGCCAAGGAGACAGGTAAGAAAATGCATAGAATAAAACCTAAACTACAAAGGTGATGCACCGAGGAATGTTAGACACTTGCTTTTGCAAATTTAACACGTACTCACATAGATGCAATACAAACACCATGCACAGGTAACCAAACTGCAATAAGAGATCAAAATGACAGCAATGAATACATGAGAGGGTCGAGAGTCAATCACAACACATATATTATTGCTCAAGAGTCGATACAATACATTAAATGGCTAAGAGGCAAAAATACTGGCATTACAACCCATATGGGAGGTTCGAAAGCTCCACAATTTCTCTTGCAAGCGAGGGAAGAAGGGAGGATGCAAAACAAGAATGTCCGACCCCTTAAAGGAGCTCTTCTTTACAATATATATCAAGAAATGAGAGAGGGAAGAGAGAGGAAATCCAGAATCTTCCCCAACCACTTCTTGGTAGCATTTAAAATCATCTCATTATGACAGTAAGCTACAGGATCCTAAGCAAAACGGCGGCTATCTAACAGAGCGGCGAGTCGAGTGTCTCGCCGCATTAAAGTTGGTTGTTAAGCATTACTTCGCCTATCACCACGCCGCGTCGAGACGTTTTCTTAATTTTCTCCTCCAAACTACACCAAAATGTGAGATTGATCCTAAATCATGTAGAGAATTTCAACAGCTTTCCGCTGATATAAAGAACGTGCAAATCCGAGCTCTGATCGAAAGATACGAAGGTCTCAAGATTTAGGCACAAAACAGTGCAAAACAAAAGTTTTAAAATCTTTTCCCGCGCTCTCGCCATCTGGACGACACGTGGCAGCCCCCGATTCGCCGAGTAATTCCTCTCTCCACCTTTTCGCGGCTTTTCTTGGGGCCCCTTAAACTTGGACACGTGGCACTATTTCATCGTTCGATCGCTGCTCAAAAACTCGCCCCTTTGATTTTGACCTTTTTCCTCGCGACACGTGTCATGCCGTGATTTGTCCACGGCCTCGCCGGATTTTCACGCCCACCGCATCCTTTTGTCCTGGATGTCCCAAAGGCTTCATGGGACAATCCTCCGATCCGCCCGAAATGGGCTTCCATGTCCCTTTTCTCGCTGTGACACGTGGCGTGATCTCGATTGGCTTTCGCCTTTCTGCTATCCGCGCCCCCGCGCGCCCCTTTGTCCCACTTGTCCTCAGTGTCGAAGTTTCTTTCTGTTTCGCCGATCCGGCTACTGCGGTTCAAGCCCTTCACGTCCCATTTGTCCCAAATGTCCCAAAGGCTTCCTGGGACAAATTCTTCCGATTCGGGAATTTCGCCCCCATTTGTCCGTCCCAAAGCCTTCCGGCCGCTCCGGCCTCCGCGCACTCTTGTCCCGCTTGCTCCCGTAAAGGACTTGACAAATTTTCTTTCTTTCGCCGATTCGGGCATTTCACGTCCATTTGTCCCAGCATGTCCCTTTTCTCGCTTGGGGCCGCCTGAGGCTTTTCGCCGATCCGCGCCTTCCGCGTATAATTGTTCCAACTGCCCCAAAGGTGGCCTTGAGCAGACTTAGCCAATTTTACGAGTTCCTACATGAACTAGAAATGTTTGATCCTTACTATGTACAAGATTTAGAACACCTTTGTGTTTATCAAGCATGCATCAAGCACGCCTATCACACTAAGGTTCACTTGTAATAATTTAATGTTGGCAATTTTGTGCTCAAAGAGAATCAAAAGAACACTAATGTAGATCCTTCCCTAAAAGGAAAATTTAAACCCAATTGGCTAGGCCCATATGTTATCACTGAAAAACTTGGCCATGGTGTTTATCCCTTGCTACTCTCTTGGAAAAACCTATTAAGAATCTAATGAACCTCATGAATCTTAAGCAATATTTTTCCTAGTTATTCCCTTTGTCACACACTTAGGGAATATTCACCACCCTCTACCCGATGACACACTCTTATTCTAGGTTCAAACACTACTATTGAGGGCACATTTACTTTCATTGACCTCACCTTATAGGCATACATTGGGGAAACCTTGCTTCCATATCCTAGTTGTTCTATTTCATGTTCACATATTTGCAAAAATTCAAAAAAATAACTTAGATCTTGATTAGATATATCCTTGCTTGTTCATTCTATTATATGTTGCACATTGTCTTATCATGTTACTTGGATTCATAGTATGTTCTATCATTTTTCCATACACACATGCACATTCACATGGTACTTTTTAAGGTGAATGTAGATCACTTACATGTTTCTACATGATGTATGATGTTTTGTATTGTTTTATACCGATCACGCTAAGGCTCTTAGGGGCATCTACCTTTTCTATTTCTCTATATTTAGGTTATATCATTTCAATATATACTACTTTCATTCCTATTTATACGATGAATACATTGTGTCATGTTATCAATTTTTATAACATGCTAACAGGTGTTTCATGTGTAGCATTTTTCTTGTAGGCATACTCCCAACCATGGTTATCTGATTTTCTTATATCTTGTCTTCTTTGCTTGTGTCTTGATTGTCATTATTTATGGGATATGCCCTATGCTTCATTGTTTGTTTGCTTGTATATTTTGAAGGATTCAAGTATCTTGCAACATCCTGAGTGGTGTCCCATGTATTCAACCAACTACTCATGTATTTTTAATGTTATTACGTGTTTTGACTTGTTTTATTACATCATGTATACTTGTTTGTGACTAACAATTTTGCTCATCCTTTTCCCATTGTTTACATGTGCCTTGGTGGTTGCCACATGTATTCACTATTCCTAATGTAGGAGTTTTTTTTGGATGTGCACACCAATTTCATCTTTCCTCATTTGGGCCTCAATCACCTTTGTTCATCTGACACACCCTAAAAGAGTAGGGAAATAATCAAGTGACTATTTCACCCTCTTAGTAGTTTAAAGACTATACACATAATGGTATAAAAAAATCTATATAAACAAGATATAATAAATAGGTTCACAATCAGAATTAGGCCTAAAATCAAAGTAAGATAGAAGCACCCAACATAGACATGAGCAGCGGGAACTAGTGTTCCACCTGGTATTATTTTCCTAGGGGTAGAAATAACTACACCACATAATCAAAAGTTCTCAAAGATAATATATTCTAATTTCCAATAGCACATGCTCGGTTACAGACATTACAATAAAAACCAATATGATAAAAATCAGCGACACATTACACACTTTGAGAAATGTAACTAATTACTTCATTTTTCTTAGGATCATCTCGTGATCAATTTATATAGGGTTTGTGACTATCTTAAGTTGTACTTATCAATGGGGAAGTGTTAAAGGTTGGAGGAAAAAGTTTAATACTCTCCTACTAGTCTTCCCTTGGTGGCATGACACTCAAATCATTGATTTAGCAATAGGACACTCAAATCCTCACGTTAGTGACATGACACTTAAATTGTTAGTTTGGCAACATGATGCCTAAATCTCAGGACTATTGCAACCATCTCCAAGGCAAAAACATACATGAATAATTATACGTCTTCTCTTAGGACACAAATGTGTATTTTATCCTTGATTCACTTGTTTTTCAATACACATTTCTATTTTCACATTTATTAAGTTAAAGTTCAATTTCATTTATCATGAGCATTAGCTACACTAATTTTCTTTTACAGTTCAACCTTACTTTGACAAAAGGGAAACACACAAATGGAAAAAGAAAAATCTCAAGCATAAGACACTCCGAAAGGTAATATCCAAGGAACAAGCACATGTATCACTTCTACTACGCACACAAGGTCACCCCTAGGATCTTTATACTCTCTTCTAGATTCTATAATACATACTTAAAAATCTCCATTTGGTAAATATCAAACACATTCCTCATTCGACATGTTATTAGTTATAATTCCCTTCAAATCTCCATAAGGTACACTCTTCTTATCTATTTGTACTACCAAATATTCATTCACCAACATAAGGTGGGTGAAAATGTAGTCATGAAATCACACACTTTCTATTTACATCAAACCTCTAAGTATGTCATTATATGCATGATTCCTTAGTGAAAAAACTATACATTAACAACACATGTTTTGATTTTACATTGCTTTATCCTCTTACACACTCTTCTTATTTGATTTTGTGGAATGAAAAATTTACTCTTGGACATTAAACAACATATGGCCCAACTTTGTATTTACTATTATATCCTCTAAGCATCTCAAACAACATTTCCCATTAGGCACAAGAAAACCCACGTGCTAATGTCTCCTTTAGGCGCTTTTGTCCTTTTCCCTCCTTTTCCTAATTTTTAAATGCCACATCATTTGGTACATTTTCTAAAATATTTCTTATTATTTTAGGTAAATTTTTCGTGTTGTTAATGATGAAATTCAAACAAGGGAATCATATCTATACATGACTTACTTATTATCATCAACGGTTGGACAATTTGGGGCTAATACTTACTATCGATTACTTAGGAAATGAGAAAAATTCACGAAATGCATTTGGTATGCATTATTCATTGTATAGGAGGGGCTATTTTTGAATTCCATCTCACACATTCATCTTAGGGGAAAGTAGTTATGGCCTGCTATTTTGGTGTGACCGACACAAGGGTAACCTAGCTTCAAGGGACACAATTCAATCACACACACATACACACTAGAACTATATATAGTGAAAGGAACGATAACCAGATCATACCAAGCCAAGAACACAGATGCTAATTAAACACCACGATCAATAAGATGAAAGTAATTCACCAGAATAACTTTACATAAACCTTTGCAAACAAATGAGAAGCAATATCATATATTATTATGGAACTCAATGAAATACAATGAGAATGGGCCTTGCTTATATAGGTAAGGAATAACAATCTAAGAACCAGTCAAGGTCGTAGATCAAGCCATAAATCATGGAAAGAACTAGTCATCAAAGAACTAGTCAAGACCATAGATTTATGAGAGAACTAGACATCAAGGATCTAGTCAATACCATAGATCAAGGAAAGAACTATACCTAACAACTAGATAATATCTCCTAATATCTAAATAAATAAAAAGAAATATCCACACACATAAGTGGGTGAGGATAAATACAATAAAGGTAAATAATATACCTAGGTGAACATGAGCTAAGGTAAATACCTACTCTAACACCCCCCCTCAAGTGAAGCTAGGGGCCAAAATAGAAGTGGCATGTCCACAGTATGAGTCCCGAAAACTAGGCCTGATGAGGTACTCATGTACAATAACTGGGAACTCATGTACAATAACTAGGAAAAAGGGACACCGAAAGGTACCCAAAACTAGTAACAACAAAGTAAAGAGAGTAAAAACTACTTCAAGGCATCCCAAGAAGCTTGGCTCAAAAAAACTCGTACAATGTTGAAGAAGTTTGGTGTGCACTATGGTCTGAATCCACTGCTCGATCACAAAACTCAAAAACAACTGACATTGGGCTCCACCAGAATAGCTCCATACAAGGAGACTGTCAACAAAGTGATGTCGAAAGTGCAAAAAAAAACACCAAACATAATCTAATCAATCTGTTGTAAATAGGTGTGCCACGATCCAAGAACAAAACCAAAGCACAAGGCAAGGACACAAAATCCAGTGTCACGATCCAAGAAAAGCCAAGGTAACAAGGCAAGAACACGAAAATTGAAGAAGTAAGATCAACACCACACCCTCCCATACTACTAATGGGTGGAGGGACACTATAAATCTGTATGAGTTGTCAAAACAACTACTCAAACACTGACAAACTAACACTGGGCTCCACTAGAATAGCTCCCCCACAAGAGAGACTATCAACATGCCAAAAGTGTCAAAATACAGATACAAAATCTCTCAACAAACAAGAGAGATACACTACACCTGCTAAAGAAAAATGCTCAAAATAAGAAGCATCACAATGCAGAAGGTATAGAAAGTGGAGTAAGAGGCCGAATGGTGGAGGAGCCACGCCTGTAGAGTCCTCTCAATGAATGCCTATGTCATCTCCACGAGTGATCAGATATCCACCCCAAATCAACACGGATGGATGAAGAAGATGCTTGCATATGACTTGGTGCAAAATGCACAATGGGTGCATGTAAAAGAACATCAAAATGTGTGTCAGGTTGATCATGTCTAACAACTAAAATCTCAGGTTTCTCAATCCTGAGTGAAGATGCAGAACTCATGTGTTTCTCATGATCCTCAGAAAGAGTCGAGCGAACAAAAAAGGAGCTCTATCAATGTGTGATCCCAATGAAGTATCTACTCGAAAACCAATGTCATGACAAGAATTCCACTTAACATGTGGAATAGAGGAAACAATACCCTGTGAATGTCTGCCAATGACTCCGCTAGTGAGACCCATAGAAACGGAGCATGCAAGAACTGAATGCAGTGGTATGCTTCTTAAAAAAGCCATGCAATTGAGTAGAAGTAGGATACACAACATGTGGTACTATAATAGGCACAGATGTGGAAGAGCATGTAGTAACAAGCCTCATAGGTTTAGAAGCATCAAAATTAGGTTTAGGCTCAAAGACTGGTATCAATGTCAGTGGGTACAAGAGCAACAACTGCAAGTGGACTAGGAGTATGGATATGGTTGTCCACAATATGATGGTGATGTTATAGGCTAGCAAGTTTGTTCTACAGGGAGTGTATTATTGTATCCTTATCGTGAATGAGTGATTGTAGAAGAGAATTTCGCTTCTTGAGCGATCTATTTTCTTCCACAAATTTTACAATATCCTTGCGTCCACAATTGATTACAACACTCCTCCATATTTGGCACTTTATAATTATAGTTCAAGTCTAAAAATAAATAACTCCAATGGAAAGAGCATGAAAAAACAAGCACTTTTGCAAAAAACGGCACTCAAAACCGAGTTACCGATCAAAAGTTACAAGCTTTTTAATATTTTACTCTATTATTTATTTTAGGTGCCACTAAAACAAAGAAAATTGTTGTTGCCTTCACCACTCAAATAAAATTAAAGGGGGCTGAAGTTAAGCACCTACTAGTAGGAATCACAAGTTTTAAGCCCTCATATGACCATACCATATGACCAAGGGCTAAGGATTTAATGGGTTCAAGAACAAAATACGACCAAATCCGAATATATGAATACACAAATAATTTATTTGCAGAATAAAACTTACAAACGGATTTTAACAGAATCTCCAGCTCTGATACCATGAAAGGAACGATAACCAGATCGTACCAAGCTAAGAACACAGATGCTAATTAAACACCACGATCAATAAGATGAAAGTAATTCACCAGAATAACTTTACATAAACCTTTGCAAACAAATGAGAAGAAATATCATATATTAGTATGGAACTCAATGAAATATAATGAGAATGGGCCTTGCTTATATATATGGCAAGGAATAACAATCTAAGAACCAGTCAAGGTAGGTCGTAGATCAAGCCATAAATCATGGAAAGAACTAGTCATCAAATAACTAGTCAAGTCCATAGATTTATGAGAGAACTAGACATCAAGGATCTATTCAATACCATAGATCAAGGAAAGAACTATACCTAACAACTAGATAATATCTCCTAATATCTAAATAAATAAAAAGAAATATCCACACACATAAGTGGGTGAGGATAAATACAATAAAGGTAAATAATATACCTAGGTGAACATGAGCTAAGGTAAATACCTACTCTAACATATAGTATGAAATGTAGTGCAATGCTTTGTGAAAATCACACTGGGGGTATTTAATGTCGATTTCAATCCAACTCAAGCATATGCATTATTTATTCCATCTAATGTTTGTTTGAGCCTTATACAGGTAGTTAGGGTTTGTTTTACAAAAATACGTGCAACACATGAACCCCATAATGAAGTGGATGTAATAAATAGAAAAAGTAAGAAGCTAACTTCATACCTTGAAAAGAACATAAGCATATCACTTGCTATGAAACTAACAGACTAGATCGGACACTAGCATCTAGATTGGTCATATCCCCTTTGGGAATTTCTTTACGAAGAAGTTCTATTTTCTCAAACAGATCCCGCACAACCTAGATCCAACCTTCTCATCTTGTTTCATATCCCGAATCGGTCTAGATGTGTCGATACAAGATAAGTCACTCTTATCTCCTATCTTGTACACTTGTTTTTACTTTGCATGTTAGATCTTGATTGCTACTTGTTATAATCATTTTATCTCAATCCTCCGATAAAGATTTAAATTTCTTTAAATCATGTAATTATGATTCATTTTATAATATCTTATCATGTGTTATAATTTAAAACAAGATATTATGCTAGCACATAAGCCTAAGCCTTTAGATGTGAATGTTACAACCCCTTATATTACACATGATTATGATACACACAATGATAGTCAAGTGAAAGTTTTACATCATGGTAATAATTTTTATCATCCTAATCCTAATCAATGAGTATGACAACCATATCCTCCTAAGTAGAATCCCATCTATTTTGATAAGGCTCATGATAGGCCCCATGACATCTTACTTACATTACTTAATAAGAGGATGATTCAATTACCATCTAATGATCATCTCCTCCTTACAGAGCTTGACCATGAAAGGGTCATCCATTTTGCAAATTCCATCGCATTAATGGACATTGTGACAATGATTGTTATGATAGATCATAAGCTTAAGTTATTAGAGGATAAAGGTATCATCTCTTATGAGACACAACATGTAGATAGATCTACTTCACGTCCTCCACAACACAGGACTTGTAGGAAATGTTACATTTAACTATCATGTTTCTTCTTCTAACCATATTTCTTGCATCGACATTATTCCTACACCCAGAGCAATCTAGAACCATCTACAAGTGGATCAACAATGAATGATGGTTTGCTCCAAAATTTACACACATAACTTGGACATACCATTTAGTTTTTCCTCTATTTGTATCATCAAGTTAAAGCATATAGTTCCCTACACTACAATAATTTCATTCATTTTACACCAAGACACAAAATTTTTTTGTGTTCATATCTTTTTTTAATAATATAACACCACTTTGGTATCATCTTATATATTTAACACCAAAACAACACAAATTTTGGTGTTCATATTTATGTTTTTGTAATATAACACTAATTTGGTATCATCATATAAATTTAACACTACGACACCAATTCTTTTGTTGTTCATATCTTTTTCATAATATAACATCAATTTGGTATCATCCTATAATTTAACACCAATATAATAATGTTTATTTGTAAGATGATACAAAATTGGTGTTATATTTTGGTGGTCAAATTTTCTTCTTATAATTTAACACTGAATTTGTAGTATCTTAACATTAATAGTAGTTTATAAGGTAATCATTATTATCATCCAAATATGCTTTTGAAAGGTTGATAAAGACTTTTTGAATAGGTTATTCCTTTGGTGTTAAATGTGTGTGTTGGCAATAATTTTTTTAGGTGAACAAACTTATGGATTTCTTGCCAACGCTCTGGGAATCTAAGTCCCTCTACTTAATCGATGCAATTTCCATATATGCATGCATGAGTAAAGGTGGATTTTTCTAGTGGCCTTGTGGTTGGGGATCCAACAGGGAACTCCATTGATCCTGGGAAAATCTAGCAATCTCTTGCTAGGGAAGAATTTTTCTAAAGAGTGGGAAAGGGGAGTGAGAAAAGAGGTAGGAGAACTAATGTTGCAGGTAGAAAATCATATTCTTGCACACACTAGTTAGAAATTTCATCACATGCACTAAAATTAGGAAGAAATAATACTTTGCAAACAACAACAAGACCAATTAGAATTTAATGAACACAAAGTATCAGTAAACCCCTTAGTCAAAAAAGGCTTGAAACTCCTTATTCTTGTATTGATGCTCAAGTAGAAATTGTACATAGTATGAGAATATAAGACATTAAGAATAGGGAAAAGTGGCTAACTCTTTTCACTCACAAGTGAGAAAATCTCTCTCATGAACTTACAAGAATACAACCAGCTAGAAGAATTTCAGAATTAGAACCCCTTAGAATGAAGAGCTCATTACAATTTATAACAACCTAAATTGTCCTTTCACCTCCCTCACATGACTCTTTGTTTCCATATTCCACTCGTGACCTTTTGTTTTCCATGAATTAAGTATTTCTCTTATAATTTTGAGAAAATACTTTTTACAAATTTAAAATAGGTCACTTAAGTGAATAAGATGAAATACAATGATGACACATAATGAAGAATTAGAATGGGGAGAGAAAGAAGAGAGGGAAAGAGAGGAAGAGGGAAGGGATAGAGGGGAAAACACTCCTCGTGATGAAATGATTTGAATGCCTTGATGCAGCCATGAACTTTGAGCGAGGATTTCTTCCACTGGTGATCTTCTACATTGATGAAGATTTCTCCTTGAATAACTTTGAATCATTTTCCCAATCTAGTGATGACCACAAAATCTATGATGCATGGACATCCTAGACCATAGAATGAGTGTTTAGAAACATTGTTATGATGTTTACCACTGCAATCTTGAGATGAACACATACAATTCCCATGATGACCCTCCTTGAAACTTGGTTGATGAACCCTTTGACTCATTGAAATCATTCTAACCAATTCACTTTGGATCACTTGGTTCCTTAAGTGATGAAGATGAATTCACATGATGTGCCTTGCGATGCCTTGCTTTGCTTCTGTAAACCATTGCACTCAAGATGATGCTTCTAGGACCTTTGTGAAGTTTTCATTCCTCCTTTTCAACTCATGAAACCATCTCATTATCCAAAAGGGAGTCCAAAAATTAGTAAGGTGAGTGAAAACAAAGTCATATGCAATTTTCCACTCCAAAATGAAAACTTTCTATTTTTAGAATATGAGCCTCGTGTTCTGCTATTCTGGGCATATCACCTATCTTGCTCTAGTTTCACCTTTTGAACCATCTACCATATTCCAACCTCCTTTTTCTTGAGATATTGTTATTTTTAGCACATTTCTATTTTTAGCAGGTTGTTATTTGGGGACTTACTATTTTGGGAAGAAGTTGTTTTTTGTCTTACTTTCCATTTTACCCCTTTTCTGATTGTCTGAGTGATCAAAATTGTAATTCAATGGGTCTCATAATTTATAGCATGTGAGGAAGTATAACATATGCTTTTTTAATAAGTGGTGAAAACAACCTCTGTTTGTGATGGGAACAACTTTTTTGGATTTGACTCTTTCGTCACGAACTCGTTCTCCAATTTTCATCATGATTCACTTTCCAAAAAGCTCAGAAATGAAAAATGAAAATTTATGTCTGGTAAGAGTTTTGAGTATGGAGCTACTAGGGCAGAATAATGATAAAAATCAGTCCTTCATATCTCAATAAATTGGCAAATTCATCATGTAAAAACTAGTTTGAGAGAAACTAGATTTTTTGGAGACCCTTCCATTTGAATTTCGGATGATTTCGCTCACCGAATCTTCAGGAATTTGAAAAATTCTTCAAAGAGGGTAGAATGATGATAAAAAAACATAAAAAAACACAGCCCTCTGTATCCTTAAAAATAGGGACTTCATGGCGTGAAAACTAGTTCATGTGAAACTAGATTTTTCAACGATCATTCCCTCCAATTTTTGCTTGATTTCGCCCACTAAACCCTAAGAGTGCAGAGGTAGCTCGTTGATTTTTTCCACTACTATGTCATGGCAGAAATTAATGGAGCTTGAAATTTATAAGTATACTTTTTTCACAGATTCACAATGAAATCAACTCCATTGTGATAAATTTGTACTTCTTGTCTCACTTTGGTGAAATTTCTTTTCGATTAGGTTGTCGGTTTGACGGAAATTGAGCTTTATTCTTCGTGGAGTCGGAAGTGAAATTTATTTGCTGTGAGAATTTATTTCTATAAAGAGGAGGTTTGAATATGATATTTTGATGGCCTTAAATAGAGAAGAACTCAACAAAATATAGTTTTTCAATCCGTGCACCGGTTTGCAAGATATGTTTGAATCTTCGTTTCACGGTAATGGAGGTTTCTGAAGAATTCCTTCACTCTTCTCTTTGATTCTTCGTTCCTCTAGATCTTTCAATCAATATATTCTTTGAAACCTATGAATATTCATGGAGTGGAAGGTTTGGTTTCCATGGTGGAGCTGGTTTGGAAGAACAATGGTGGATTGAGGTGTTCTCTGTAACTTTCTTACGCATGGAGTAGTTAGAAGCGATGTAAAACAACCACGAGTTAGAAATTTTCCAAGTTTTGGAGTTATAGTTAGGTGCATTTTTTTCCCTAATCTCCCTCACATCCCTTTGATGTGAGGGACATCAATTTCAACTATGTGCAAGATGGTGACACGGGGTGGAGATCCGACGGCAGGGAAATTGAGCTCCCAATAGCACTCGGGGGCTGAACTGACGATCCTAAAGGTTGCATGAGGTTTTAGAGGTCATATGAGGGTTGGGAAAAAAATCATGGTTTATTTCCCTGACCTTGAGGGACTTCAGAGACACAAAATCCCACCAGGCTCCTGGAGCTGACACGTGTCCTCCCAAAATTTGGCTAACTCTCGAACTCGCTCCAAGAGGACAACTTGAGACGATGATAACTTGAGCTCTGATGGACTTGTTTCTTGAAATTTTATATGATCATGACTGGAAATGTCCTTTTGAATATAATAATGGTGGTAGCATGTCTTGATTATTCTATCTCGGTCCCTGAAAAGTATATTTTGGTTTGGTACTCCACCGTGCATGAGAAAAAGCTGCTTAGAAACCTAATGCAAATTTTTTTGAAAAATGATTTCACCATCTTGTAGGGATTAGAATTATATTTCTAGTGATGTTTTTTTTCTCCTAAATCCATTTGGAGCTCTCGGAATCACCTTCGGAAGCTCAACAGTTGTTTTGGCCTATGTATTGACTAGGCTTGTGAACCCTAATTTTGGCGAAATTGCCCCAACTTCTTGAGCCCTTCCAAAATATTCTTGAATCACTTCCATGATGTCCCAAGACCTTTGAATCACCTCCATGTCTATTTTTATTTTCTTCTCCACTCCATGGGGTTGCTCCACCTCTAGGAAGGCCAGTGATAGCCCTTCCCACAACTGCATGTAGCTTGCAACTTTTAATGAAATCCTAAAATCACCTAGGGGGAATGAATGGAATTTCCTAAATCACCTAGGGGGATGAGATAACGTTAATCGGGAGGTCACTTGGGTATTGGATAGACTGGAGTGTCTTGGAATGATAGGACTTGAAAAAATTAACACAGGGGTATAGTTGTCATGCTCATAAATTGTTAATTTCCTTGTTGCACATTTGCATGACAACAATGTGAAATTATTGTTGTGAATTAATTGAACTATTTTATATATTCAACTATATTTAATATATAGTTTACATATAAATTTGTATAAAAATAATGGTCATATTTTATATATACAAGTTGCATGTGACAATTATTTCAAATATTTGCAAGTATTCTATGACTAAAATAATTAAAAATGTCTAAACGACCATCAAATTTAACCCATGAGTCAAGGATGTATTATATATACTCAGATTGTAGAGTCGTTTGTAATGTTTTGTATAGGATATTAACAAACAATTTTTTGTTTTTGTTTTGTGCCTAACTTCTTTTTACCATGCCTTTGTTTATAAGTGTTCCACATAAATTTGTGGATTTAGTATTTTTTATGATTTTTAGGTATATAAAAAATGGTAATTTTTTCATTAATATAAAATCAAATGTAATAGTATCCACAAAAATTTAATTTTGAGGCATATTATGCACTTGACTAGGATTTGGAGGGAAGTCAAATTTGGGGCCAAATATTATTTTGGCGTTTTGGAGGAAGCCAAATTTGGGGCTTAATATTGTTTTGGAATTTTGGGGGGAGATTGTTTTGGTGTTGGAGGGAAACATTACACATTGGAGGCATTTAGGGAAAACAATGAATGAAATTTGATGCAAAAGATAAATTTGGGGGCATGATATTGTTTTGGCATTGAGAGGCATTTTTTTGGTGTTGGAGGGAAACATTGTAGATTGGAGGCATTTAGGAAAAAACAAGGAATGACATTTGTTGCATGGGCCAAAACTATTTATAGAACTCAAACTTTGTAAGGGTAGAATTTTTGAAAAGAAATTTGACCAGTATGTAGGTTAGAAGGAACACCAAATTACGGACATTAGATCCTTATGTATAAAAAAAAACTAATGTATGTCTTTGTTTAATATTATTGAACTCTATTTTCAACTTATTCTCCTCCACGAGTTCTATTTATTTCTCTAGTTGTGTTAGCTCTCTCTCTCTCTCTCTCTCTCTCTCTCTCTCTCTCTCTCTCTCTCTCTCTCTCTCTCTCTCTCTCTCTCACACACACACACACACACACACACACATTGTGGAGGTTCTATGTGTGGCTCTACACTCTCCATCCATCAACAATGATGGTAGGAGAAGGTCCAAACTAATAATAATGGGTATAAATCTCACTTTTAAACAAGGGTGTTATATCAAGACCTTCTCTCTAGATTCCTTTGAGTGTTGAGTTGGGCCTAACCCCTTTCACAATTTGAATTTATAACCTAGTTGGGAGTCTCCTACTATGATTTCCTTCTTTTCAAGAGAAAGGGTCAACTTAAGGCCCTTACACAGGAGCAATTGCATGTATCATTACCACTTCCCTTGGATATTAGTATTGATGAAGCCTCTAATAGGATATCTTTGCAAATAACTAGCCTCGACCTTGTGTGGATTGCCTCTTGATGCCCTATCAATGTTTTATTTAGAAATATTTGATAGCGGGGAATTTCTCAGCCTATATTAGATTTTAGTTTTTACACTTGCCTCTTTACTAAGGGAGCTACATTCAACCAATGAATCATGAGTACTCTGTCCAGTACTTGTAGGGTCTCCTAGATTAGATTTTAGATAAATAATTTAACACATATTATATTTATGTTCTTTAATGCACATCTTTGCAATGGGTGGAAATTTTCTATGAAATTTTGATGCAACCTCACTAGGAGGTCAGGAGAAGTTGTTTGAAAAATTCAGGGTTCTTGGTGTTCAAACATTCATAGTCAATCCTTTTCTCATGTGACTGGCCTTGAAAATCATATCATTGATTTCTTAGGGTCTTAACACCTTCCCAAAAAGGAATCTCAAAGCTCCATCCATCTTCCCTTCACTCCATGTCATGGGTATCTATGATGGTAATTCAAAATATAACTTATACCCTTCCAATGGTTGTATGAACAATAAACAATAACGAATCGAAGAAGATAAAAGAATAAACAAATCAACAGACAAGATGATGCAAATATGGGCTCCCAAAATTGAAGCATAGGTATTTAGTTTTGTTTAAGTGAACTTGTATGGATCCCACTAGACCTCTTGAATGTGTGTTGGAAGACATATCCTAACTTTAAATTGGCATAATGTATGCTTGCTTGCAATAGTGAATTCTAGCATCAGGTTTCCATTTATTACAAGTATTATAGGCAATAGTAGGTGTTACCATTTGAATCCTCAAGACCCTGTAAATGGTACAGGATTGAAATGATAAATTAGATGCCCATGCAAATAAACCATTTCATTTATAATACACAAAATTACCTTAAGCTTATTATACACCTATAACTCACGCCATAATGAATTTATTTAAATCAATTTTTACATTGCCTACATGAAAATATGAATGAAGCCTTCAGTGGCAACTTCTGCATAAAGAATGGAAAAAACAAGAATTGTTCTTATATACAATGTATAAATATTGCAACCAATGCCTGATTATTAAGTAACTGAATCGAAAAATACATTACAAGAGTAGAATTAGGAACCGAGACATCATTATACTTGTAGCAACTCAGTTCAAGTGACATACAATTAAATCTTAACATATCTCATTAATTCTTCTTCTATTGATATGGATCTCCAGTTCATTAAATATTATTTTTTTCAAAATGAAAGAGGTTGAACTCTTGATTTCTTCTTCCAACGATATTCTTATGATGCAAAAATAATCACTCAACTCTAGTTTAAAATATTGTGACTTGACAATCCCGATTTCATCAACAAATTTGATACATGGTGGACCAAAACTCTATTCATTCTTGGCTATCTACCATACATTTTTTTGAAAAAAACTATAATCATGCACCAAAACATAACAAAAATTGGTAATATTTTTGAAATAGGGAATAATATTTAGGCCCAATTAAAAACTTACCGTGAGTTAATAAGTAAACAAGAGATCAATAAAAATTGAACAAATAAGAATGAAGATTAAATCAAGAGTTGGCTTTGAACAAAAAATGAGAAGAATATTTGTTATTTTAGCCCTAAATAGGATCGAGATCAAATGGGTCATCCCATTTTGTTTCCATGACAAGAAGTCTATCACTTTTATGATAAACCATGGCACTTTTATGATAAACTTTGAAGTTTCTATGATAAACTCTAGCACTTCTATGAAAAATTCTGGAACTTTATGATAAACTATGAAGCTCAAAGGGGGTTATGGTGATCCTTTCTTGAGTCATATTTTATGTTTCAAGGTTTAAATATCAAATAGGGGTGTCTCCAAAGTCACGAGGACTCACTTTTGGCAAGGTTGATATTTACAAGTTGTAAGGAGTCAAAGGTGCATCTAAAGTGATCAAAAGGACTCCCAAAAAGGTCAACCATCATGAAGATGTGTTTTTCAAGGTACAAATATCATTTTTAGTAGATCCATGTGATTCCAATCCATTTATTTCATTAGTAAGACCATATAGACTAAAGAGGTTTCACAGAATAAAAACAAAGTAGTTTTAGAACTGTCATAAAACTATTACTCTTTCTAGCCTCTTAAAGTCTCCTCCAAGTTTATGTAGGGTTTTAAGACCCCAAGATGATATATTCAAGGTTTCAAGTCATAAATCAATCATCCTAGGCATTTTGAAGCAAAAAAAGTGGAAAAATTTTCATCTCCATCTACAAGTGAAATCATAGCAATGAGGACGACTATCACAAAAATCATGCTTCAATCACTTCTAGAGGCCCTCCTTTTTTTACATGATATTGAGAAAATGAAGAAGTTTTCTACCAATTTTGGGAGCCAACCAAGTTTGTCTTGGGCATCAAAATCATGATAGAATTTATATTTGGTTGGCATCTTAGCTGTGGGAAATTTTGTCAAAGGCAGAAAATACTACTTGAATTACTCCACAAGATTCCAAAGATTATCCAAGATATGAAAAATATTCACATAATGAGACTCCTAGTGCTTTTCTAAGAGACTCTAATGATTTTTAATAGAATTAGATGATTCTCTAGTGGAATCCAATACTTTTGTAAGAGACTTCAATGCTTCTCTAGTGGAGTCAGGCGCTTTTGTATGAGACTTCAATGCTTCTCTAGTGGACTCAGATGATTTTGTAAGAGACTTCAACACTTCTCTAGTGGAGTCTGATGCTTTTGTAAGAAACTTATATGCTTCTCTAGTGGATTCCAACACTTTTTAAAGAGACTTTGATGCTTCTCTAGTAGACTCTAACGCTTTTCTAAGAGACTCCAACACTTTTCTAGTGGACTCCAACACTTTTCTAAGAGACTCCGACACTTCTCTAGTGGACTCCGACACTTTTAAAAGAGACTCGTGCTAATATAATGGACTTTGGTATTTTTGGAGACAACTCGATGAGTTACAACTAGTGCAATTTCTATTTAAAACCCACCTTGAATTAACGTCTTATTAATAGAGGAAATAAATCCCAAACACTAAAAAATTAAAATTGTTTCCAACTTAGAATTTGATACATGTCTACTTACAATGATTGTTCAGTTTGAAATTTTATTTATACTATGTTTCTTCATATGGGTATATATTAATTTTCACATGTTGTGTGAAATAGCTTGTATACACATAATCAATGTCCCAAAAGTTTGGCATATAAGCTTGGATAAGAAGACATATAAGCTTGGATTAAGGTTTGCACCATCACCTTCCAAAATTTTAGTTTTCTAACCTATATTTGGCTAAAGTGGATTTATGTTGGCTGTAATAAGTTCATATTTGAATGTTTGTATGTCATTTATTACAGAAATTTAAAGACGAGTCAAGCTCAAAGATTGACAAATGGAAAATATCATGAGTTTGATGAGGCTAAGGCTTCTAGGAAAAATGTTACTCAATATCCATGTCCATGTAACCATTGCAAAGGTGGAATAGTTAGAAAAAGGGAAGTCATCTGTGGGCATATAATCAATTATGGGAACTCTAGAGTTAGCCCTTGGCCTCAATCTGATTATCTTGATGACTTTGATTATCATATGAGAGGTCATGATGAGGGAAAGCACATAGATGAAGGGATGGAAATGACTAGACTAGTGAATGATGTTTTATAATTACCTCACAAAAAAGTGCAGCTCATTTTGAGGGTGACATAAATTTCAAGGATAAGGATACAAGATTGTGGGAAAGTTTAATGGATAAAGATTCAAAACCTATGTATCCAACTTGCAAACTAAGTCTTTTATCAACAATCCTAAACATTCTAAATTTACAAGTGGTTCATGGATGGAAAAATGATAGTGTGGATAACTTGCTAGCATTTCTACATGATTTATTACTAGATGGATCTTCATTTCCAAACACACACTATAAATGTAAAGCTTTGATTTCCAAGATAGGATTAGGTTATGAAAACATTGATGCATGTGTGAAGGGTTGTGTGCTATTTTGTAAAACACCTGTAAATGAGATCTATTGTCTAATATGTGGAGAAGCATGGTATAGAACAAGTTTGAAATCAAATGCTCCAAGAAAGGTTCTTTATCACTTTCCTCTTAAAAAGGTTACTTCAAATGTATAGGTGTCCATAAATTTTTGAACATATGCAATGGCATGCCCAAAATAAGAGCCATGATGGAAAACAACATCATCTTGTTGATTCCCAAATGTGGATGGAATTTGATAAAATAAATGGCCTAATTTTTGCACAAGAACAATGCAATATAAGGATCGGGTTGGATTTAGATGGTGTGAACCCATTTTTAGATATGAGCACTACTTTGTCAACTTGGCTAGTATTTTTGATAAATTACAATTTACCTCCTTGGTTAGTAACCAAGCCATATTTCTTAATGCTTTCATTGATTATTGTAGTCTTATTTTCCCACTCAAACCCTATACGCGCTGACACATCACTTAGACAGATCCGAGCGCTCACCGAAGCACACAAAGGTACCAGGTCCCTCTTTGTTACTATCTTACCATGGTGTTAACATGTATATTCCTCATAAGCATATCCAAAAGTGCATATCCCATTTTAACAATCAGATCCATGAACTCAATTTGGAAACACACATAATAAGTAAACATACATATCACATAAGGATTAATACCAGATTCACCACATAATGACCATGAGAAGACACATCAAAAATCAATATCCAACCATAATGATCCATTGTATTAAGTCGGAAAAATCAGTATTTGAATACATCATAAATATCATTACAAAGTCATGCACACAAACTCATACCAACAAGTATAACTCAGGTCACAATATAAGTACACTTAACCATGTAAATTAATACATATATATAGGGGAAAAGACTTTCCCTTCACCACCCATGCACTCTCAAAATAGATTGCATGCTCAAAATAACCATGCACTACTACAAAAGTAATTAGAGAAACATGCAAGATTCTCCTAATAATAGCTTATCCATAATTAACTCTATTTTTGCATCCTATTATTATCTCATCCTTGTATGACGCTTGAACTCCTTCTTGTTCCCAAAATAGATTTTGCATATCCTCCAAGTCTTCATACCTTGTTCCAAGTTTTGATTTGCACTATATGCTATTCTTAGCCTGCACCATGTAAAAATGGCTAATTCCAACTCTTTCTTTCCCTAGTGTGCCCCTCTTTTACCGAACTTCCACGCGTGCCTACACATGGCCCCTTTCTATGCACCATGTTCTCATGCACCTCGGATACTTAGGAAATAATTTTTTCAATCAACATTACCCCACACTAATGTCATTTCTTCCCCCAGAAATGGATACTCATACCTTATCTCTCCAAAGAATAAATAATAAAGAAGTAAAGAATAATGTACATGAAAGAATACTTCTACACCCCGGGTGCTATTCCTCTGTAGGTAACAAAATTTCAAGGTACTCATTCTTAATATCTGTTTTCAGCTCATTCCAATCATTGAGCCCCTTCTTTGTCTTCTCAGGAATGTCACCAAGCATTCCATTCATTTCATCTAAGGTCATGTTTTTACCCTCAATCTTTAACACTCTAAGAACATTTTCCAAACCATCCATTACATCTATTATTCGTGTTATCAATTTCCTAAGTTATTTTATCTTCTCCTTGTGAGAATCCTGAGTTGATGTGAGCACATCATGCTTATTTGCTAGTAATGTCAGCCTCTCCTCTCATCTAAGAGGTCATTCTTATTTGCAGCAAGGAATACATTTTATTCGATCAGCGTCCTTGTCTTGATGATCAACTCGGATCTACACATATATTTAGTGCCAAATCTAACTTCTTCATTTTATCCTTCAATACTTGGACTAGAGAGTCATACCCAACTATTCTACACAATATTGTTGCCTTAGTCCTCTCCTTCATAGTTGTTGCATCCTCCTTACTCTCTTCCCACTCCCCTAACTGCTTTTTAATCAACAAGTGGACACAGTCTTGTAAGAAGTGCAAGGATGACTAATAGGTCTGCTCGGTCTATTCATCAATGTTTGGATGTGCATCGATAATATCCTTCCCCATCTCTACCACAAAATCTAGAATCTCCTTCCATTTTTCCCTATCCTTCTTTTTTTTTTTTCCTTCAGCTTAGCTTATTTACTTGTTCTTATAGGCTCTTATTATCTTCCATCAACATTCTTAGCATGGTCAATTTATTTATATTCATGCGCGCTATTTCCACTGCTAACTTATTCAAGGCATTACTTGCCTGTTCATCAATAAACTATGTTGGCCTAACTGTCTAGTGTGTTGCTTGGGCTTTCTTCTTCATTTTTCTCTTTATACATACGTCCTCCTTCACATCGAACTCTAGTTCATCAATGTGAGTCTGCATGCTCCAAGATATTTGCTTCCTTGTACATATGTGTGCTGCGCTCTGGATCCATTAACTCCCACCCATGGAGCTTCTCGACTCCAAAGTACTTTAAAACCTAGTGAGAATGATTTTATAGGATTTTTCAATAAATCCAATTGTAGGTGTCTTGTACATCTCTCCATCTTTATATCTCCTAGAATGGCATCCCTTCGAATGTGTACTTTAGTATCAAGTCGCAGACCTTCTCCTGTCTCACCTATATGTTCACCAATAGGCTCACCGGATGGTTCGAACTTATCCTTTTCATGATATGCACATGTGGCACTACTCACCTCTTTGTGCTCTTCAAACACCCATGTATCATGTTGCATCTCTTCGTACCGAGGCTCTTCTCGCATCTATATTAACATTATGATTCTCTTTAATGATATGTGTGTTGTCATCTGACTTTTCCCCCTCACTATCCTTAGTGGGAATATACTTGTGCCTCTTCTTCTCTAGTTTATTCTTCACTAGGGATTTTTGGGGTGATCTCCTACATGGCCGTGAGGGTCCCATGCTTACTCCTTGTGGCCTTGTCCTTCTCAACACCCTCCTTAATTTCTAGTCTTCAACACCCTCACCTTTCTTTATCTCTACGACGCCTATTTCCACTCTCCCTTCTCCACCTTCTTCTTTTCTAAGAGGGGTTACCTCGCGAGTCCTCTTTTCTCCTATAGTTGGTTTCCTCCTTGTGCCATGATCCAAGCTGCCATTATCTTCCTTTAGTTCTTCCTCCTCTTCTTCATCTATGTGGGGAGGGTTGGTATCTTCATCCTATAATGTGCCCATTGTATGATTTCCTTTGGGAAGTTCAAGAATTTTGAATTCATTCTCAATGTATTTACCTTTTTCCAATTTGGGCTTAAGGTAGATGTATACCTTAGCTACGCCAAGTTTCCCAACTTCCAAACTCATTGAATTGATATTTATATCATCTGAGATCAAATTTTCTATATAAGCAGACATACCTAGATATATGTATGTCTTCCAGAGCATATGATAATCATAGTCCACTTTGTCTGCATCAAAACCCAACCTACACGCTTTTTAAAACCTATACACCAAGGCCTAGAAATAATGCATGGTAAAATCATATGGGAGCTTGCACTAAGGGCTCCACTTTCCATCCTTCATTCTAAACTTTCCTATGCAAAAATGTTGATAGACCACTGAATTGGGCCTACTTATCCAATACTAAAGGAAGGTCCTTGGGTATTCTCCATTTGTACTCAAAGGCTTCGTGCAAGCGCTTATACCATAGTTTGAGCCTTTTCTTGTAAGGTCCACTCACATATCCATCACATGTGTATTTTGTAAATATGTCTCTGTAAGGGATTTTTTATCCTCAGGAAATTTCCAAATATTCTCCTTTTTCCACAAACACAATAGATAATAGAATAACACCAAAACTTATCTTGTCTCCATGGTGTGCTTCTTCAATTATAGTCTTAGCAATGAAATAAGACAAATTGTATACCACTCCCTTAGTCATTTTCTTAGCAATATGGAGCCATATTTTATTTACCTAGCTCCAACACTCTGATTATTCAATTTGGTGAGGAGATGTGCGTCTGCCTAGATCACATGGTATTTTTCTAGCTTGATGATATCCATCGCACACCCTCCTTCACATAAGCCGATCTGACAACAAAAGTTGCTTCTATGCCCTCATCATCATTGAGGTCACTTCCAATATCATTATCGAGATCCTTAACCCTGTCAACCTTCCAATCAAGGGCACGGTAAGTTGCATTCGTCACCTAGAAAAATATAAAAAGTCATCGTGGACTTGGGACATCAACCACTGATACAATTTTTCTATTTTTCCTAAATATGGCAACTCATACAACGGCATAACTCCAACACTTTCCAATAGCTTATGTATTTCATTGTTGTAAATGACCATGTCATTCTCTGTCTACAAATATGTTTTTACCACTAGGATCTTACCAACTTGTCCCTATTATCCTTAGTGTGATGATTGTAGTCACTTACTTTGCTTCGTCTAATATGTGACTCCCAATCCAGTCCCATTATGATGCCTTCAAGATATTGCATCTCTGAAAAATGAGATTCGGGAGTGTCCTCAACCTCTACTTTGAATTCCTTTTGCTTCCTACCTTGGTTATCTACTCCAGCAATGATAAAAATGTCTTATTTCATTCATTCGATCACTAGAACTTAAAACTCGCATGCCCTATCTTCTCCTCAAACCCTAGCTCACAAAGTTTCTCCCCGCATGTCTTCTTTCACTCAAACACTTTCTCTGATGGAGCTCCAACAAATGTCGTGCACCAATCTTTTTGGTTCAATATATATGATAACTCTCCATGCACTTTCCCACTCAAATCATTCTTTTCTCACTCTTCGCAGCTCGAACTCTTTAAAATGTAAGTTAAAAATGATATCACAAGCCCACCTTTTATTAATTTTATAAATTTCCCCACATTTATTTCTCCCCATCTACCACCGCACTTGGCATTAAATGGTGTTTCTTTCCTTTCTCCACACTTCACAAATAATTTTTTTGTGCTAAGTTTTTCAAGCCCCAAACCAGTAACCTTCTGGCGCACCCACTACTTCTCGCCACATACCTCCTCTCGCATGCCTCCATGCAATGAAGTACAAAACCTTTGTGCCTAATACCAAGTAGTTTCCCATGTTGTTTCCTACCTTGCATTACACTATGCATCCATCCATCTATGCGTGGTCTTCATTTATGAGAAATTTTTTGTGATCCGCACCTTTACTTCAAGCACCTACACCATATTTCTTCTATGTATACCCATCTTCCAAAGGATGTTCAATCTCTTTCCAACTTGGCCCATTTAACATGTATCTACTCCACCCCACACTAAAAGTATGTGTGGTCCTCTATGCATGAATCCACTTAGATAGTAATCAGCTATTGGCACACAAGTGCACTTATTATAACAAAACACTGAACTAAATTGACAAAGCATAACAATGATGAAAGGAAACACATCTAAGGAAATATACATGAAAGGTAAACCTAATCTAAATGGCAATACTACCTTATAACAAAAACACCAAGAAGACTTATTTATAGTAGGGATTCAACCTACTCCCATTGAAGTAACCAGGCAATAAAGTTTCATCCAATGCCTGTAGTTGACATGCACCCGAGAATGGGGCGTGACGACATTGGTAGGGTGGTAATGGTGGTATCACTACGGGCGCTAACGACCCAAATTGCCTTGGGACCCTGTTCATCACATGGGTCTCCACCCGAAAACATAATACTATGTCACCTCTATGATATATTCTAAGTACTCTAGCCTAGGATAATTGGCCCACGATCCATGTTCCCTATGTAAGGTTGCACATGTAACATCATCCAAACCCACTTACGATAGTGGCTGAATGCTCTAAGTGATCTCACTACCGGTCCCTATGCCCACTAAAGTACTCTAGGGGCATCCATCGATACCACTAATGGTGTCCCAATCAGCCTATACATTAGGAACCTCTCATATATTCAAGTGGTCAATAATATGACAAGTCCCACGGCCCTCGACCTCTACGCATGACACTATAGATATCATGTACCAACTGTACCCATATGGTGGTGCCCCAACTAAACAACACCCCATGATCTACAACATCTCTACATATTGCTATAAAAAATAATGGGATGATTCCATCTACCTTGTGGCATAGTATTTGTATCACAACAATCCTCGTAACTAACTTCGGATCACCTAAATCCTCGTGGGCTACACTATGTTGATTCGGACAAATAACATACTCTCATCGTATGTCCCGCTCCCGAGAGCCTATATGGCTAAGGCTCTCCACTCTACAACATCTGAACTTAGATCATAATACATATGGATCCCTCTAATAGGTAACCCCATAATCCCATGAACATCCTTCAAATTCAATGCCATCTCCATGGTCTCTTGTCTTGTCCACCACCGAAAGGTGTTAGATCTAGTCTCCCATGTAGCTAAAAGCATATGTAGAGGATCCAAATCCAATGGTATCTTTGGCATTTGCATGATGCCCCCAAATCCCCAACCTCGTAATAGGCCACCTCTTCTTGACTCAATCTAGCAATCAAACCACTGAGCCACGATACACCCACACTCTTCCATGGAGGATCCCATGCTCATCCTGCACACACAAAATGATAAAAAAAGCATTATAAGTCTATAAAATGAATTAAGTAATGAAATATCAAAATTTATAAGTTACACCTACAAATTTTCCTATGCCATTGGCCCCTAGAAAAACTTTTCTTATGCCATCAACCCTATATTTAACACCATTGGCACTTCAAAACTTCTATCCCCAACGACACCATTGACCCTCCTGTTTCAAAGGGCCGATGGTGTCTCGACTAAAATGCAACGGTCACGACTTTCCCAAAGTTGACCCATAAAAATAGACAAAATGGAAAAATGAAATTGAAATTTAAACCTTCTTATATTTTCTCCTAAGCTACCCTATGACACAAGATTGGATAAGAATTATGCACTAATGACTAGGAAAAACAAAAGGACCAAATAACACCAAATCTACCCAACAAAACTAAATGCAAATGACTTACCCATGGTCATTCCCTGCTGTGTGCACCGCCTCATCATACACCATTGCCATCTTGTACTCGTGTCATGACATCAAAATACACCTAGATTCATAATTCCAAAGCTCGAGTTCTCTCAATTCAACAAATAGAAATAAGAAAATAAAAACCAAAATCATTATATAAAACTGAATTTTCTATTCAAATTCGGTCATGATAACCCTAAACCTTCCAAAAATATTTTTTTGCTCCCAAACTTTGTAAAATGTGTTGTTTGTGGTGTCCTCGATCATAATCTCGACACATTCATTTTGACATATTACATGCATACTTTCGATGATTTTTAATTTTCCCTATTTTTTGACATCATATCACCATACGATAATTGTGACATCATGACATATCGACACTATTACATGACATCTGTCCCCATGGGCCCCTAATTAGGTGATTTATGTATTATTTTATTGATGATCCTCTAGTGTTTCTTTTCATTTTGATTCTTCGTGGTTCTTGCAGCGTTGATTATACCCGCACATGGTAGGTGTAGACACTAAAATTAGGTCACACTCCCCTTTGGTCCCTCGACGAATAAGTACCCTTCATCACATTCACCTAGCCATGGCCCCCTTCACCCCACTAATATTAATTTAATTAATTTAATTAAATTAATTCATTATCCTCACCATATTTATTATTTAAATATCTTAATTTAAATAATATCCACACATACACCTCACTTAGACACCTCATCAAGCTAACTCAACCTAAGACCTATTCTTAGTAAGTTGTCATAACTAACTAAGACTTACCCAAACCCTAAAAATCAATGCCTACATTCTCTCTAACCACATTCCCGCATGCTTACAAGAAGCTTCTAGTCTAATCCGTGGGTTAATGACATGAGATCTCGAGAAAATCAAGAGGATCTCCCTAGTTTAGTAAACCTAGAAAATCCCACCTTGACCGACGCCAGTTACCCCTAACCATCACCGGTTAGGCCGGAACCGCCATAGGTTCCCCTTTTAACCCCCAAAAAAACCTTTTTTGAAGGTTGGCAAAAGATTGGAAAAATTTGGTGAAAACATTGAGATCTTCCTGAGAGATATCGCATCTTCTGAGATCGAATTCCAACGAGAGCATGCATGCAAGGAAAGAGATCAAGCATTTTCCCTACACAACCACCCCAACAATGATCTGATCTAACCAAGCAAAGAGGAATGCACATGCAGCCCATGCAAAAGCTCTCCTACAATTAGTGATCACCTACAGCCTTCAACCTCTTACCAGCACCCCCATCCCTCACTCACAGGCATCCAGGACCAAAATCCAAGTAAAAATTTTACTTCTCTGGTTCACTTCATTTTGTCACCATATTATCACCTATTGTTTACCTAGCCATCCATTGACCTCCTTCAACATTATCCCTCCATATACCCATTAAAACCTCACCAAATCCCTCCCAAATCATCCAATACCTCATCTCGACTAGCTAAAATCCTTTGTGTAATTGCAAAGGAAACCCAAAACCCATTCTTTGGCATTCTCAGAACTCCACAGTAACCGGCACCGGTCATATCTAATCTTCGCTTGGTCACCCCGAACTAGCATCGACATCGTATTTTCCCATAAAGCTCGAATGTGACCTACCCACCTAATTCCACCTCATCCCCTTAATCACCTGTGACCTACCTAAGACTTCTGTCAGACCTACAGAGACCCAGAACCAACTATTTGACCTTCGGATCCTATTCTAACCTAGCCTGTTAGATTAGATCTTTCTTATTGTGTTTTAAGTGAGATACCTAAATCATTTCAAATTACAATAGGATTTACTTCATTTACCACATTAAATTGTTTAAAACAGTGGACTGACAGCCATCTAGGAAGTATCACACTTCCCGAATCTAGCACATGCTAGGCAGTTCACTGCATATATTGTTTAACTTTTTCTGGTGGTCTTGTTTTTCATTATAGGTAGTTCCTCCTAGCCAAAAGGAAGCTCTCACAACCAACTATGGATTCAAAAGTCATACGCACGCAACAACTCATCAACCAACATTAAAACAGTATTCCTCCTATGCTTGTTACCCTATCTGTTTCATCAATACTTCAAAGAAACGTCTAAGAATCAGGTGAAACATTTTGGCATGCCCGGTGGGACCCATCTAGGGTTCCTTGCATTATATTCATTCCTAGGAAAATTTGTGTGTTTGTTTCCCTTCAAAAATCATACACATTAATTTTCTTCCTTGGTAACCCACCTTTTCTTTCTATTTGCTCTAAAGGAAACCTTTCTTTTGGTGTAATTAAAAAGAACCATTTCTTTACGTTTTCTGCATTGTAGTGAAAGAGCATCCCTCTTCCTCTTCATCTTATTGTGTCATCCAACTTCACACTTCGATTTGGGTTTAAAAATAAGTGCATTCCATTTTGATTTATCGCATTAGCTCACATTAATTGAGGGCAACCTATACACTGGAAGTCATGACCAGTTGATGGTTGATAAACGAACCGTAGAAAGCACTTTATTTATCTTTCTCTCTCTTTGAGTCTTATCAAACCTCACAAAAATTGAAAATACACACATTCTTAAACAACATCTTACCTGGAAGAAGCTGTAGGTGATCACACGATCACGACACAGTGGGCACCCAGCTCGCTACTCTGTCAAGTCATACTTTAGAGTGAGGCCCGCCCCCACCATAACATACCTGAAACCTCACCTTTTAGATCTCCTTCTTCGTAGGAAGCCATCCTCACCAAAAATTCTATTTCACAATTCATGTGTCAGTCCTTAAATAGCATAAGCTAAACAAACATAATAGAAAAGGCACTCCTAGGATCACATTTTTCTTAGTGTTTCTGCTTGGCTTGCGTTTTGAGGTGAGAGATCACGTTCTTCATTTTTCTTGTTCATCCTTGCATGCTCCTCATCATAGATGGTGTATTCCGGCTTCACCTGAGTGTGTCTGGGCCATATCATCATCATTCTCAGAATTCTAGGTCTGATTCTACATTAGATTTTAATTCACAACCACTTTTCTTTCATCACTATTTCAATTTCACAGTAACCGTCATCGGTTACCCTCTAACCTAACGTCGGTTATACCCAACCGATGTCGGTTCCAGGTCCTTTTGTTAACCTACCCAAAAGGACATTTTATTCATTTTCTTCCACTTTTCACAGTCCCTGTCACTGCCATCATTCCCATTGACATTGTAAAACACCATCAAATTTGGCATACCTTTGCCGACTTTTAACTTTATCGTCTGTTTTTCACTCACCGATCATTTTCTACAAAGTGGCCGCAACAATTACCCCCGATCGGCGTTAGTTTTCCCAAACCGCATCGCTTAGCTGCTTTCACTTTCCAACCTACATTTGGTACCGAATACACTTTTTACCATCAGATTCACCTATTCCTGCTATTTTTCTGTGTCATTTACAGAGAAACAACCTTACCTGATCAGTATTGGTTCACATGGTGCTGACACAAAACAAGCAAGCGCACTCGTATTTCATGCCAGTTGTCAACCACTCCCACCTAGTCCTTCACCACCTTCCATTTTATCACCAGCCATAGATCCCATCCAACCTATCACTATCGCTATAGGAGATGAGGATTTCGCACGAATCCTTGACCAAAACCCTATTTCTTTGCAGTTTTACCTTTCCCACTCATCCACTCGAGATGCCTCGGGTCAGTTGATATATGGCATGCCCATATCTATCCCCCCGACTCTCACTCCTACTCCTACATCGGCTCCATCTGGCTTTGTGCTGCCCGCATCTACCTTACCCCTAGTCGTTTCATAGCTAGGTCCTATACCCGCTATGACTTCCACGTCACCACCTCCGTGGCACCCGCCACATCCACCATACCCTCGATAACTACCCAAAACACAACCTCATCCACCCCTAATGTCTCACACATACCCGTAGCTACATTACCACCTTTGGTGTTAGTGACCCCTACCCCATTTTAGAACGTGGTCCTTTCCATTCCACAATTATTAGCCCCCATTGCCACTAGGGTCACCACGACCCTTCCACCTCCATATACATACTATCAGCAGCCTCTCGTTTCATCTATTATTCACTCTAGGTACGTACCTCCTATTTCACTACCTTCTTCTCAATCAACCAACATGGTAGCACCATACACTAGAGTGTCACCCTCATTATATGCCCAAAACCAACCCCATCATGCTACAAGAGGCACCCAATCATCGCAACCTACCAACGACCTAATCAAATTAATGTTGGACAAGATGCAGACATTGGAGGCATCGATTTCCGGCTCCCACAACACTCTCACCTACGATGATATTTGTAACGAACCCATCCACCCATCCATTCCTATCTGCCCATATCCCGTGTATTGGGAAATGCCTAAATTCAATCATTTCAATAGCAAAGAAGACCCGCAATAGAATTTGTGGTCATTCAAACATGGGTGTTATCTAATCGCTCACGATGATGCTTTTCTCTTAAGAACCTTTCTCATGTCTCTCACTAGACCTGCATTAGATTGGTATAGTGGGTTACCTAGACACTCTATATTCTCATTCAATCAGGTAGCCCAAGATTTCTTGGATCATTTCTCTATCAATATCATCCGAAGGTTACCATGATGACCTATACTCACGCGCATCGGTCTGAGGACGAATCTATCACAAATTTTGTCACTCGGCAGGTGTAGCTTGATAAATCAACTCACCTTCCAACTGCCAAAAGAGAACTCATTGAGCTCTTCACACGAGCTTGTGCTAGACATATCTCACCGACCTTGCAGGTCCAAACCTTCCGAACATTCGATGAAGCATTCACTATGTCATGAAAGTTAGAGATTCAGGCCATCAAAGAAAAGAAAATCCAGTCTGTGCAATAAGAATTCGACATCCAAGTCGAATGATACCTCTTCTTCTTCCAAACCACAAACCAATTATTCAAAACTAAGGGCACCACTAACACAGTGGTACTCAAGGCTGGCCCAGCTCATCTGTCAAATCAAGCTACCCCCTTATCTAATCTCTCACTCATCCATACTTTTCAATTCAGACGAGACTAGTGGAAATACACCCCAATTGGGGAACCTTAATCTTCTGTCTTAGAAAATCTTATCAAAGCCAAAGCGATCACTCTTCCACCCATAAAACCACACACTTTGGTTTTGACCACTTGCCCCATGCCCACATGGTATAAGGAACACGACCTCTGTAACTATCATTGAGTAAAGGGTCATAGTGGATGAAGAATCGCATCACTTTCAAAATATTGTCCAAGAAATGCTTGAGAAAGGCGATTTAACCGTGAATAATCCTAATGCACCTATAAACCAAAGCCTACACATCTTCAAGAAACCATTTCCCAACCATGCTCCTTCATCTGATCAAACCGATGAGACCTCAACTCATGATACCCATACCTGTGAGGTTCACGCTATTTTTAATGACGCACCTGTCGCCTCCCAAATACCCCATATTCCTTCCATAGAGGATATCCTCACCCGAAACCCTCCTTGCACGTTGGAATCCACCACACCTACTCCTCCACCCACAAGGAACACCTTTCAGCTCCTTCATCACCTACGAGAGGAGTCCCCACTAAGCATCAAGACCATTTCACCTTTGGCTTCTCCACTTAGAGAACCAATACCCACAATACCTCCTCCACCCATAGAGGAGCACCCATTACCTCCTCCACCCATAGAAGAGCACCTATCCATTCCTCCACCTACAGAGGAGCACCCATCATCTCCTCCACCCATCATAGACCCAGTTGAGATACCTTTGCCTCTTGGTGAGCATTCTCCATCAGCTACCCAAAATCCTGCAGACCTACTTTCAACTCTCTTACCCACGGAAGTTGAAGCTAGCCAATTTCCTATCTCTAAGACACATTTTACAAGAATTTCCATTAGGTCCTCATCAACTCCACCTATAGACATGTCGTTCTCACGTTTGGTTGATCACTTAGATTATGTGGATAGAGCCTTATTATGGGGGTGTCTTCTACTTCCGGTCTCAACACAGATGCAGATGTCACTTACTGATACTTCCACTATCTACCCAAAAGTATTCCAACCAATCAAACCAAATACAACCACCTCTATCACCATTCCTTCCACGACACCCATCATAACTCAACATACACCCTTACCCATAACCCAAACTACATCTAAACCCAAACCCACACCTACAACATTTGCCTCGACTAAACCTATTACCACCTTAGGGGTCACCCCAACCACTAGCCTTACTCATCCACCTATTAAACTAGATTTAGCTACATCCTCTCAAGTCAACACCACACCTACTCTGACACCCAAACAGAAGCACCAAACCCATAGAACCGATACCCCAGGCTGCACAAATCACACCTTCACCTATCCCGTTTGTCTTAAGACCTCAGCTTCCCAACATGGTCAAGCAACCTCCACCCATCGATAAACCAAAAACACAACAACCCATTCCTCCCGCACAAACCTCTAACCTCCCCAGACACCCAACACGACTTACACCCACACCCACAACATCTTTACCACCCATACCTCCAATACCCTCAACTATTACTTCACTGCCCACTACATTTCAATCTCTTGTCCCTTACACCTCCTACATGACCCACATCCTCTACCTTCACAACACCCCATTATCCCCGTGGGTAACTCGTCCTCTTCCCCCATCTACCTTTCCTTCTAGACCTCATACACCCACATCACCTTTACCCAAGAGGGTGCAACCCAAAAACAAAACTCCACTACCCCACAATAAGGTAGTCAAAACAACCACACACCCTCCTACCCATTCGTCTACTATACCCCTACCTAAACAAGCACAACTGACACCCAAAACCATGCCAGCACCCAAACCCATAGCTTGACCCGCTCCTCCTCTTCCAAAATTTGTTCCTCAATAATCAACCACACCTACACCCAAACCCACGTTCACTTCCCATTGCGATCCACTAGCAGGGTCTTATAACAAAATTTTAACCAACCTCCTTGAGACTTCTGTCATCACATTACCGCCACTCAGGCCTTATGACCCCCTCAAACCCAAGCCAAAAGGGTTTGATGATACTAAAATTTACACATACCATCGTGCGCCAAGGCACAATGTGGAGAACTACAAGGCCTTGAAAACTTTCCTTATCCGAGTGTGTCCATCGGAAGCCAACTTTGATCACGACGACCTTCTCGACGAGGATCCTACTTCACCGACACCCATTCCCACACTGCCCACTCAACAACCACAAACATCACCCTCACAGCTCCTAGAGCCACCCTCAAGATTTGAAATTAACATGATTCACATAAGAGAACTTACCACGCCATCATCCAAATGTTGTTGCGCCTAACTCACCTCATAAGGTTTTTCTCCTCTCGGTAGGTTTTTGCCCATCGTGTCATTATACCACTCACCCTACACCTTCTCTTTTGCCAACTCCCTCGGATCAACATGATACACGTCATTACACATGCTCTCGGAAGGATAAGGGTAAAGAAAAGGCAACTGACCCACCAACTAATCCTATACCCAACATACCATCTGCACCCATACCTAAAATCACTATCTACGGCCCTACGTACCCCATTTCTAACGGCATCACACATCGCACCATGCTCAAACAATTACACCAGTCTCCCCTCAAAATGTCCTTATATGACCTCATCTAAACCTCAGAATCCCATCGTCAAGCTCTCATGGAGGTTCTTCAATCTATTGAGGTTTTACCCAATGACCCTACACCCGTAGCCTCCATTATCACACCCCATCATGTAGCCTCTCTCACCAAATTACCACCTTCATCTTCGCCCCACCCTATTCACCAAGTAGCCTCCCTTAGCTTTTTAGAAGAAGAGATCATGCCACACCAAAACGATGACCCAGACCCAACCCTCTTCATCTCTCGTCCACATAGATGCCATACAGTACGCCGTGTGATGATTGATGGGGGCGCTAGCTTTAACATCATCTCATCCCATGCATTCACTCAAATGTGCATACCTGACAATTACATGCATAAACATCATGTCATGTTACGTTCATTCAATGACACTATCACCTCTACACTAGGCACCGTCATCCTCTACATTCGCATGGGCCCCTGCACTATCCTAGAATTATTCTACATCTTGGAGGGGGAATTCCAATATAACTTGTTACTTAGCAGACCATGGATTCTTGTTATGGGCTGCATTCCTTCCAATTTGCATCATTGTGTAAAGTTTGAACATGAAGGATACACCTATACCATTCTAGCTGACCCGTCACCTTTTAAAACATGTAACATGCTTTACCAACCCAATGATGTCCTCATACCTATTAAACCGACTACCTCCATGCAATCAAGCTACTTCTTCACCTACACACTCCACTTACCAAGATAGCCGCTTTCAACCACACGTACCTCCTCCATTCCTACCGCTGCCCCAACCTCCACGGCTGACCCATCAGCTTCCCAATCCGTTAACTCTACCTCCGCATCGACCTCTGACACATCATCCATTCCAGCTACCTACATATAAACCACCAATCCCTTGGAAGGTGTTTTTCAATGCCTCACTCTGGGGGAGTACCGCCTATATAGTGCCAACACATTCCTTACTCCACACAAGTACAAAAGTCTTCACCAACACCCTCGTTATGATCACTGTATAGGAGAATGTCTCCTGTATGGTCCCCCTCACCTTCGTACTAGTCTCACCTATGGGGGACTTGATACTACCACTTACACACCCAAACCACCGTCATAAACTCACCCATTTTCCATCGACTTCCAATCACTTACCAATCACCGTTTCACCCACACCTTCCTACACTGATGTGCATGGAAGGGTTTTGGTTTTGGCTTTTACGAGCAAGGCCGCCATACTGTCATTCCATGTACCACCCGCAAACATAACGACCATAGTGGTATCGGCTTCCCTAAACCACCTACCAAATAGGCTCGCATTGAACTCATTAAGGACACTAGCCCTTCTCCACCTTCTTCACCCGCTCCACCTTCATCAACACCCTCACCGACGAAGTCGATGGATCCAGAACCTATCCCTCCTAACTTTTTTTTTCATAAACACCATTTTCTTGGGGCCTTTAACTTATCAACGTGGGGGCGAGGCCCCTTCCACTCTTCCCTTCCTGTATCCTAAAATGATCAATGACGATACACCTTCAATTAACGGCGTTCAATGTCGTGGATGATGAATCTATACTCACCTACCTTGGTGCAGAAGACTCATATATTCATCAGTCGTTACCTTTTGAGACGTAAACCATGTTGAATGAATCGACTATCGAGATCAACATTCATACTCAGGATGACCCGCACATCCTAAAGATCGGTCAATCTTTAGATGTTACTGAATAGGAAGCCATCACTTCTTTTCTCAGAGATCATAACCACGCTTTCGCTTGGTCTTACGTAGACATGCTCGGTATTGATCCCACCATAGTGGTCCACAATATCGTAACCATTCCCGATGCTAAACCCATTAAACAAAAGCTGAGGAAAATGCACCCTCGCATTGCCCTTCTCAACAAAGAGGAACTTCAGCCTTTTTTTCTGCTTCCTTCATCTTACCCATTGATTATCCTCGTTGGATTTCTAACATTGTCTTTGTCACTAAGGTGACAGGGGACTCTTTATTTGCACAGACTTCTGTGACCTCAACCTAGCATGTCCAAAAGATGAATTTCCCTTACCTGGTATTGACTAGCTGGTTGACCTTACCGCTGGCCATGAGATGCTATCACTCATGGATGGCTTCTCAGGTTATAACCAAATCCTTCTTGCCCCAGAGGATCAACATAAAACCTTGTTCATCACCCCTTGGGGACCTTTTGCTATCGAGTCGTGCCTTTCAGCCTTAAAAATGTTGATGCCACATATCAGCAGGCTATTACTTACATCTTCCATGACATCAAGCATCACATATTGGAAGATTACATGGATGATCTCCTGGCCAAATCTAAACGCCACTCGAGAACCTTGTCATCCTCAAAACCATTTTTGACTGCCTCATTAAATATTGCATTCACCTTCAGCCAAAGAAGTGCATCTTGGCAGTCCTCTCGGAAAAGCTCCCGGGATTTATCCTTTCCTACATGGTATAGAAGTTGACCTGCTAAAGTCAAGGCCATTCTAGAAATGCCTCCGCCCACCAACCTTAGACAACTCCGTAGCCTATAAGGTAAGTTACAGTCTATTCACCGTTTCATTTCACAATTGTTTGATCGATGTCAACCATTTCATCATCTTCTCAAGAAGGATGTCTCCTTTAAATGGGATGATGGTGTCATCAAAAATATTTTGAGGCCCTAAAACAATACCTTCTCCAACCACCCGTACTCATTCCACCTAAAGATGATCAACCTTTTTACCTATACATCTCAGCTACCGATCATTCCTTGGGAGCCATGCTTGCTCATCGTGATGAACAACACAGAGAGCAGGTGGTTTATTACATAAGCCGTACTCTTTTAGACTATGAAACCCAATACACCCATCCCGAAAAACTTTGCTTAGCCTTAGTTTTTGTTGCCACCAAACTCTGTCATTACCTACTCAACCACAAAACCTATGTTGTGACCAACACCGACCCCTTACACTTCATGTATGCCAAACCTTATCAAAATCAGTGTGCTACACAATGGCTTATGCTTTTAGCTGATCTTGACCTTGAATTCATTCATCAAAAGTCCATCAAGGGCCAAGCTATCACCGAAAAATTGGCTGACACACCTATTTCCGAGGATCAACCCTCTAATTTTGACTTTCCAGATGATTCGATTGCTACCCTTTCCCTGGACGAACCCCCTTACCAAATGAAACTCTTCTTTGATGGTTCCAAGTGTCAACGTGGGGGTGGGGCTGGTATTATCCTCATTCCCCTTGATGGTGAACCCATGCCTTTGTCTTTCAAACTCTATTTTGAATTCACCAACAATATTGCTGAATACGAAGCACTTGTACTAGGTCTCCATGCCGCCTATGACCTAGATGTCAAATCCATCATCATCTTTCGTGATTCTCAATTGGTCGTAAACCAAGTCAATGGTATATACCAATGTCGTAACGAGATACTTCAAAAGTATAAACATCATGTAAATGTACTTTTGACCACCTTTGATTGTTACACCCTTCAAACCATCCCACGTTCAACCAACAAATTTGTAGATACCATGGCCTACTTAGCTTCCCAAATACCCGCTTCGCCCACCGATTCTCAAATCTTTGTCACCGTACAATGACTCCAATCACCTTCTTATTTACCTCACGATGTTCACTTGATCGGAACCTCCACCCATAACCCGAGTGACCTTTGGTATAAACAATACTCCGACTATATTTCTCTCTCCATCTTACCTCCTGATCTCACCCGTAACGGACAACGCGCCTTCCTTAAAAAGGTCTCATGTTACATCATCATGGGGGCCTCCTCTATAAGCGTGGCTTTGACGGTATTCTCTTACGATGCCTCACAAGTTTTGAAATCCCTTATACCATTAAGGAAGTTCATGACGGCATATGTGGAGGTCACTTCAGTGGCCTTGTTGTTGCTAAGCGTATTCTTCACCTGGGCTATTACTGGCCGACCCTTAACTATGATTGTTGCGACTATGTCAAACGTTGTGTAAAATATCAACAACATTATAATCTTCATCATACACCCAATCATGCCTTACAGTCACCCGTGACCTTTGGCCCTTCTCTCAATGGGGTTTGGATCTTGTCGGAGAAATCAATCCCCATTCTTCCCAATGCCATCAATGGATCATCACTGCTACCGAATACTATACAAAATGGGTGGAAGCCATACCACTCATTTCCATGAAAGTTGAGAAAATATGTGAGTTCATTAACCACCACATCATTTGTCACTTTGGTGTTCCTCATCACCTCATCACTGACAATGGAAAACAATTCAAAAACAAAACATTGCAAAAACTTTGTGACACCTTCGGCATTCAACTTAGTTTCTCATCACCTTATTACCCACAAACCAACGGCCAAGCCAAATCCACTAATAAAACCTTAAACAAAATTCTTATGAAAGTGGTTGACGATACTGGGAAGGATTGGCATACACACATTCCTTTTTCCCTGTGGGCATACCGCACTAGTATTCGCACTTCCACTACGGCCACACCATTTTCTCTAGTCTACGGTATAGAGGTAGTCCTGCCTCTTGAAGTCTAGATCCCCTCACTTCGCATTTCTCTCCATGACATGCTCAATGATGATGACTTTCGTTAGGACCGTTTAGCACAACTAGAGTTACTAGATGAACATCGTCTTAACGCTCTAGATCACCTTCAATTTTACCAAAAATGTATCAAACATGCCTACGAAAAACGTGTCCATGAACGGACCTTCCAAGTCGGTGACCTTGTCCTGAAAGAAAATCAACACATAACCAAAGCAGAAAAAAAGTAAACGGGGAAAATTTTCTCCTAATTGGCTTGGACCATACATCGTGACTCATACCTATGGATCAAGTGCTTATCGTTTATCTTCACTTGATGGTAAACCCAACTTGAGCCCCTTAACACCTTGCATCTTCGACCATTCTATTGTTGACTTATAGTCCTACCTCACCTTTTGTCTCTTTCCATGCTCGTCCCTTGAGCGCTATTCACTTCATACACCTCACTAATGATTAAACAAGAATCATGTGAGTACCCATCACTTGTTATCTTCTCTTGAATATGTGTACCACGACACTGCACATAACATGATTCTCATGGATACTTTTCGTCTACCTTCAGATGAGATCCCATGGTCGTTTCACCTTGCCTTTTGCACGAGAGTCCTATTCTCCACCTTGGTCTTGTCCATGACTTCAAAGACCTCACATGGGACCAAACTCCTTGAGTCAAACTTCTAATAAAAAGATGACTCCCTCAAAAGGACATCTTCCTCTCGACAACTGCTGCTATAAATAGACTGCTCCCTCAAAGGATAGCTATGTAAAGCTCTTTAAAAAAATTAAAAATGAAAAACCAACAAAACCTACAAACAACAATAAACTAATCCCTAATCTATCAAATCAACTACACATAGAGTAGAGCACTTACCTCGTCACACTATCGCCGTCTTGGTCTTGGTGGCACATCTGCCACTTTGTACCCATGGCCTACCCGATCCATCTCGGCCTCTACCATCACCAAATAGCTACCCGCAACCTCCGCCCAATCGAATCCCTCGTAATGATCTTGTGGACCCGCTGCTCACCAACCAATCACTCGTCAATCACACCGCCAGCTCACTGTTCCATTCCGTCCAGACACTTTTCTCTCTTTTTTGTCATTTTCTCACTTCACAAAATAACAAATGAATAACAAAAAACATGGATTTTTTATTTTTATAACAAACCCAACCTAACCGACACCGGTTACCCTTGACCAAGCATCGATTGCATGCCCTACCTCACCATCTTCGGTTGACCTATACCGACGTCGGTTATCCGTGACTAGCATCGGTCACCCTCACCTACACATTGCCCTAAATTTTAACCTTTACCCTACCCCTACCTCCTTTTTGCCCCACCCAACCTTCACCCTGATCATTTACCCCACCCCACCTTTACCCTACCCATTTACCTCACCTTTCCTGACCAAATCATTTACTACCTCCCTTTTGTCCTCGTTTGGGGACTCGTTATTTTACCCCTACCTTGGCCTTACCTATGCCGTGACCTAGATATTTGGATCTAGCCCATCGCTTCTAACCTTTGACCTCATGTGTTCGCTATACCTTGCGGCATTATTACCTGTGTTATTAACCTAATGACCTTACCTAGCCTATTGTCGTGACCATTTATCCTGACCCTACCTTTGGTGTACGAACATACCTAAACGTTCCTACACCTAACCTACATTTTGTTTCCTAACCATATCCTATACCTTGGATACCGGAATCACTTCAACCTTGTTTGGATAAACCTATCAACCTTAGACAATGTAGAGTTTGCCTGCTCTTCAACCTGGTAGCGTGCTGTAGTTTATACGTGTGCGTGCATTTGACTATTGCTACCTTTGACCCTGATCCATTACCTAGATTTCCCGAGTAGACCTTTAACCCTTTTTCCCCGTGCCCACCTACCTTTTCCCTCCCATTTACCTTTTATCAAACCACTCACCGATTCTACCTTCGCCTCGCGTTCCTGGTTTGAGAGGAATCACCTTCACCCACACATGGGGCAACCACATCTTATTTTTTTTTTTAGCGTTGCTTACTAATACAAGCTATGCAAAAAAAAGGGGCAAAATTTAGACACTAAAATTAGGTCACACTCTCCTTTGGTCCCTCGAAAAATAAGCACCCTTCATCACATTCACCTAGCCATGGCCCCCTTCACCCCACTAATATTAATTTAATTAATTTAATTAAATTAATTCATTATCATCACCATATTTATTATTTAAGTATCTTAATTTAAATAATATCCACACATATACCTCACTTAGACACCTCATCAAGCCAACTCAACCTAAGACCTATTCTTAGTAAGTTGTCATAACTAACTAAGACTTACCCAAACCCTAAAAATCAATGCCTACAATGGGACAAGTGACACTATCAGGTATACATTGGTGGGTATATTTCATTTTAGCTAGTCTTTCTTAGTATCTAATTTCAATATTGATGTTGTGAATTGTTTTTTTCTATCTATTGACCACCCCATGTTTTACTATTGTGAGATACGGTGATCAACAACTGGGGCATATGTATACACCTACTTTTTCACTTTTCATCTTTCATACATGTTACTAACAATTTACCTTGTGCAAATAAGGGCCACTGATGCATCTATTTCTTGAATGGGTACCTTAAGGGGCTTGTCGAGAATGGGGTATGATTATTCACACAATCAATATGGGTTAGAGACAGTACACAGAGAGAGTATCACTATGTTGTTCCAACCTTAGTTGTCCTTACATTACTTTTCCTTGTCCCTTTATGTCTCATACACATTACACGCCCAACACCTTGTTTTCATCTCACCATTTGGCACCTTGTTCAACCATTTGCTCGATCCAAGACACCTATTTTCACTCTCCATGACATTTATCATCCTTGGTTGATGTCATCACCCATGGGTGATGGTGTCGGTGTTAGATTTTTCCTAGATAACGCCCACGGGTGATGGTGTCGTATATATACATACCACATCTAGACATTATGAAGTAAGGAAGCCATAATCGAGAGGAACTTCCATATGCTTTGCTCTTTTGCGCTAACTTGGCATCTACTCACTCATCCTTTAGTTCATCTTGCACTTGAGTTAGATTGTATTGGACACTCTTCTTCTTAGTTGTATTGCTTGCACTATTGGGTCATCTATAGTGAGTCTAAGACGGGAATGATGTTCCCATTCTCCACCTAATAATGATTCTCTCTTTGTCTACTACTTCTCTGGAGATATAGATGCATCAACGACCACCCCACAGGTAAGTTCTCTAACTTTCTTTGTCATTATGCATGGATTAGTTCATTCCCTTACCCATTTCTCTATGTTAGCTTAATGTTATATGTACGTTGATGCTAGTTAACATAGTGCTCTTATTTGATCAGCTCCTTAGCTTTCCTTTATTTACATTTCAGTTATATTATTCATGTTTGTCTTATCCATTATCGATTTATACCTCTTCTCACCCATTTACCGATATCCTAGAAGGGTACTCTCCTCTATCTTGATTGTGGGCCTTGGAAACCCTAGGTTGACCTAGTATAGGGATTATTTCCCTCTAGATATGTGACCTTAGTGCTCGATGTAGCCCCTTTAAATCTATCCATTGTATGTTGGTTCATGTGTGTCTCTTATTCATTGCCTCAATACCCTTGTAGAATGAAAGACTTGGGAGCGCAAGCTATTGACACACATTTTTGGCCCATCATACAAAATTCATATTGACTCAAAAAGTAAAAATCCTCGGTGTGTGTAATATGACATCTTTCTTACTTTTTTTCTATCTACATTTGTCATGCACTAATTAAACTTTATATAATAATGTGAAAGTTCATATGTGGTTGCATTCTTGTTAGTTGAATTTATTAATCTTCATGACATCCATTCTCCTTAAAAATTGAACAAAATGACAAAAATATAACTAGGTAACATGATACTATGAAGGATATCCCAACTATTGAGAGTTATGCAGTGCTATTACTCTAGAAATACATGTTACTTCTCTAAAAAACACACCACTAATTTAAAAAAACATAATGAAAATGATATGAATTTAGGCTTCTTCATCCGCCACACAATTAATTCTCCCCCTTCCCAATTACTCCACATATCCTACCCCCAATATATTTTTAAAAACCTTTATACTTTAACCCCTTATACCCTTTTATATGGGGCATTATATTGGGTCAATTTAGACTAATATTTAAAACCCCTACATGAACTCATGTGATAGGAAATGCTTTGGGTTTTGAATCCCCCGTGTAGAGGCTACAAAAAGCAAAGAGCTAAACTATAAAGGTAGAATTATGATTAACACCATGTGATTTTTAGGAAAATGTTGGTTCTAATTTTTTTTTACCACCCTTTTCTCTTTCATAGTCTTGAGGTTTATGTTTTTTTATTGTAGTTTCTAAGGAAATGTCTTCTCTTCAAAGGTGGTTACTTCTTTTTTGTACAATAATTATGTTTTTTCCAATTTAAAAAGTTGAGGGATCTATCAACCCTCAAATTTATTGATAAAAATAACCTGATTGATACTCATCGCATTAATAGGTGTGGATAAATGTGTGCTAATGGATTAATTATCCACATATTATATTACATATAGTATTACAAAATGAATCTAAGATCATACTATAGTATATGAAAATTAAATACACTAATGGATTTGTATTATGGAACAAGACATTCGGTACATATGGGATTTAATATTGAATTGAAGATGGCTATTGCCTCTTCCAATTGACCAAATCCATATTGGTACTTAAGCTATATAACCAACCATCCATATACAAAAATTGTCACCCCATGATCAAAATTCCTTCCTATTTGATCTTGAGACAATAAAGAGTTTCATGTGATGAAATTTTTTTGTATCATAGATTCTATGTAACATGTAAAATGTGTCCACATCTAACTTTAGTTGCAATGATCTCAATGTAGCTAGATCACCTCTATACAATCAATTTAAGAAAATTCCTATTATCTTGTTGTGTAACTCTAAAGAAACTAAATGAATGGGTAGTAAAAAAATGTATCAAATAGATAATCACCAAAAATATACTTAAATGAGCATCCTCTCAAATGATGATGTTTGCTAAATAAAAACGTTAATGTCACACAATTTTTTTGGCTAGTCTATAGTGCTCCATATCAATAGGATCAAATGGAGAACACTTTTTTTTCAATGACAAGAAAAATGGCCATATGCCATTTTATGTACAAAGAGTGAAAATAAACACGTAGATAACCATACACATATAATATGTGTAATGTGTAATGCATGTTTCACAAAGCCCGAATACAATAAGAAAGAAGTGGGATGTAAATAAATACATAGATCGAAAGATTATAATGCACATTTCCCTAATTTTCCATTCTTTAATTTGAAGAGAGGGACTTGAAATCAAGAAAACAAAACATAAGAAAAATGCACAAAAACTAAAGGAAGCTATATAATAGAAGTGCATTTTTATAGGCTACACATAGAATTTTTTTTTAGGAACAAGCACAACCAAAAGTAAACAATATTGTATCAATAACATGACATTATTTATTTGTAGAAACCAATATAATGTAAGAACGATGTCGGAAAACCCTCATTAAATAATGTATTTGCACTATAAGAAAAGATTTAATGTATATAGAAGAAACAAATGGAATAACTTGCTCTTAGAACAATAAGAGGAGACTTTGCATTCACAATTTGGATGTTTTTTTTTTTGCAATTTTTTTTTTTGCTTATATAGGACAAATAAGAAAAAAAGAATATTGATATGTAATAGTGCATGAACTACATAACAATGAAAGCAATACATGTGTTTTTTTGGCAAAACCAATTAAATATACATGGCTATTTATTTAAAATTGGACTATAGTTTTTTTTTTTTTTGCAAATGCAATAACACTAAATGCCACAGCTTTGTGGATACCTTATTTTGTGATAGTTTCCAAACACTAGAAAACAACTACTGCTTAGAACACAAACAAACCTAATATACCTAGAGCATATACATACCCTTTAAAGTCTAACTTATTTCTAGGTTTTTTTCTAAACCAAATTCAATCTATAAGTGACCTACATTAATAACCAAGAAAAAATCTACAATCTCTAAAAAAATTTGCAACTAGCAACAAAAACCAAAAATCACCCCCACACACTTTGTTGATGCAAAATCACAAAGCACCCCTGATGCGAGATCGGCTTCTAGGTTGATCACTCAGGCATCCAATGTGATTGCACAACATGGAAACCTCTCTCCAAGCGTGGGACTTGTGAAACTGAGAGAGGAATCTCCAAAGAAGGCTGGTTCCTGCTCCTAAACTACTAAACTACCCGCCACAAGCTATTCCAGTGCAGGCAAGCTAAATCTAATCCTAATCTAACAATGCCAAGGAGACAGAGAGAGAGAGAGAGAGAGAAAGGAAAAGAACAAAAGCCTAAACTGAAACGGTGATACACCAGAGAAGGAGAATGTTGGACATCTATCAAAACTGCCATGGGACAAAGAGAGGTGAGCAATGGGAAGGATGGACAGATGCATCACAAGCCCAAGGATAGATTTCACACAGAAAATGTCCCAAAACTCCATGAACACAGCTCCAAACCTGCAATGAACATTCAAACATGCACAAATACCTGCAATGAAGAGAGGCAAGAAGAGAAACAAGCAAAAACGAGCAAGGATGGACAGATGCATCACAAAACATGTTTTGTTGCTCCAGAAGTTTGCACAGAACATCATTTCAATAGTAAAAGGCAAAAACGCCATTACAGAGCAAGGGAGGAGGTTCGAACTCCATTTTCAACCCTAGAGAAGAAAAGAAGGGAGGGCAGAGCAGAAAAGATGAACAACTTGTTATATCTTTTTAAAATGAGCCAAATCTGGCTTTATACAATGCATGGGTCGAGCCCAGGAGACAGAAAACATACAAAAGCATGGGAGCCCATTCTTTCTTGACTACAGGTGCATTAAAACGGCATGGGGGACCTTATAAACCCATACCCTGTCACTTTGACCGGACTACAGGAGAATGCGACCCATTCTGCATTAAATCTGGTCGCTGGAATGTCATTTCTGGCCATGAACACGTGTCAGAGCCGTTTCTTGATTTTCTCCCTCTAGACTACACCAAAACTCGAGATTAACCCCAGAATCATGTAGAGAATTCCACAAGCTTTCCGTTGATATAAAGAACGTGCAAATCCGAGTTCTGGATCGAAAGATATGATGATCTGAAGATTTAGGGCACGGAACAGACCAAAACGGATTTTGAAATCTTTCCCGCGCTCTGCCACATGGATGACACGTGTCAAGCGCTGATTCACTGAATAATTCTCTCTCCTCCACCTTTCTGTGGGCTTTCCTTTGAAATTTCCTTGTGGGCCCTAGCTGGGACACGTGGCACTATCCCATTGGTTCGGGCTGACCCTTCAAAACTCGCCCTTTGACCTTTGGACTCTTTCCCCTGCGACACGTGTCGCGATTCGATTGTTCTCGGCACTTTCAAAGACCTTCGCGCCCTTCGCATCTTTATGTCCCGGATGTCCCAAACTGCTTGGGCCAAAAACTTCTTCGATCCGCCGAAATGGGCTTCCTCGTCCCTCATTTGGTCGATGACACGTGGCGTTGTTTGATTGGCCTTCGGCTCCTTCGGACGATCCGCGTCCAAGCGTCCCTTCGTCCCGGATGTCCCAAGATAAACTTTCTGTTTTGGCGAACGGCCGGTTCGCATCCATTTGTCCCAAATGTCCCGATGCTTCGTGTGACAAATTCTTCCTGGTTCGCCCGATCCGGCTGATTCGCGTCTTTTTGTCCCAAATGTCCCGGTGCTTCGTGGGACAAATTCTTCTGGTTCGCCCGATCCGGCCGATTCGCATCTTTTTGTCCCAAATGTCCCAAGATGTGCTTCATGGGACAAATTCTTCCGGTTCACCCGATCCGGCCGATTCACGTCTTTTTGTCCCAAATGTCCTAGTGCTTCGTGGGACAAATTCTTCCATTCACCCGATCCGACCGATTCGCATCTTTTTGTCCCAAATGTCCCAATGCTTCGTGGGACAAATTCTTTCCTGCTCGCCCGATCCGGCCGATTCACGTCTTTTTGTCCCAAATGTCCCAGTGCTTTGTGGGACAAATTCTTCCGGTTCGCCCGATCCGGCTGATTCACGTCTTTTTGTCCCACTTGTCCCACATCGTCCTAGACAAGGACTTAGCCATTTTTCGTGATTTTTTCTGGCCTGAGCCTGTCTTCTGCAACTTTTTTCACATTTTCTCAGAGCTTGCTCTTTCCTTCTTTGGTCAGGGGAGTTAGAAAAAATCTGAGGGAACCCCAGAAACATGATGTTTGCTCTGAATCAATTATCTGCCTGGGACTTGAGAATTCTGATGCATGTTATCAAATTAACCCTGGGGGGTGAATTTTGGATAACAATTTGGCGACTCAGCGGGGTCATCTGCCTGCTAGATGAAGTTACCAGTTGCCTGAAGCATCCATTGGGCATGGAGTCCTGAGTTGTAACCTGCAACTGATCTGAACTTTGAAAACTTCCCTCTGAGCCACTTGAAACCCATTGAACCTGGAGTGTTCTCACCAAGATGCCACTGAAACGAACTGTGCAAGAGCAGAACCAACAACACCAAAACTATGTACAAAACTGAAAATCATACATGTCCCAAATGGAACATGCAGAGTGTGCACAAGCACTTCTTCTACTGAAAGCAAACCTACCTACTCTACTCTAACTGGAAGCAAAAGCAAGCTAAACAAACCCTGTAATTGGTTGTGAGAAATAGCTTCCCTTTCTCAAAAGTGGCAGCCATGCAATTGATTTGGCACTGATCATGGCTGTTTGGATGGATGGAAAATCAACAAGAAGCTGGTCTTCTATCCAAATCATCAAAGTATCAGCTGAAAACAAATCCAATACCTCTTTTAGTTGCTCTGCATTTGGATTGAAGAGGTATGGCAGCTGATCCTTGGTACTTTGTAGCTCACCCTCATGCTCAGAAGAAAGCATGACTAGTTGTGACTTCTCCTTTGGCTCCAATGAAGCCAAATACCTGATTGGGCAAGGTATGGTCCTTTGAGTATGCCCATTGCTATGATTTTCAACCCCAAGGATGGAGTCTTCTTGTAGACCTTCTTGAATGGATGGTGTGGAAGAAATGGTGAAATTCCTCTGTCCTTTCTCTTCCTCCAATGAAGAACGTGAAAGATTAAAATCTTCCAATCTTGATTCCGAAGAGCTATTATAAGATGCTGGCTATTGTAAATGAATGCCCTCCTTCATGACAGCAGACTCAAGTGTTTGGAGTGTGGATGATGAAAGAGAGAAAGGTGGAAACTCAACCGGCTCTTCTCCATCAAAACAGTCCTCCAAATCTGACAGATAAACTGCCTTATTGCTGTCCTACTGCAAATATTCAACTTCCTCCATGGTGTCTTCTTGATCTCAGAACTTGACCACCATGGTTTCTTTCTCCTTCAACATTGAGTTTGAGAGGTCAAACTCCTCTTCAAAGACCGGAACTTGAGAGAGGTGAAGTAGAAAGAAGAACTGAAGGTTCTCCTGTAGCCTGCTTTGTGCTCAGAGCTCTTGGATCTGCAATTTTCTCCCCCACAGCTGGAATGTGCTCCTCTTCTTTTGGATTTGGAGCAGCTTCTCCTTCCTCCAATGTTTGAAGACAATCTTGCTCTTGATTGAACTCTTCCTCCAGCATGAAGTTTGTCAAGTCAAACTCTTCAATCTGCTGCTCTAGAGGACAAGTTGGGACTGCAAGATCTTCTTCTTCTGCTGCAACAAAATCAGCCCTAGCCACCATTTGTTCAACCTTAGCCTCTTCTGTAGGTTTAACCATCAAGGGGATCTTTGTCATCCCAAATCTAAGAGCCCAACTCTTTAGACTTTGAATTTCTTCATCTTTGTTTGGCTTCTCTTTTCGTTGTTGTTTTCCTTGATGGCATTCGATTTTCATCCTCCCAACATGGATTTGGGAATGCAAGAGGAGGGATGGGTTGTAACTCAACTGATTTTACAATTTTGTGTGGTGGTGGAGGCGGTGAAACCTCTTGTTTCTTTGGAGGAGGGGGTATTTCTTTTAGCTCTTGTGGAGAGGATGACTGTTTGGAAGGAAAAAGGAAAGAAGAATTGAGGTGTGGTGGAAGACTGAGAGGTGGAGACATGGGATCAACATTTGGGACAGCAGATGGAGAGTTTAAAGCTTGACACTGCTGAGATGAAACAGATTGGGAAAGAGGAAAAGAAAAGGCATGAGAAGGTGTGCTTACCCGTTGACAAGGTTGTTGAATACTCCTCTCATACACCTCTATTTCTTCAATCCACTTTGCAAGCAAAGGCAGCATTGCAATCATGAAGTCAAGCTTCTCCTGAGGGCTGTAATGCCTTGGAAAAGGTCCCACCCATGGACAAGGTGCTCTGCAACCGATTCCAAATGCTTTCATTTGAGTGCTTTGCTCGGGCTGCACCATCTTTACCTCCATCTTTTGGATCTTCTCAACAGACCAGCATCTTGCATCGATGGCATCGATGGTCTTCATTGTATGCATACTCTTGCTCTTGGAAGGCTCCATAGCCAAACCGACTTTGCACACCGGCTTTTGCTCATATGGGTATGCATACTGATCTTGAATCACTCAACATGCTTTGATTTGGAGGATTTGTAAAACATGTTGGAGGTGGAATATCTGCTATTGTTGATGTGAATTCCATGATGGAAATGAAGTCATGATTGCACAACTTCATGGAATGAAAGAAGATGGAAGAGATGGAAGGAAGAATGGATAGAAAAGAATGAAAATGAATGGAAAGGAAGGTCTGCAACTTCAGAGATGGGTTGTTGACCAGATGGAGTCGCCAGATGTGTTTGCAAGTGCCTCCAAAGGCTGAAATCTTCACAGGAACACATCAACCTGCAAAAGATGAAGTGGAAGACCTCTAAGGTCCCACCGTGTGCCAAAACTGTTAGTGCAAAATCACAGCACCCCTGGATGCAGATCAGGCTTCTAGGTTGATCACTCAGGCATCCAGTGTGATTGCACAACATGGAAACCTCTCTCCAAGCGTGGGACTTGTGAAACTGAGAGAGGAATCTCCAGAGAAGGCTGGTTCCTGCTCCTAAACTACTGCCACAAGCTATTCCAGTGCGAGGCAAGCTAATCTAATCCTAATCTAACAATGCCAGGAGAGACAGAGAGAGAGAGAGAAAGAAAAGAACAAAAGCCTACACTAAAACGGTGATACACCGAGAGAAGGAGAATGTTGGACATCTATCAAAACTGCCATGGGACAAAGAGAGGTGAGCAATGGGAAGGATGGACGATGCATCACGAGCCCAAGGATAGATTTCACACGAAAAATGTCCCAAAACTCCATGAACACGGCTCCAAACCTGCAATGAACATTCAAACATGCACAAATACCTGCGAAGAGAGGGCGAGAAGAGAAACAAGAAAAAATGAGCAAGGATGGACGGATGCATCACAAAACACGTTTTGTTGCTCTGTAAGTTTGCCTGAACATCATTTCAATAGTAAAAGGCAAAAACACCATTACAGAGCAAGGGAGGAGGTTCGAACTCCATTTTCAACCCTAGAGAAGAAAAGAAGGGAGGGCAGAGTAGAAAAGATGAACAACTTGTTATATCTTTTTAAAATGAGCCAAATCTGGCTTTATACAATGCATGGGTCGAGCCCAGGAGACAGAAAACATACAAAAGCATGGGAGCCCATTCTTTCTTGACTGCAGGTGCATTAAAACGGCATGGGGGACCTTACAAACCCATACCCTGTCACTTTGACCGGACTACAGGAGAATGCGACCCATTCTGCATTAAATCTGGTCGCTGGAATGTCATTTCTGGCCATGAACACGCGTCAGAGCCGTTTCTTGATTTTCTCTCTCCAGACTGCACCAAAACTCGAGATTAACCCCAGAATCATGTAGAGAATTTCACAAGCTTTCCGTTGATATAAAGAACGTGCAAATCCGAGTTCTGGATCGAAAGATATGATGATCTGAAGATTTAGGGCACGGAACAGACCAAAACGGATTTTGAAATCTTTCCCGCGCTCTGCCACATGGATGACACGTGTCAAGCACTGATTCGCTGAATAATTCTCTCTCCTCCACCTTTCCGCGGGCTTTCCTTTGAAATTTCCTTGTGGGCCCTAGCTGGGACACGTGGCACTATCCCATTGGTTCGGGCTGACCCTTCAAAACTCACCCTTTGACCTTTGGACTCTTTCCCCTGCGACACGTGTCGCGATTCGATTGGTTCTCGGCCCTTTCGGCACCTTCGCGCCCTTCGCGTCTTTATGTCCCGGATGTCTCAAACTGCTTGGGCCAAAAACTTCCGATCCGCCCGAAATGGGCTTCCTCGTCCCTCATTTGGTCGATGACACGTGGCGTTGTTTGATTGGCCTTCGGCTCCTTCGGCGATCCGCGTCCCGCGCGTCCCTTCATCCCGGATGTCCCAGTACGAACTTTCTCTGTTTCGGCCGAACCGGCCGGTTCGCGTCCATTTGTCCCAAATGTCCCAGTGCTTCGTGGGACAAATTCTTCCGGTTCGCCCGATCCGGCCGATTCGCGTCTTTTTGTCCCAAATGTCCCGGTGCTTCGTGGGACAAATTCTTCCTGGTTCGCCGATCCGTGCCGATCGCGTCTTTTTGTCCCAAATGTCCCGGTGCTTCGTGGGACAAATTCTTCCTGATTCCGCCGATCCGGCCGATTCGCGTCTTTTTGTTCCACTGTCCCACATTGTCCTAGGACAAGGACTTAGCCATTTTTCGTGATTTTTTCTAGCTCGAGCTGTCTTCTCTCGCAACTTTTTCGCATTTTCTCGAGCTTGCTCTTTCCTTCTTTAATCGGGGAGTTAGAAAAATCAGGGGAACCCTGAAACATGATGTTTGCTCAATCAATTATCTACCCGGGACTTGAGAATTCGATGCATGTTATCAAATTAACCACAGGGGTGAATTTTGGATAACACACACCATTAACATAAATAGGAGTGGAAAAATGTGCATAATTTGTCTATATTACGTAAAGAAAGTAGATCGAAAGGAAAAATGTTGAGCCATTTTTTCCATTTTCCATCAACATTTTTTTCAACAAAAATTTGTCAAATTCCAAATTATTGTTTGTGATTATCCTAGTAACACCAATCTATTGTCCACAAACTTTGCATAAGCAGAATGAATATAGCCCATTTATATATGGTTTTATGAAAAAAATCCCAACAATGGAGGAAATGTATTCAACATATACATTAATAGAAGGAAAAGCGTAAAAGTTTGAAATATCTTTCTTAGATATGTACAAAATAGAAACCAAAAAGCCGAAATAACTATCCACACCCATACCACAAATAATAGATGAATAAAATCGGGGGTGCCATACCCCTTATTAATAAGAAAATTGTTCAAATTATTAAAAAATTCCTCATGGGTATATTACAAATGAGAATCGACGCATGTTTCCACTTAGATTAGATTAAAAAAATCAAAATTTAGATCCTTTTTTTTTTTTTTCATTTTTTGCATACTTGTACTTTAGACAAAATATGTGTAGTTGAAATGTGTGTCAGTAGCTACATTTCTCCTTGAAGCATAATACAATAGACATATAATTTCATTGCATATATACATTGGCTCCTAACACAAAAGTGTTTTATTTTTATATAGAAATTTAAAAATTTGCAAGACGCCATACCTTATTTGAATTACGCAAAACCATATTCAATTAATGCTTAAATAATGCATATATGTGAAACGAATACCCCTTGATAATATTATGTTTCCAAAAGAAAGCACTCATAACAAAAAAAAAAAAAAACTCACTAAATTACCTTTAAGTAACACATAAACATGTACATCAAAACAACAAGAATCCACTCATGAATTTATGTAAGAAACAACAAACGAAACAAAAACCTATTCACCTAATGTCACTAAATTTCAATAGAAAATTACAAGCAAATAAAATTGTGTTGATTACAAAGGAGAAGCTATAAACTATATGCATGCAACAATGAAAAATAGGAATAATAATGGAGAATGGACATGAAATTGCCATCTCTAATAAAAATAGATAAACAAATGCCGACAAACAAAATAAAATACCATTGAATAGAATACGCAAGGGGTTCACTTAATAAAAGTATGGTATAGCACGTTCGTTCAAAGGGTAATAAAGAATACCCTTAATGTTAGTTTTTATCTCTAATTATTCAATTTATAATACCCCTCCATTATATTATTAGAATAAAAATACCCCCTATTTTTTCCATGTACCTTACCCATTTTTCTATTACAATTTTATTTACCCCTTTTTATTTCTACCCTGATATATCAAAAATAAATTATATCATGTTTCCCACTCAATTATTATTTTATTAATACGCCTTTACTCTAGAAAGAGAGTTTGAAGTCATTCAAGACCTATTACCAATTACCTTAATGTAAAGATTTAATCATTTATCAATAGTTCTTTAAATAATTAAGATGGTGAAATAATATCATTTGTGTGGAAAAGTATACTTTCTTAGTTTTCTACTATCTTATTATTGCTTGGTTAAAAAGCTCCTAATTGAGATTTCTTTCTTTAAAAGATATTATAATTTAATTTTATGGTTCACATGTTTTAGTTTTGTATTAAAATCAACCCTACCTCTCCTCTAGTTCACCTCTCTAACCTACTCGTAATATCTAATTCAATATATTAATAAATTAAACCCTTTCACCCCTTAATGTCTACCCCTATATTGACTTTAATTTTATCAATTTTAATTTCTTTAATATGAATGAAGGTGCTAGGATATTGCCTAGATAATGAATCCAACAAGGCCTAATTTAAGGAGCAAAGAAAAATGACATTAGATATTAACTACCTTGCCTAATTGCGAAGAAAATCATTTCTTGAAGGGCGGCTAAAATGGCATAGATTTCAATAAAAAAATAGTGGTGAGGACAGAAAAATATTTAAACCAATAACATGGAAGACAACATTGTTTAAAAAATCCAAAAAAATATTTATTTGCACACAAATTATAGGGAATAAGTGAAATTCGCTATATGGCACCAGGAGATTTGCTGGAGATGAAAAATATTCCCGACTTTCAACTCGAGCCTTACATGAGATGGGACGATCGTAAAGCTAGAGATGAAAACCAGGAATAATTGCAGAGAATGGTAATGAAATACGGATAAACAAATTTTGACTAATGTTTTTTTGATGACGAGGTAGGTCGACCACCCAACCACATTCCAATCAATGTCTTTACAAATCCTTCACAAGAAATAGTGACTAATGAAGGATAACACTATTGAATAGAACAAGAGCTCATTTGTGGAGCAACATGGACATTGAATACCCAAGCACGAGAAGCAAAGCTATGGTTGACATTAACTATTCTACAATAGAAAATCATCTTTTAAAATATAATTCTTTGTAGAAAATTAGCTATATAATGCAGTCTCATAAGACTGAAAAAGAGATAAATCATGAAATTTTTTTTTTAGAAAATTAGTGATTAAAGTTGGTAGGCATCTATTTTGAAGACGCTGTTGTTGGAAAGTGTCAAAATCAGGCAATGTTTTCCGAGTAGTCTTTTTCCGGTAACATTTCTCACTAAATTTTTCAACTTTTTCGAGCAGTCAAAAGATGATGTGACGAATATGCCCGACAAATGACTGCAATTGGGCGGTAACACACAACATTCCCAACAAAATACGGATGACCAGCGCCTTGTAGAGCATTGATGTCATTCTGTTGACGAACTTTTGGCTGTCCTGCAGATGCTGCGGATAACAGAGACTCAGCGCATTCATTTCTTCTTCAGCTTTGCGATGATCATCTTCATCTATTTTTGGCACCTTATCAGACACGGCGGAAAACCCTCAACAGTTTCTCTACTATACCAAAATAAATATTTGTCTTCTCCAACATAATTTGCAACTCATGTGCAATTGCTAATATAGAGAATTAGTAAAATTCACTCCATGACACGACCAGATTCACTTGAAGAAAAAAATTTCCAACTTTCAACTCCATGCAATTTAGATGTCCGACAAATTTGAGCCTTGCATGGAATGGGACGATCAGTCTCATTCTCGAGAGAATAAAATATCTTATTTACTATATAGCTGGGGTTTATAAAACAGCGTAATGGTGTGTACATATATATTTCGTCGGCCGTAGTTCTATACAAAGTATTGCATTTAGTTTTCATAAGATGGTTTAGCTTGGCAGAGCTGCAATTTTTCCATATGATGGTTTTACGTGGGTAGATCTGCAATATATTTATGAATGTCATAAATTCATTAAAAACTAGTGGGAGGATTAATTGTGTGTACAATCTGAGTTGGCCTGATGGTGAAGGCTTGTGGGTCTCAATCCTGATAATGAACGTTTCCCTGATTAGGGTTTATGCCAAACCAAATAAATTATTTAAGAATATGCGTTTTTCTGGATTCATAATGAATATACACTTTGTTAACTATTTAACAAAATATATACACAATGAAAATCCCACCGGGTGAGATATTCCATGCTTAGGTAATTACATCTTAGTGGGTTTTTGACATGACCAATGAGACGTTTAGAACCATTTACATTTCACAGTAGAATGGTAGGTTGGAATTCATTGTCAAGGACAAGAAGATGTAGCAGTAGGTTAGAATGGTTTGCCATGGGAAATATGTATGTGGGTACTGTACATGAATTGGAATTATCCCATGCATGGGAACCCATACTTATATGTACCTGCTGCTAGCAAAACGACAAAAGAATAGCCTAAAGGCGAAGCCTATGGAACCAGATTTGGCGCTAACAGTCAATGGTGAATAGTCATGATAAGACATTGTATGCATGATTTTCTTTCGCATTGATTTGACTGTTATCATAAATGAAAATGGAAGATGAAGACAATCTGCATGAACAGAGAGAGAAATGATCAGCAGCTCATTGCAGATTGCAGCGTAAAAGATGCATTCTGCAGTGAAGTAAAACTGGTAAGTATTTAATTTTTACCAGCTACTTTGCTTCCCTTGAACGCAAAGCTGACAAATATAGGTACATGGCAGTTTCACAGATCCCAAAATTTCAGGAGTTAAATTTGACGGCCGTTTAGACGTTTTTCATGATTTTAGCCGTAAAATACTTGCAAATATTTGAAATAACCGTCACATGCGACTTGCATATTTTAAGTATGACCGTCATTTTTATATATATTTATATGTAAAATATATTAAAATAATTAAATATATATAGAATAATCTGATTTATAGTTTGTTAATAGTATAAAAATAACATTATTTTACATTTTTGAAAGGCAATATTTAAAAATGACCGTCAACTAAAAATTGTTTGACAGGCATAGATGGCCGTCAAATTTAACTTCCCAATACCCTTCAAAGTTATTCTATATAGAAAGTTCGACGTTGGGTTGGGATCTTTCTAATTGTAGCAGCAACTAAATTTTCTCCAGGGTGTACATTTCCATCTAAGAGATCTAGCAGAGAGATCTGGTTGGTTGATTGCAAGATGTCAACAAATCTTCTGGAGAAACTTCAGGGGAGGTTGAAAGAGTTTTAGGGTTGGAAAAACCGGAAATGTTTGAAGCAGTAAGGGATCCAAAGGTTCTTGGAGATGCTTTTAGAAAAATTGATGAACAGTACTTGGGGAATGTAGTAGTAGTAATATGTGTCCGGTGGCTCTAGTCTCAAAACATGTACATGAGCTTTATAGCTTACTTGTGGCAGAAAGGAATGCTATTCTCAATGAAGAACCGAATCAAGTAGAACCCAAGGCAAGGCACCAATACCAACTCCAAGTGACATTTTAGGGATAGGTTGTGTACATTTAATTTTATTTAATGCTCCCAGTCCAAGGTAAGTAGGACGCTAGGTTTTTTTGAAAATATACATACGACCTAGGGTTTTCCTCAGTGAGTGCAGATAAGTAGCATTGTAGGACAGGAAAAAATTGTAGGATCTATACTTACTTTCTACCCATTGTAAGATTTTCTCCCTCATTGCTGAAACTGTATTTCATAAAATCTAGGTATCTCCCTCCATATATAAAATATTCTATGCAATTTGTGTCAACTGTCAAGTCATGTAAATATAATTGTGATATATCTAGTGGGTACACTCAGATCTATTTGAATCTCTGGTCTGCAAATATATTGCAGGAAATTTATCTCCATATACCTATATATAATATATTCTATGCAGTTTGTGTTGACTGTCAATAGTTAATTTTCTTGTAATGGAAGAATAGCTGTGATATATTTAGTGGGTGCACACTGAATTATTTGAATCTGTGCATATACATAGATTATCTTCATTTAAATCCAGTTCTTCATGTTCAATTTCCATTTCCCACTTTCACCTGCAAAATGAAAGCTTAACTTCCAAATCCATAGTTCTTATTGGGAGTTTTGCATAGAGATTATCCCTTAAAAAGATATTGATGTTATCTGTAGGCGATCATTAAATTGATCTCATAACCTGTTATATAGTGAAGATAATTTTTTTGGATAAAACTCTGAATTTTTTTTTATGGATGTTTAGATTCAATTCTCATGATTTATCATCCTGATCATTTTGATGACAGATCATAAAACATGATCCAAACTATTAAAATAGAAAAATTCACACAATACTATACAAAAGTTTTATCTTATTTCATGAACTATAAGAGCATAAAATCTCTGATCTAAGAACTCGGTAATGGCATATTGATTTGAAAGGTAAATGAAGACCCGCTATTGTTGGAGTCATGGTCTAGATACCTTTTTCTTTGATTGATTGATGCAGCGTAAGGAAGCACTCAGCAAGGCATGGAGATCGGAACAGTTTACATTATTTATTGATTTTGCTCTTCAAATAAGCAAGCAATTTCTGTAAAGATATTTCAAAATACTATAAAAATATACATAGACTATTATACTACTACAAAAACATATACATGGTATGATATGAAACATATGATTTGCAGTGAGGTTATATGGCAATAACCCTAGCAGCCAAAATAAAAGTTCTTAGAAATTTATATTGGTGGATATATTGTTTCCCATTTCACTGTTTTGTTGGCGTCATTTTAGTATACAAATAAAAACTGTATTCAGCTGCATGATAAAGGTTTCGGATCATAAATAATAAGTATTAGTGATTGATTGCAGCTAAGTTGCTTTCAACAGCAGTGATAACTTTACTAAATATAAGATTACTACATATACAATGCAGAAAGTCCTGTTTAAATCCATTCTATAATATTTTTTATGAGTAGTGCACTTATTGGGGCACTAGATTATATAGATTGTAGGCATCTCAGTTCATGTTTTGGAGGAAGCATATAAAAGATTTACAATTAGGAGTAATCCGCATAAACAGTTATAAGTAGAGACATCCATGTTATCAAAATCACCCAAGACAAGATTCTATAATATTTTACTCTCCTTAAAAATTCTAGGTTAGTCTCTACAATCAAGTTTTGAATTCTATGTAAACACTCACTGTTATCTGTCAATATCGACTGGTTGTTTTCAGAGAAAGCTGAATATCTGGACACCATATTCTGCATTGTATGTTGTAAAACCGTATCATGGTGAATAGGAAATGATATGATTTTTTAAATCTGAAGAATAATGTCAACATGTACAAATGAACTGCAGGTGGAGATGATAGAAGATGGATATGGATGGAGGTTACACGTGTCATCTATAAATGGAATGGTGCAATAGCTGCTCTATTGGAAGCGATAGAATCAATGGGGTTGACAGTGGTGCAAGCTAGTATTTCTTGTGATAAGCTACTGGTTTTGATGCTTTTCTAGAAGAGGTAAACATCACATGGATCCATTTTCTAAGATAATAGTAACATTTTATTTTCTAGTTATATACATTTACATCACTGTTTTGAGTAATTTAGTTCCCTTTTAAATCAAACCTGACTTATAATATTTGTTCAGGAAGCTGGAGAGGTTGAACCAGATGTGAGCAAAATAAGGGAAGAAAACCGGCCATGACCAACTCCATGAGTTATCTCACTCAGAAGTGTCGTGAAAATTGTCATCTCTCGTTTCTGTTGTTACATTGTTAGGTTTTCTGTTATTATGTAGTTTGTTGTGGCATTGCTGATCGTTGTGTTGTATGAATAATTGTAGACAGTTCATTTGACTTCTGTAAGAGTATTTTGAAGGTTAAAGATTGCTGGTTTTTCGCTTGTTCTTACCGGATCTTATTGTACTTTATTAGATTTCAAAATAAATAAATGGAAATATAACGTTTATTTATAATTTCAAAACATGCACCAGCAATTACAGTAGAATTTTAGTAATTTGAATTGTGTATATGACATAGATGGTGATTACACAATCATTTAACTATATTTGACGTATTATGACCAACCCTTATTGTGGAAAGGAATATGAGTAGGAAATCTGTTGTGTTGTTGATTTTGACAAAGGTTTAGAGATATAAGTGTTAAATTATAATTTGATTTAGGGTCAATTAATTTGTAAATGTAAGTCCATACCAAAACATTAAAGGGCCCTGGTTGGTAAGGCACTTACAAATTTTTATGATATATGATAGTCTCTCTCAAATGGAAATTTTAGGCTTGTGTAATATAGACAAGCCAGTTACAAAATTTGATCTCCAATCGAATTTAAATTAAACTCCCTTATTTTATTAGAACCATGTCAAAAATTGGTCACTCTACCAAACAAAAAAATAGACACTAAGAACAGGTCAACTTATAAAGCATTCTAAGGATCTTCATCTTGATATTAATTTGAATCATATATATTACATTCACTTATAGGAGAGGGTGATTAGTGATATTCTTTTGTGGTGTGTAAAATGGATTTACACATTAAATTTTACTATATTAAAAATAAGAGATTAATTTAGATCATAGAAAGTATAGATTTCAAATAATTTGTGTTTAGAAAGATTAAACTTAAGATTAGAAACATAAATGCAATTATATTTGTGAATTTATATGATATTGTTATTGGTAGTATATAAGAAATAGGTTTTTAAAGATAGCATGAACAATTTTGAGAAGAATCAACTTTGTAATAGAAAAATTGAACTTGTAACAATGTTGACCCATTTCATGAAAATTATAAAGCTTCAAAAATGGTAAGATCTCCTTGTGTCCTAATTTCTAATGTTTAGTTTTATTATTAATTATTAGAAATTTAATTTATTTTTCTATATCATAATATGTTCTTATTTCTTGTAGAACCTTTAAAAATTAAAGGATATTATTATCTATTTGTGTTATTCTTTCATTATTATTAGATTCTTTATAATTTAATAAAATAGAAAATAATTTTTTTTTTTTTTTTTTTCCTAAATTTTAATTATCTTCTCAATTCCTTATAGCCTATAAAGATTTAGGGATATTATTGTGAACTAAATAGTAAAGTAATGTTCTCATACAAATTAATAGGTAATTTGATGTAGATGCAATTGTCCTTAAGTGTTATGTTTTCAATACTTTTATAGGTAAGAATGAATCTCTAAATCTTTAAATTAGACTTCTTGAACTCAAATAAACCATATTGACATACAAGAATGTCATCACAAAGAGGCAAAAAAACTCTAAAACACTAAGTTGGGTATCAATAGGGCCCTATAAAGGTATAGGAACATTTTTGTAGAGATCGAATATTGGCCACAATTCTACTAAAATGGTTTGTTACAGAGCATGTGAAAATTAGAAGTGAATAATAATAATTCACAGAAACATGACATGAAAATACTTGGTAATAACCTTGAAGCAATCGATTGATCCTTTACCTAAATTATTCTTTTTAATTCTATTTTACGTGGCGAGAGGGTGCAGCACGAGTTGATTTAATTGCGTTTGAAGATTATTTAAAAAATAATCAATGAGTGAATATATAAACTTGAATTTTTGTATGGGATTAGTCATATCGTATTAAGATTGTTGTTTTTCAAGGTATTGTATATTTGTCAATTATTGATTTATATTAGGTTTTTGTTGGCTTATTTTATTTTCTTTTTCTTCCTATGTTCCTTTATTTTCTCTCCCTTTTTCTCCTTTGTTTTCTTCTTGGGTTATCTCCACAAGGTTTTTATTAGTATTATTTTATTTTGTAGTTAATTTTATTATGTTCTCATAGTTTCTCCCTCATCCACTTTTTCTCTACTTTTTATTTTCCTAAGAATGAATATAGTTACAATTTTGGTTTTCTAAAATTGTAAATGTATGACTATGGTACTTCAAAATCTTACCTATGTGTTTTTAGGGTTTTTATTGTTAAATGTGTCAAAGAAGAATATTTTTCCTAAAGCTCCACTTAAAAATATATGAAATTAAAATATCTAGCATATATTTGTATATTGTATCAAATATAAATATTACAATATTTTTATTAGTGGTAAATGGTTTTGGGAGGGACCATACCCCGAAGTACAAAAGAAGCCCAAAGGCCAGATAAGCATGAGTTACAACATGGTTTTTTTATAGGTGGGGGCCACACCCCAACAAAAAAGCCTAGCAGCTAGAAATAACAAAGGAAAAACACAGGCAGAGTACAAACTACCAAAAAGGAGCCAAAGAACAACTAAACTGCAGCCCTACCATAGCTACAAAACCGCCAGAAACAACAAGAAAACACAAAAACAAAAGGAGCCAAGTAACCTTTATTGAAGAGCTTTGTGAAACACTTTTTTACGTCCTCCAGTGCTTTGAAGAGATTCGAGCACTCGATTTGTTGGGTCTTTGCTACTTTGGAGGAAATAATCTTCTTTGTTACTTTGTCTCCTTTCCAAATATCAGTTGGAATGTCACTGATTTCATGATTTGCTTAACCTGAACTTGAAGAAAATCAAGAAGAGCCTTTTGCATAATGAGATGGTTGACTTGTTTGTTGACAATCTTCTCTAATGTTTCTTCCATGGCCTTTAGCTTCTAATTGATAACGTCAAACCTATTCTCAATGTCCATGGTAGGGCCCTGTTTGTCTTTTGCACCCTTGTTAAGAATAAGGGTCACTTCCTTCCCCATTGCCTTAATTTTCTCAGCTTGTTCTTGGATCTGAGTTCTCATATCCATGTCGGCCGAGGGATTCGAGGCTAGTCTAACTAATGGTCAACAAACCTTCAGCAACATCTAGATCTTTGCCTTTACTGGCACTTCTGAGAACCCTTTTAGCCAACATTGAAAGCAATAAAGGCCGAGTATTTACGTGATAGTGGATAGTTTATTCAACATTGTATTTATGCCTGGTATATTATCAAATATGCTATAACTTGGGAGGGGCTTGATAATAATAGAGGGATAAGAAATGTTTGAGCCAAAACATTTTTTATTTTTCAATAGTACTTGCATTATTAGGTTTCAAGAATGATCATTTTCCTAAAACTCCACATTAAAAAATATTAAAAAGTGAGTGAGGTTTTTGAAGCATTGAAGCTTATGAGAAATGTTCAAAATTTATATCCCTCCCTATTCACAATTTTCCCGAAATTTTCTCTAATGATCTAAATAAAGGATACAAATATTTTTGGTGAAGGGCACGACCTCTATTCACACTAATTATTGATAGGGTTATTCATATTATGAAGTTGTTTTATGATGTTGGTGGGATTTATATGAGCATTAAAACATATCGCAGAATCCATAAACATATTAAAATGATAATAATGAAGAATATATAATAGTTTACACAAGGAAAATGCATAAACACCATGATATATATGTAAATATCCACTAATTACTAGTTAAGAATGTAAATAAGAGTTAACCAATGGTTACCACAAGTCATTATGAGTGAAAAGACATAACCTTTGCCTTTTAAAGGCTATATAATGATGTAAAATGAGGGGAAGATAATATCACGAAAATGAGTGAGAAGAGTTAATATAATCATGAAGATAAAAGAGAGGAATCAATGTAAGAAGTGAGAGATATGAATATAATCGAGTCAAACATATATTTCTGAATTTTATGTAATTGTGATCAATATAATTATGATATGTGTCTTGAACTATTAATGAATCATGTATTGTGTTTCTTAATGTGTAATAAAGGATAAATAATTATTTAAAAGAGAAGGCTACCCTTCTTGGTGATGTTAGCTCTAGTTGGGATATACAAACTTATAAGACCCATAATTATGTCAAGTCTTCTGCTAACATTTTGGTGTTTGAGCCCAGTATCAACTAACTAATATCTAGATGATGGTAGCGAGGAGAAAGGAAATAATGATAAAAGAAGAAAAATATCCATATGTTTTGTGGAAAAATGATGAAAATGAAAATTTGTCTCTCCCTCTTTTAGAAGGGTTAGGTAATGTGGGATGATGAGTGGGAAGAGGGATGATCTAAAATATGTGACTGTTAAAATTTTATGGGGTGATGGTTAGGGTAGAAGAAATAGGGAACATGAAGAATATGAATGATGAAAATGAAAATTTGTCTCTCCCTCTTTTAGAAGGGTTAGGTCTTGTGGGATGATGAGTGGGAAGAGGGATGATCTAAAATATGTGACGGTTGAAATTTTATGGGGTGGTGTTTAGGGTAGAATAAATAGGGGAACATGAAGAATATGAAAATGAAACACAAGGATTATGTAGTCAGTAAAAGAAATTAGGAGAATTAAGAAGTAAAATCATGGGTAAATTAAAATAATGATGAGGAGTGGAAGAAATGGACATGTTATCCATGAAATAGGAGTTAGAGAAAAAGTAGAAAAATAAAAAATAGCAAGAGGTAGAATGAAGAAATTAAATAAAGGATAAGATAAGATATCTAAAATATAGAAATTAGAACAAGATAATGAACCCACTTCAAGTGGAGGCTAGTTTATAGCTACCCTAGAAAGGGAGGAAAAAAAATAATGTCATGTTATAATTCATGCTTGAAATCAATGGTTACACCATAAATGGAAATTTCAATCACTGTGAGACAATGTATAATAGATAGTAGATTATAACTCTCATTATTACAACATAATATATTAATGAAGGAATTATAAGAAATAGTGGATAGAATAAAACTAGATGCAATGAGGATCCTAATAGTGGAAGACTAAGAGAATTATAAATCCAACTCCAAACTTATGATAACAAAATAGGGTGAAGAAGAAAATATTATAGAATAGAAAGAGTATAACTAGGCACTAGAGGAAGATGATGGCATAAGAAATGGTGTAGGAGAATCTATAGTGAAGACTACAAAATAAGAAGAAAATAATAAATCAAAAGTAGAAAAGGGAAATAAGAAAAGAAGCAGAGAAGGTTACATATAAGTAGGCTTAGAAGAATGATATAGGTTAAGAGACTTTAAAGGTAGGAAATTATTTGTGGAGAAAGATAGTGTAGACACCTATATTCCACTTTTGCAATCTTATTGCCAAACACACACAAATCACTCTCATTCTTACTAATTCCGTTATAATTAGTGATTTCCACTAATTAACTAATGTTTCTTACCACTTTGGCCAATTAATGCAGTGCTTTGTTGATTGTCTAGCCTCTTTTGCATTCGGATGTCACTTTACAACGAATCGCAAGTCAAAATCCTCTTCCAAATAGACAGCTTAATGATTATTAGCTAATTAAGCCTATTTTTCCTTTGTTTCGGTCAATATACCCTATTATCGGCTCAAACCCCTCTTCCAACCACTCAAAATCACCCCATTTCCCTCTACAACATCTCAACAAGCTTCAAAAGCTTATCCTAGCCTCCTAATTGACACTAAGCGGTTGATTAAGGTTCCTCACACTCTAATCACTTGTTAATTTAGTAATTATGATTCACAAATCCTTAATCATGATTAGCCTTCTTAATCTAATTTGTACTTTTAGTCCAACATGCACCAAAATACAAGTTTTCCTCAAAGGTAAAACTATAAAAAGGACTAAGTATTCACCCTAAAACTTTACACCATGCTTTGAATCACATCTCATATAAGAAATATGATTTATAGCCAAACTCAATCCTCGCCTAAATCCTTCAATGGGTTATTAGATGGATATCCAAAATGACCATGTAGTCATTTAGAGAGGTCATTTCACCTTGTTTGGAGTAGCAACCATACCAATTTGATTGCCCTCCTAGATCAATTTAGGTCTTTGTTAGTTTAGCAATTCAATATATTAGAAGGCAAGATTAGCTATATTTTGAAGTATATTCACATTAGTTAAAATTCCATTAAGCTTTTATCTTTAGTGTTACATTCTTAGACTTAAAGCCTTGGTATAGATGACAATGGTGTTAGCCTCCCTTAGTCATGTTATTTGCTTTGTAGAGTTTAGGGTGCTTTCATTTAACACTCCCAGTGGAACAATAACCCATTTTTATTCATATTAAAGCTTTTTAACTTAGTTTCAAAGTTATTTATTTCAAATTTTCTAGTTTAGTTTCAAATTTTCTAGATTAATTTCAAGTTTTCTAGTTTAATTTCAAGCTTTTGGAGTACTTTCAAGCTTTTTAGATTAGTTTCTCAAGTTTTTTTAATTTCAAAGTTTTAGAGTAATTTTCAAAGTTTTGTAGATAAATTTTCAAGCTAGGTAGCTGTCTCAAATAGACTAGTAGTAGAAGTTGTGTTTTCATTATCTTTGTAGCATAAAAGGAGGTGAAGTGATGGCAAAATTTCTTCAAAAGGCCAAAGTTTTGATCTTTTTCAAGAAATCCTCTTCAAAACTTAGATTTTGAGCATCTACAGAAAGGGTGCGCATGTGCATCACCGGATTTTTGTCTCTGAGTGTAACTTGTGTCTCAGTGCATCACTAGGTGCACTGTGATACACCGAGTGCATAACCTATCTTCAAAGGCCATAACTTTTGCTCCCGACCTCAAAATGACTCTGTTTTTTTTACATCGGAAAGGTATTGAAGTGAAATAAGCAATGGTAACATACATTTAGGTTTTAAAGTTACCAAAATTTAGGGTTTTTATTTTTATAAAATTATTCATTTTCTAACAAGTTAACTTAGGGTTTGATGAGTGATTTTGTTTCATGCTTTGTATGAGTTTGGAATATGGTTTTGTATGCTCTTCTCTTTCACTTTTTGTGATATTGAGAATCAAAATCACATCTAAACCATTTTTTTCTTACTTAGAGTAAGTAAGAACAATCATCATTCATTTCTATGCTTAAGGGAACAAACTTTCATTTTGTAGATCAATTTTCAAACTAGGTAGTTGTTTCAACTAGATTATTAGTAGAAGTTGTGTTTTCATGTTCTTTGCAGGATAAAAGGAGGTGAAGGGTTGTCAAAATTCCCTCAAAAATCTAAATTTTTGATCTTTTTCAAAAATTTCTTGTCAAAACTTGTATTTTGAGCACCTACGGGAAAGGGTGTGTGTACGTACCCAAAATTGTAAGGTATTGCAGAGCTTTAACAGTGTAACAAGTGCCCCAATGATGATACAGTCTCTCTTACAAGGTGTTCGGGATCCGAGAAAAGCTCTCCGAGTGTGCGTTAACATCCCGCATGCCCCGCTTAGCCCCGCGTCCTTTGTTTTTCCTTTTTCCCCTCTTTTCTTGCCCTTTTGCTCTTCAGTGATGAAACCTTCCGCCTGCATGGGCGGTGGTCTCAGTGACCACCACCACCCCGATCGGGCGGCGGTCCTATAACCACCGCCCGATCGGGCGGCGGTCCTATAACCACCGCCCCCTCTCAGAGCGGCGGTCCTTTACGTGTTTTCCAGAAAGCAATTTAACACAACTCATGTAAAAATCAACGTTTCACCAACTTTCCTTGCCGACTTAGGCTTGCATTTATGTTTTTGGTCCCCTGGAATAGTGTTTGGCCATTGTTTATAGTTTTAGAGTTCAGTTTGGTTTTGATCTTTGGGTGAATGAAAAGCTATAAATAAATGGTTTGTGCACAAACAAATGGTCTGGCCCCTCATTCACTTTTCATGCTCTCACTTTCAGTAGTTCAGTCTTTTATTCTGTTTAGAAGCCATAGTTTTAATTCTTTGCATGCTTAGTTAGCACTGTTCAGCTGTTGGTAAGCCACATATCCAGCTTGTGCAAGCAGTGTTGTTGTTTCACCCAATCCATTGGAATAGAATAGCTTAGGAAGCCATTAAAGTTGCAGGTTTTGCTCCTCAAACAGGATAGTTTCAGGTTCTGGACGCTTTATGTTACATGACTCACAATAAATCCCACTAGGAATTGCATAAGCCAAGCTCTGTACTCTTGCGCTATCCCTCTCCTACTCGCATTATATTCAGTCTGCATTCTGAGTTGCCTTTGTCCCAATATCTACTTCTGTTGATGCTAGCATTACACACTTTTCTGGATCCACGTGAACACAAAGGAATGAGAAGATCACACTGAGGGGACAAGATCACACACACCATCGGATTCGCCACTATTCTGCGGAATCCAGGTTCTAGCTTTCAAAGTTCTAGTTAGAATCATATCAAATAGAGTAGTTAATTGCTTCATTTCAGTAAATTCTATTCTCGATATTGCCAGGGAAGTTGTGGGGATTGATAGTTTCTGAGAAACTATGATTCACTCCCCACTTCTGAGGTAGGATCGAGAATCTTGCAAATAGATTAGATGAGCTATTTTATTGTTTAGAATAGATCTACAAATTACACAGACAAATAACTACACTCGGTTATTTTGTTTGTTTTAAGTTTTATCTTAGTTGTCAAAATTCTAGATACGTTTAAATAGCTACTTTCTTAAAATCATATAATCAGAAAATAGAAAAATAGAAGTTATATATGTTTTAGATTTATTCCACATAGTTAAAATTTGCTTTGTTGCAGTTAGATTTACATTTTGTTTTGTATGACAATCACGGGACCTAGGGAGCCCAGGGAATACGTATTTGAGCCAATCGTGCCTCAACCCAACCTCGTCACAGCAATAGTTGACATAGACCAGAACCTTAGAATACAAGTCTTCCAAACAACAACAGATTTACAACTGATCAGCTCTCAGTTGAGAGGATTAAATATAGAAGACGACCAAGCACACACGTTTTGGTCAAATCAACCGAACTACAGATTACCCTAGGCAAACATTCACATGACTGTAGAAGGGTTCGAAAGAGAACAAACCTTTGGTTGTGATCCTTTGGTCCCACAGCCAGATGCAGGAGACACTCTCACAGACATAGATACTAGTTTAAGGATCCAGGTTGCACGAACGCCTGTGAGGTACTCTGAGAAGATCGCACACAGTTATTGATCCTAAATATAGAAGCTGAGAAAGCATATGATTATTGGATACTAGGGATTAGGACTTGATTTCGTACATGACCATAGCAGGACCACAACAACCAAGAGTCTACGGTTGTGATCCACAAATCCCACAGCCTAACGAATCCATAAGTCAATCAGATATAGACACTGGCCTACGCACACTAATATTCCAGTCCACTCCACTTCCACCCATCATCATCGAACAATTATCCTTACTAGATATAGCGGCTAACAAAGCTAGAGAATTCTGGACTAGGCCAGAGAATCGTCCGTAGAGTCGATTGTATTCACCATCCACCATATGACCTTATCTGGAGACATACACGAAACTATCCCAGGTCATTTTCCACGTATTCCACAACCCATAGATCGAATCACGCCAGAACTCGATATTGATTGGAGCCTTCGAGCAGTCATCCTTGTTGATCGATCTATCACACCAGTCCAGGTTAGAAGGGCCTTCTTTGCCTTAGATTCACAAATTCCACTAGTGCGTGTCGAAGACATTAGATTGCCTAACTAGTCTTCTCATCCCACAAATATTCCATCCCCACCCCACGGCTGTCTCGGCCGCATGACCTCGGGAGGTCGGGTACGCGGAAGAGTTACCTGTAGATTCCCACGCTCGCTTGTCACTTTTCCGGCGTACAAAATTGGTGAACCCAACGTGAACTAACAACTGTTTCACCTTCTCTTTGAGAAGTTTCATCTTATCTCATCCACCTTCGCTCCTTCCCATTATTCTGCGGGTATTCATATACCCCCCGAATATGTCGGGATTCGATGCATATGGCAGACCCCTCTTGGGTCTTGAGGCGTACTACGCCCAGCAAAATAGGCAATCATCACCCTCACTCTCAGTATGGGGGGACAACTACTCAACTAATCAGTTGTCAACACAAACTCCAAGAGTTAGATATAATTCGTCTTTTCAAACTGGGGAGTTAGATCAACCCCCTCAAAAACAACAAACAGAGCTTTCAGGCTCGAATAATATGACGTTCACCGAGAATCTGGATCATCTCCTCAGATGCTACTTAGACCACAAATTAGTAGACAATCAGACTCATACCTGGTCTTAGATGATGAACAGTCAATACGTTATCCTAGGAGTGAACAGTGCTCTCAGGGTATATACCCACCTGTAGGAGGTTTACAAACGCAACCCGAGGTCTCTTTTCAAGAAAATACCTCTATACCATTGCATATAGGAAATACTCTCGGAGAAACTTGGCAAGATAGCGATCAGTTCATAGCAGGATATCACATGCCCATACAACACCAGGGTATACAACAAACGCCGCTAAGGCAAAGCACTGTGACTTCACCAAATGAAGTCATTTCAACGTTAGTAGAAAAAGTGAGAGGGTTAGAACTTGCTCAAGCAAGTCAAAATCCTCAGTTCATGCAAGCAGGAAGTTCCAATCCTCCACGCTATCCTAGCCAAGTAGATCTCCTTACAGGAGTAGGCACGTTAGGCATGCCTCCTCAGTATCCACAACAAACGCCAACTAGGCCCATCATCTCTAACACCATTCCTCCCGGTCTAGTATCAAACAATCCATTCCTAGACAATACCCCGTCATACTTAAACATGTACTCCAAATCACCACAAGGAGATATGTTCTCCTCTCCCGGCATGTTTTCTCAAACGCAGGGACTTCCCTATGCCCCTGCCAACGCATACGCTGCGCCGTATCAACAACCCATCCCACCACCACTCCCTCAGCAACCACCATCAATGGTCGAAACCTATGCGATAGGGACTTATTCAGAATATCTGAAAGAGCCCTTAGACTTCGCCATACGAAGCGTCATGCTTCCAAGACCCCTTCCCGATTTACCCAAGTACAAAGGTGAGGGAGATCCAAACGCGCATATCAAAGCTTACGCTACAGCCATACGCGAACTACTCCCTTGGGATGGGGTTGTTGCTAAAATATTCCCCAAAACCTTGGAAGGCATTGCTCTCGACTGGTATTATAGAATACCTGAGGCTTCCATCCATTCATTTAAACAACTCGTATCAGAGTTCATTAAGGCATTCGACATGAACAAGTTGTTAAGAACAGGAATCAGGGAGTTCTTACACATCAAACAAGAACACAACGAATCTGTCGCCCATTTCATCCAAAGGTGGCGTACAGTCCTTTATTCCTCGGCAAGTGCTCCAAATATGGATCAGATGGAACTATGTGATTTATTCCTTCATTCTCTTAGCAGAGAGGTGAAGGAAGAAGTCCAAAAGTTCCCACTAAGAACTTACGATGAAGTACTTGAGAGCGCTCTTCGAATAGATCAAGCAGCGATAGATAGTGGCCGTAAAACATATGGAGCAAACGGGAGGTTAATCACCCCCAATCAGAACACTACAAATTATCCCACTACCACAAACGTCAATCAAGGACCTAAAATCCTTAACAAAAATCGGGGTGTAACAACGGATGGAGTAACCGACCAGCCCAAGAAGGTAAATGTTGTCAATACTCCATCACAAACAAACAACCAACGAAACAACAACTTTACCCCGACAATCAATACAGTGGATTTTAACCATCCACAACAACAAACAACAACAACAAAAATCCCATACAAGGGCCAAGCCAAAACTCATTTGGTTATCAAAACCAAAGCCAGAAACAACAAATACAAAACTTTAATCCTAATAGGCAACAGTTTGATCAGAGTTTTAGGCCACAATATACACCAAACCAACAAACCAGGAATTACAATCCCAATTCATATTGTGGTTTCCACAAGATTCGAGGTCATGATACTAGAACATGCCGTGACTACAATAAATTCATGCAATTTTGCCAGAAGAACAAAGACAGTTCTTCACAGATTTTTTTTTGGCAGATCCCGTGTCACCACCACCAAACACGCTCGCAGGGGCAGTTTCCCCTCAGAATGCTCCCCTCAAGATCTTTAACGATCCACTCCCAAATCATGATAATAACAGATTAAATCCAACTGGGACGAACAAGGGTGAAATGACGGAAACAATGATCATGAAGCCTCGACTTCACTAAATCCATTAGTTGTGCCACAATTAGGAAATCAGCCGAGACCCAAGATAGTCAGCTTAGTAGAACTAGACGCTGAACTACCTATCGAAGCTATAACAAGAACACGAGAATATTTCTCTCAACCAAGCCCAAGTCATCTGCCAGAAACAGATAAGAGTCAACAAATAGTAGAAAAACCCGTGGGTGCCTATGATTTAATTAGCGACCTAACAAAGACCTTCTCACACATTTCATTTTTGGACTTACTAAAGAACTCTCCTGCTCACAAAGCTGCTCTTTTAGAAGCATTAGGTTTAGGTCATCTAATTAACATCACTCCACCTCCTGAAACACAAGTAAACCACGTAGATTTTGATATCCACCCTCCGGGGCAGCCGGACAAGGATGTCGAATTCATATTCGAAATAAGTAAAATGCCTACAGATGCTGAGATCGCACACCGAGGTGATCCAACCTTACACTTACAAGTATGGGTTTATAATAACTACGTAAAACGGGCAATGGTTGACGATGGGGCCGCAGTTAACATAGTCCCCTTCTCTTTCCTCCAGAAACTAGGATATGGGGAAACAAACTGTTCCACCACTCGAAATACATTGAGAGGCTATGATAGCCTTAAAGCCACTTCGATAGGAACCATAATACTACCAGTCACCTTAGGACCCAAAACCATTTTGACTGAGTTTTATATTATAGATCGGGAAACTAATTATAATATGATCCTCGGCCGGCCATGGATACACCGAATGAAGGCAATCCCTTCTACGTTATTCCAAGAAGTAAGATTCCTGCATCTAGGAAAGGTATTTGTAGCCAAAGGTGATCCAAAACCTTTCGATATACACCTAGCCGACTTAAAGAAAAGACCAGGTGTGCACTCGAATTTGAACTTCCAACAAACCAACTTAATAAACCCACTGACGCAAAACCAGAGGAGAAGTTGGTACCTACAACGGATCTTGAAACTATCAGCATAGCCAAAACAACCCCAACCCCCAAAGATAAGGCTAAAGAAACGGTATCATTAGGGACTACTGCAAAAATCGTTGAGTTAATAGAACAAGATTTACCAATGTTCTTACCATTTGATTCAGTAGGCATAGGATATTCACTAGGTGTTGGTTCCCTTCCATCAGAGGATCTCTGCATGGTAGAAGTGGAGTGCGCAAACACAGCAGATACCCCAACATCTATACTCCCAGCTAAGTATTGGACTCTCCATTTTGATGGAGCTAAATGCTCAAACCATTATGGAGCGAGGCGGTATAATCCTTACTTCGACCGAAGAGAAAGTCCTGCCATTTTCCTTTAAGCTAAATTTTGAATGCACAAACAACGGCGCTGAGTACGAAGCCCTCCTCCTTGGCCTCACCTTAGCCAAAAGAATTGGTGTTGATGACATCAGAGTCTTAGGAGACTCGCAATTAGTGACAAACCAGGTTTCTGAAGTATACGAAACCAAAGCCGAACACTTGCAGCTTTACAAAGAAGCCGTATTAGATTTAAGCAAGGCGTTTAACTTCATATCCATTGAAGCAATCCCACGAGAGAAAAATCTTCTCGCCGATTCAATAGCAACTTCAGCATCGTGTTTTACTCCAAGCAATGAGTTAGAAGATACCCATTTCACGGTGTCCATTCGTGATGAACCATTGATAAAAACAATGACAAATCCCCTTTCAAGCGGAAGTGAATCTACCGTCCTAGACCATGTTGATAGTGATATGGCCACTTTGGATTACTTAAACACCTATGCAGCACTACATCTCTCCTATCATATGCTAGATTTGTCCTTAATTCCACATTCGTCTTCCTATTTCGGAAATCCCATGATGGATCTCCCCTCACAAATGGAACCTAGCATATACGCAGTAGAAAATGGGGATGATTTGGATTTACCTCCAGCACCACCTGAGTTTGAAGAAGGTAACGCCTCTTTGATCGAAGAAACAATCGATGTCAACATCGGAACAGAAGATGAACCAAGGATTTTGAAACTAGGATCCTCGTTAACCCCAGAAGAAGTAGAAATACACACTCGGATCCTCAAAGAACATCAGAAGGTGTTTGCATTTAATTATAAGGAGATGACAGAGTCGCACCCCACATTGTGGTGCACAACCTCGTCACTAAATCAGATGCAAAGCCAGTTAAACAAAAATCAAGACCCATGAAACCCAAGGTAGCTCTCATGGTAAAGGAGGAGGTAATAAAACTCCTCCAGGTAGGATTCATCAAACCAGTCGACTACTCCCAATGGGTATCTAACATTGTTCCCGTTCTCAAGAAGAATGGAAAGATACGCATCTGCATAGATTTCTGAGACATCAACAAAGCATGTCCTAAGGATGACTTCCCGTTACCATCTATCGATGTCATTGTTGATGCAACAGCTGGGTTTGAACTTTTGTCTCTCATGGATGGATTCTCGGGATATAATCAAATTAAAATATCTGAGCAAGATCAAGCTAAAACCATGTTTATAACTCCTTGGGGAACCTATTGCTACGTTGTTATGCCATTTGGCCTCAAGAACGCTGGTGCTACGTACCAACGAGCTATGACATATATATTCCACGATTTAATTCATAAAATCGTGGAATCCTACGTTGATGACTTGTTGGCTAAGGCCAAGAAGCATTGTGACCATCCAGAAGTACTCCGCGTCATTCTTTCACGCCTAATAGAATACGGAGTCACACTAAATCCAGAAATGCATCTTTGGCGTAACAGGAGGAAAGCTCCTAGGTTACATCATATCATCACGAGGGATAGATGTTGATCCAACCAAAATTTGGGCTGTCCTCGAAATGGTCCCACCTTCGAATGAATCTGGAATCAGGTCATTTCTCGGAAAGCTGGGTGCAATACGAAGATTCATCCCAGACTTGAGCTTCGCCGTTCATCCAATCAACAATTTACTCAAGAAATACTATAGCATTGATTGGACCGAAGACTGCAATGAAGCCTTTGATGCAGTTAAGCGTTTCCTGTTGTCACCACCTACGCTAATGCCACCTAAGCTAGATCACCCGTTAATTCTATATTCACGAGCTACCAATGTCTTATTAGCTTGTATGTTGGCCCAAGAGGACGATGACAAGAGAGAACGTGTGATTTATTTCATTAGTCGAATGTTACTTGACTATGAAACACGTTATACACAGGCAGAACGAGAATGCCTTGCTATAGTCTTTGCTACTAAACGCTTAAGATACTATATGTCTTTGAATCAAGAAACGAGGGTCATGGTAAAAACGGACCACTTACGAACTTTCCTCACACAAGGGTCATTGTCTAAAAAGGCTGGACATTTTATAACCTTAATGGGAGAATTCGAATTAACGTTTGTAAATCAGAAGTCAGTTAAGGGACAAATCATTGCGGATTGGTTAGCTGATAACCCATTAGATGGAGGTGATCTAGTAGATTTAGATTTTCCAGATGAGTGCGTATACTACATCGAAACCCGACCTTCTATCTCTGAGTGTCCCTGGTACACTGATATCATTAATTATATCATGGACCATACATACCCAGAAGGAGCTACACCGCAACAAAGAAGGCGGTTACGTATTATCGTAGCCAAATACGTCATTATAGAGCAAGTGCTCTATCGAAAAGCGTTCGATGGAATGCTCCTAAGATGTGTCGACACAGAAGAATCCAAGAAGATTCTCCATGAATCCCACAGTGGAATATGTGGAGGCCACTTCGGTGGCCATGCCACCGCTCAAAAAATACATCGAATGGGCTATTTCTGGCCCACTCTAGAACACGATGCAGTAGAGTTTGTACGCAGGTGTCATAAGTGCCAAGAATTCTCCCATGAGATCCACATGCCGGCACAACCTCTGCAACCAATCGCTACTCCATGGCCCTTTTCTACATGGGGCCTAGATTTGATAGGGAAATTCTCTCCCTCATCTACAGATGGCCATAATTTTATAATCACGGCCACTGAATATTTCACCAAGTGGGTAGAGGCTATGCCTCTTACTATCATTGTATGCACACTGTTCCGTAATCGCCAAGTTCATTTTAAACCAAATCATTTGCAGATACGGTATCCCGCAAATCATTATCTCCGATAATGGAACTTCTTTTAAGAATGAAGAGGTTCGCGAACTATGCAATAAATTTAAGATAAGCCATCATATGGCTTCCTTGTATTACCCTCAAGCCAACGAGACAAAGCTAAAGCGACAAACAAGACACCAAAGCCATTCTCCTTAAAAGCGTGAAAGAAAACAAACGAGATTGGCATTTGAAGTTTTATCCGGCCTTGTGGGCCCACCGAACCTCAATAAGAACACCAGCAGAGCAACTCCTTTCTCACTAGTGTTCGGTGCAGAGGCAGTTCTCCCACTCGAGGTTGAAATACCCAGTCTCCGCATTTCATTACAAGGGATTCTGGATGAAGACGCTTACAGAGAAGCACGTCTTTCTCAACTAGAAAGCCTAGATGAAACTAGGTTAGATGCTGAACAGTGACATAGAATCTATGCTGACCGGATGTGCCGGCAGTACAACAAGAAGGTCTATGAACGCGACATATACGAAGGGGATCTAGTTCTAAGACTAGACAGCCGGATCGACAAGAAGACCGGCGAAGGAAGGAAATTCCGGCCCAAATGGTTGGGCCCATACCGAGTCATGAAGGACTATGGAAATGGTGCATACCTCTTATGTACGCTAGAAGGTGAGGAATTTGGTGAAACAGTCAATTCCCTTCACCTCAAGCGGTTCTACGCATAAGCAGCTAGCACTACTTATATATATTTACATTGCATCTTCATATAGATTAAGATCATTTTGTCCACCTGTTTCTTACATAAATGGTGATCAAGGAATCTATTCTCAAAGCAATTCATAGCAAACTCATGATGTTGTTGGCATAAACTCTTTAATCATACCTCTCCATTTTCATGATATCATCAAATTATCTCAGAATCTTTTATCAAATAAAGTCAGACATGACAAAGTCTTAACGGTAACCATACCAAGATCTGCAAGTTTATTCTCGCTTTGATTTCTTCTTAGGGCAGGTGTCTTGCCTTTGGTCTGTTCTAGAAGCTTCATGGTGTCACATCTATCCCATATGTATATCTCTTTGGAAATAAACACATACTGACATTTTACTCAAATAAACAAGTCAAAAAGTGATTAAACAGAAAATTTTAATTTTACACATTTCCTTGCCCCACCAACCTTCGGTGATGAGCTTGCGTCTCTTACTAGTGACGTAGGGTTGGGAAGGGATGGAAATGCCCTTACTCGCCTATACCTTGCCCACGGTGATAAACCCACGCTTCTTACTAGTAGCGTGGGGCAAAGTGTAGGGGGTCCTCTTGACAAATAAATGCAAATGATCATACGCAAACAATTCAAACTTTGAAACTTTGAGTCAAAAACAAATGAATCAGATGTTCAAAATTCCAAGAGAGTTAAAATCCTAAAAACCCAGATTTTGTCTACTATGTGGCCATCTACGGATCTAAGTCTAGATAAACCGCAAAGTAAGTTGCATTCTAAACTATGAAGTCACTCGGGTAGAGTAAGCTTGTAGCTTCCAATTTGGTTCCACTAAAGCTTTGTCTGTCTTTCATCACTATCATTTCAGCTACACCTCATAACTTGTGCCCTTTCTAGCTCTCGGTGATGAGCCCTCGCATCTTACTAGTTGCGTGGAGTTAGGAGTGGGGCAAGTTAATCTGTTCATCATACTGGTTATATTCATCACTTTGCAAAACAAACATGAGATATCAAAAATTGCTTACGGAAGCTAAGATTCAAAATCACATTATATCTACATATATCAGCATCATGAAATACACAAAAGGAAACAAACATTTGCATCATTTGTTCTCCATTGCATACATTCTAAAAAGTATATAAACATACATCGTAGTATACATAGGGAAACTGGAAATAGAAAGGAAACCATGAGTGCCAAGATTTTGATCCAAAACGAATGCATATATATAAATGATCAACGTTTATATACAATGCCATCATGCACTAAGCATGGTCAAAACGCTCAAAGAGCCCGGGATATACAAAGAATATATAATACAAAATACACGAAAGCCAAGTGGCCTCTCAATCCCTACGTGACCCCTCCGAAGGTGCACGCCTGCGCCTAGGACTCCGGCTACGCCGTTGTTCTGAATGTATGGAGGGCTCAGGATCCCAAGGAGCAGCCACAGTCTCACCACGAGAACAGCTCCTCATAAGACGCTCAGCCATCCTGTACCCCGCTAGCTCGGTGTGAAGGGTCGATACCATCCTGGCCACATGCCAGACTGGAGCAAAGACGTCGGTATGCCTACCGGCTGCTGAAGGCTCCCCAACATCTACGGACAGCTCTGCACGCGTCCTATCCATGGGGATCATCAGGGAATCGGTACATACCCTGCGGATCAAATCCCGCCACTCATCAACAGTCTCTGCAAACAAAGGAGAAAACAAGTTAGAAACCAAGCACGAAATTAGGAATACAAGATTGCAACTAAGGAGAGCCTACAAGCAAACATTAAAAGGAAGAAAGGGTAACTTACTCGGATCACCAGGCCTCCAGGATGGGTCAGCTGGGCCGGCACCTGCCGCGGATGCCGCTGCCGACTGAGGGGCTGCTCCTGTGGCAGGAGCAACATGTCGCCCCGACAACGGACTCATCCTCTCCACCATGGCCCTAGGAGAGGGGCTCCTCTGAAACTAGAGTATCCCTCTCTGCGCTCTGCTCAGCCCTCTCTGCCTGCATGATATCCTGAGTGTCATGCCACTCAGGATCGCTGTCATCGGTCTCCTCCTCTGTTCCTCCCTCTGTGAACTCCTCAGACTCGGAGTCAATATCAATAGGGTCATCACTGCTATGAGCAGGACCCGCAGCAATCTGAAGCAAAGGTGCCCGAGGTGCACCGGCTCTCCCTCTAGCACGAACTATCCTCCTGGCTGCAATGGGAATGCCAGGAGTGACCACTGTCCAACCTCGGCCTCTAGGCCCCCCTCTGGCCTCACGAACTGATCTGTAGACTGGCGCCACTGGGGGAAGCATACCCGTATATGGTAGGCCAAACTGCTGAGGAACCTAGCCAAAGGGGTGCGCCTCCACTCATCCCACTCTATCAATGAGCTGCCCTGTGGTGGAGCAGGAGATCAAAGTAAGAGTCTCCTCACCCCATATGCCCGCCATGGTCTGATACGGTGTCACCTCCATGTCGGCAGTAGTCAGGGAGGCAACTGGCTGATGAGGTGCTCTAAGCACTGACATGTCTGTCCATCTCGCTGCCCTAACAGCTCCAGGATCTGCCACCTCCACACCCCTGCCATAGGGGATGAAATGCTCATAAACCCAACTCATGACTAGAGTCGGGTGGCTCAATGACTGCCCCTGTAAACGGACCACCCTGTATAGATCGTGGTAAGTGGTCCCAAGAATGTCTGCTCCCCAAGCGTATATCCGACCGTGCCCCTCTATCTGTGCAATAATGGGGGCCCAGCAGTATAACAATGTGTCCCCTCCCTTGTCCCCGATCAATCTCGAGGCAAGGATCCCCATGATGGCCTGTCGAAATACGGGATGGGCAAAGAAGGAATGGATCGAACTCTCACCCCCTTCTTCAACCCCGTGGAGATGGCTGTATCTCCCATATAAGTCGCCCACTGTGCAATCTATGCCCGTGAGCCTGCTGCTTGTCTCCAAAGTGAGTCGCCTCCGATGATCGGGACCCCTGCGGTAGACGCCCTCCAATGTAATGGTCCACTCTCGCCACGACCCTCCCTGCACCGGAAGGTGTTCCGATCTGCATCCCAGTAAGAGAACAAGTCACAAAGGATGTGACTAGATGGTGCAACATGGGGCACGCGTGATATGTGCAATATGCCAGCCCTCTGAAGTGTGTCCTCCTCATCCTGTGAGAGGGCATCTAATACCCCTGGGAGCCAATCACACTCCCTCTCTCTACTCCATCGGATGTACTCCTCTCTAGCCTGCATACACCCAAAAACACACAAAACAAAGTAAGTTAGCATCCAGGCAATACTGAGAAAGTCATAAAAACACGTAGAAATGCTAAAAATACAAACACAATCTCAAAAATAGGTTCTTTTTGCATTCTGTGCAAAACCGCCGCCCTGAGTAGGGAGGCGGTTTTGTAACACGCGCCTAAAGGCGGTGGTCGTGTAACCACCGCCCTGAACAGGGCGGCGGTCATGTAACCGCCACCCTGGCCAGGGCGGCGGTCGTGGTCCGAAAACCCACGTGGGTTTTTAACCTAAAAAGGCCTAAAAAGTGCAAAAATGGCCATTTAACCTAAAAATAGAACCTACCCAGTAGGTGCCCCCCCTAGGTGGACCTCGTTAACACTAGCATTTTCAAAAATACCCCCATTGCAAAGAATTTAGCATTTCAAATTTAAGGGGGTAAAAACAATAAACTGAAGAAAACTAACCTGTGATCGCTGAGGTCGATGTTCCGCACGTGGAGGCATGATCACTATCTCGCTGCGAACGTTTTGACTCTACTCATGCAAGAAACCGTCACCGTGGGTCCCAGAGCTCAAAATCAATCAAATCAACTCGCGCAAATGAATAGGAAAATGGGCCCACTTTCATATATATAGCACTCTGTTTTGTTTTAAAATGACTTTTCATAGGTTTGGAGCGCTGATGGAGGTAAGTTCCTATCCCCGCACAAATGGTACGTTCTCATTCCCTGTTATTCTTAGCATTTATTTTTCGAACTATTGTATCTATCTGCACTTGAGTTCTCTTTTCATTTTACAGGTAGCGGGAATTTTGGATGGCATCATTTCAACACACGGACGTGTCAGGTATAACTTCTAACTTCCCATTTCGGGACTGCCATACTCGGACCCACCATTTTACGCCTCTTCATGGCTAAAACGCTTCTCCGAGGGGGCAATATGTACGTACCCAAAATTGTAGAAGGTACATCTGATCACGGAATAAAGGTAACAAGTGCCCCAATGATGATACAGGTCTCCTCGCAAGGTGTTCGGGATCCGGAAAATCTCTCCGAGTGTGCGTTAACATCCCACATGCCCCACTTAGCCCCCGCGTCCTTTGTTTTTCCTTTTTCCCCTCTTTTCTTGGCCTTTTACTCTTCAATGATGAAACCACCACCTTGCATGGGCGGCGGTCTCGTGACCGCCGCCCTAATCAAGGCGGCGGTCTCAATCGCCGCCGCCTCGCAGCGGCGGTCCTTTACGCATTTTCCAGAAAGTGTTTTAACGCGACTCACATAAAAATCAACGTTTCACCAGCTTTCCTTGCCGACTTAGGCTTGCATTTATGTTTTTGGTCCCCCGGAATAGTGTTTGGCCATTGTTTATAGTTTTAGAGTTCAGTTTGGTTTTGATCTTTAGGTGAATGAAAAGCTATAAATAAATTGTTTGTGCACAAACAAAGAGCCGGCTCCTCATTCACTTTTCATGCTCTCACTTTCGGAGTTCAATATTTTATTCTCGTTTAGAAGCCATAGTTTTAATTCTTTGTATGCTTAGTTAGCACTATTCAAATTTGTTGGTAAGCCACATATCCAAATGTGCAAGCAAAGTGTTGTTGTTTCACCCAATCCATTGGAATAGAATAGCTTAGGAAGCCATTAAAGTTACAGGTTTTGCTCCTCAAACAGATAGTTTCGTGTTCGGACGCTTTATGTTACATGACTCGTAATAAATCCCGCTAGGAATTGCATAAGCCAAGCTCTCGTACTCTTGCGTTATCCCTCTCCTACTCGCATTATATCCAGTCCGCATTCTAAGCTACCTATAGATTCCCATGCTTGCTTGTCACTTTTCCGCGCATACGGTGTGCCTATGCAACAAAGAGTGCACCAAAGGTAACAAAGGGTGCACATGTGCATCACTAGGTGTGTTTGTGCTACACTGAGTTCATAACCTATCTTTCGGAGGCCATAACTTTTTCTCTTGACCTCGAAATGACTCCATTTTTTTTTACATTGGAAAGGTATTGAAATGAACTACACAATAGTAACATAAATTTAGGTTTTAGAGTTACCAAAAATTTATGGTTTTCATTTTTTAGAAAACTAGTCATTTTCTAACAAGTTAACTTAGGGTTTGATGAGTGATTTTGTTTCATGCTTTGTATGAGTTTGGAATAGGGTTGTGTATGCTATTATCTTGCACCTTGTGTGATCTTGAGAATCAAAAGCACCTCTAAACCACTTTTTTATTTAGAGTAAGTAGGAACAATCATCATTCATTTTTATGCTTAAGGGAAAAAACTTTCATTTTTTACATGTACATGATCTTTTAGTTTAAGAGCTTTTTCACTTGATAAATAACCAAGGCTAAAATTTGTGTATGCTCTTCCCTTGCACCTAGTGTGATCTTGGGAATCAAAAGCAATTTTATTCTTTCATTAATAAGCACATGGGTTAATTCAACAAACCTTGATTTCAAAGTTTTATGGTAGTTAGTTGATTTACAAACACTTTCATTGTTATATTTCTATGATATTGTGAATATTTTTGAACTACTAACCATTTGTGTGAAGGACCTAATGCTCATCAAAGAAAGGAGGGATCTCTTCAAACCAAACTCTAACATTCACGTGTGTTGTAGGTTGCCAAAGGTGGTCTAAACCATATTGCTTAATCCAAAAGATAAAAAACACCAACACACAAATTCAAAACATCATAGTGTAGGTTTCGGTTAAGAGTTACGGCTTGTCCGCTTAAAACTAGGACATAACCCCTTTGGAATAAGCCTTAAGCAACAAAAATGGGGCCAGTCCTAAGAACCCTAAAGTAATTCATGCAAGAGGGAACCTTGTGAATGAAACAGAAAGTGCTCCACACTACCGAATTGACTAGTACACCTTGGTGAGATTAGAGTCAAAGTTATTTCCATTGCGACCCTAGTAATAATACAACTAAACACACTAGTTGCTCATTGTATTAGAAGGGGTAAAGTAAAGTCGGGATACTCCTTGAGAAACCTTGGCAAACCAAGCTTGCAGAAGTAAACTTGTGACACATAGAGAGAGAACCACCTAGGAAGCTTTTTGGCTTAGAGCCATTTGTTTTTGACATCGTGTTCTATAGAGCTCTCACAAAGTTTCTACTTTGTTAGATTCAAACTCTTGTTTTTGAACAAGGGAAAGAATCTCTTAAAGTTGAAACCATGTGATATTTCATCACGAAATCTATTTAGTGTTACTTTGACCTAGTTTTTCACTTGTCCTAAGACAAGGCGAAACTTTGCCAAAGTTACACCAAGTATTTTTCATCACCACTTGGTTTACACCTTTGTTTTCTTGTTGCCCATTTTGGGAAAAAATGAAACAACATACGTGGATACCGCTTGATCATATTACGTGTCCACCACTTTTGTATTCTACTTGCACGACCAGGTTACAATGTCGAGCAGCACAGTGTTGAAAGTGAGCATAGTACATACTCACGATCTAGTAGGCCCTCTTGTCTCAAAAACCCATATTTGAGACTTATTATCATTTTTAGTTAGGTGATATCATCATTTTCTTCTTTTGAATTTTTATGTTGCCCGCATTATAGCCATACAATTGTGATATTTATGTCTTGTTTCCATTATGAAACTTGGCCTAAATCTCTATATTGTATCATTACGCTTCCCGCACGCATAATAATTCCTTGAAATACGTAGGCGTAGTTTTTACATTCTAGATTTGTCTTGAGTTTGGTAAGTGTTTAGGCTACTTTTTTAGCATTTCTATAACACCATTTTAATACTAAAAATCTTATCTTCTTACAAAACTTGATTAACGTGTTCAAATAGTGTTGTTATGTTGCTCACATTTGTATCATCCATTTTACAAGACTTTGAATTTGTTAGTGTTTAGAAACCGGTTTTTAGTATACCTTGTTAGAGGATCCCGTCAACATTATCTTAGCATTTACGCCTTGTTTGTTTCAAGCTTGACCTAATCGGTGATATTGTATTGTCACCAATTGGTTTCAAACCTATCTAGAAAAATCTTAGGGAGTAAACTTTTTTCTCGACTAGCTTTGAGTCTTGTATGTCATTGTAATGTCCTATAAAAACTCATGTCATATATTACCTTGTTAGGGTAGGTGAATCTTTATTCTTTGGTGTCCTTAGGTTCATATTGATCCTTTGGATTTGTGAACATTTATTCTTTGTAATGATTTGACATTGTTATGCCACTTAGTTTGTCCTAGGTCCCATATCATCAAAGTGTCTAGTTACTTGTCGTTGTCTACCCAAATTGACGTAGAAATTTCTTCACTTTGTGAAGGAGTTCAATCATGTTATCTATGTCTATTAATTTGTATCCCATAAAATTCCAAGAATGACCAACTACCATGAGGTTCCTTACACATACGATACTAAGGAATCAAATTTTTGTCATTCCCATCAAAGGATTCCCATCACGACTAAGCCTTATTTGGTTCTTCACACTAGAGAACCCATTCGGTACCCTCATTCCCCACCTTCATCTCATAGTCGATGGTATGGTTTGGACACTTCTGATCCAAATTATTATTCGGGTTCCTCCCACTCTTCTTCTGACTCCGATCCAAACTATTATTTTGATTCTTTAGATTCACCTCAATATTCTAAAAATTCTCATCATATTTATTCACTTCATTCAACTCTTAAGTCACAGTCCTCCCTTTCTTCGCAAGACTCCCCTTATCAGTCACCTAAACAAAATATTCCTCCTTTGAAGATCCATATGGCCACAAGTCTTTCTATTTAAACAACTAATTTGGTTCTTGAGCCACGGTTCTCCCTTGCTTTGCAAAGACAACCCTTATTAACCATCTCGACAACCTCTTCCTTCGTTGAAGATCTAGGAAACTCTAAATTCATCTAAGTTGACTCCCATGTTACAATCATCTTCCAAATTGACTCTCATATCACAATCATCAAATTTGACACTTATGTCGCAATCTTCTAAGTCGGCTCCCATGTCACAATAATCTAAGTCGACGCATATGTCGCAAACACCTCAGACGACTCCTATGTCACAATCATATGCTAATTTTCTACGTGATCCTCATTGTTTCCCAATAATATGTTGTCTTCTAGGAAAGCCAATACCAATCAGCAATCTCAAAGCCACATCTTCTTCTACTCGCAAGATATCTAGATCCAAATATTCATCTCTTGAGTCATCATCTTCTCAATCTTCCACACCAGTTGGACCCATTTCTTCTAGTCAACCTCATATGGTCAAATAAAAAATACCCCTACTGATTGATTCATCTCAAGATGAGGAGCGATCACTAAATTCCCAGGGTTACACGATAACATTCACCTAGAGGATTACAATCAAGGATTTAATCTTGACTTCGATACGCTTGCATATTGGGAAGAAGAAATTGATTCCTTTTTTCGAATATTAAAGAATGTCCTAGGACCATTGAGGAAGATCCTATCTTTTCTTCACATCCTTATTTACATATCATGATTCCTCAATCACAATCTCACTTTGGGTCACCACCTTAGTAGCCCATCGTCTTCTTCTATATGTGGGGTACCTCTAGGTAGCCCTTCATCATCTATGTGTGGCTCACCTCCTGGTATCCCTTCATCATCTATGTGTGGCTCACCTCCTGGTAGCTCATCTTCTTTTGTATGTGGCTCACCTCCTGGTAGCCCATCCTCTTCGTCTATACTGGGGGCACATCCTAGAGGTCCCTCATCTTTGATTCTTGGGCCACATCCTAGTATTCCATCATCTCCTATCTATGGAATGCCACCAGGTAGTCCTTCATCTTCAATCTTAGGGCCACATCCTTGTAGTCCTTTATCTTTAGTCTATGGGACACCTCCTAGTAGCCCATCCTCTTTGATTCTTGGACCGTATCCTTCACATCCATTATATTGTTCTTCTATCAATGATTGTGGCAAACCCATCATCATTTCTCACATCAATTCTATTCATCCACTTTCTTCTCCTACTTCTCAAGATCAAACAAGTCACGTAATAGCTTACAAGAAACCCAAACGGTTCCTTCATCCAACTATGATTAAAATTTCCAAGAGATCCAAAGCTCACAACAATTTAAATGATCTTAAATCATAATCAACCATGATTCAAAAATTCACTTTAACGTAACCATCAAGTATAGCGCAAAGTGCAGAAACCTCTGGATAGGGACCTCAATCTCCCGCATGTAACATCCATGTTTCATGATAAAACATAGTCATCTATTGAGTATGATCTTACCACGATCATTGAGATTGGGGATAATATGACTCTTGATAAGCAAACACACCTAGTCTTCCTTATCAAGGAAATTGCTAACATTGTTGTTGGATCTTATCACGTCAAGTGACCTTGTCGGTCCCACTTTTCAAAAGAATACAAAATAACAAAAAAATGAGAAAACTTTTTTAAAAAAAAGGTAAACAAACACACATTGCAATCAGGTATTGCATACACATGGATGTTCTTTCTTTCCTTTCTTACTCTTCTTCTGCAAGTCTTCCTATCATTTTCATCCCTTCGATGATATTTTGGTTAGCCAATTTGTGATATTTATCTCTATGGTATCTGTTTGGCCTTGGTATTTCATCACTTCGGTAAATTAAAGAACGAATGACCTTATAGAGATCCTATCATAATCAACATTTAAAAACCTCGTTGCAAGAATTGTTAGACATATTTGTTGACACTAGCCAATGTACTCATCACAAACACTTCCACCTCCTTCCATCAAGCCATCAATGGTTCTTAACTCCTTGTTAGACAAGAGAGCTGAAATAAGTTCTTAGAAAGCAAAAGAATCAATCAAATCAAAAAGCACAAAGCTGAAAGCAAATGCTAAAAACAAAAGCAAAATAATAAATTACTCTCTCTTGGGATATTTCCAATAATATCTATCGTGGCTATAGATGCCCGACTCTCGGAGAGAAATTTTACAATCGAATCAAATGCATCTCCATCGGGGCTATGGATGTCCAAGCTAGTAAGCGGAGCAATGTACGACTCTCCTTCCACAATCCATTCACAAAAAAATAAATCATTCCTACACATTCGCTTAGGGTGTATTCACTTGTTATCTATCAAATATTCCCTCCAAGTAATGAATTTCCACGTGTACACACGGGATCTCTATGAGCAAACATGATTAGAATGTTATCAAGTGTATTTTTGGACCTTGTTCAAACTCTTACTCTAGTTCGTATCTTGTCTCACGATTCGTGCACTTGGCTAAGCACTTCTTCATTACGAGGCTTCTAAGATATATTCACAACATTCACATTGTTCTTCTACTTCGTTCATAACATCCATGTGTATAAGATTGTCTTTCGCCATATTTGCGGACCCCTTTTTTCCCTTCACAAAAATTATCTTCCACTTTGTTGTATCATGTGCTTCTTGGCACTTACGCTAGGGAATCCTTGGTCCTTCCTAGTGTGTCATTGGGTTACATTCATCATCATGTTGAACCTATCTATATAGGCCTTGATCCAACTTCTGCACATGAAGAGTTCGCCTTTGAATATTCCCACCTAATGTTGGGGGCGATTTCGCATCTTCACTTTCTTACACATATGTGTGGTATTCTACCCTTGTACATCCCATGTGTCGTTGGGCATTCACATTTCTTCATTTCCCGCACATAGCTTCAAAAAATTCTAAAAATAAAAAACATTAAAATATGTTTCGAACATAAAAAGCATTCAAATATGTTAGTTGAAAATATCAAAACATCCGAATAATAATCAAATATCCAAAAACTTGTAAAAATTTAATTTTTTTAAAATTGTTAAACAAAATACACGTCGTTGAAGCCTATATCAAATGCATTGTCCTCGAACATTGAAATTTTTCCTACAAAAACATATTTCTAAGGTTCTTACCTGTCTGTCTCAAACAACTTACGAGATCATCACAATTTACCTCCATTAAAAAAATCTAGGTTGCTTACAATGTCGGTACTCTTGTGCAATATTGAGTTTCCAGAGATCTGTGTCATAGTGCATGAAATCTTTTCCATGGGACTACCTTTTTCCTCAATTATTCCCCTCACATGTATCCTTGCTTGGGGCACCATTTTTAACCCTTGTCGTTACAACAAAAACATTTGGGAAGTGAAGCTTGATAACAAAAACATTGGTGCAAGACGTCTTGACGTTGTTTGTTTGATTACATGTGATTGTACTAGTTTCTCTGTTAGGTTAGCCGGTTTAATTTCTCGTATTACATTGCATTATGTATATTGCATGGAGTTAAGCATCGTTTTACTTTCTCTTATTGCATTGCATTATGTATTTTGCATGGAGTTACACATTTTTAGCAATGAACAAATGTTAGTAATTTAGCTTTTCATGTTATCTTACACTTTTGTTTATTTCAATAAAAAGCGGTGATGTAGATTTAGGGGAAAATGATACAACACAGGTTGTTTATTGAAGGATTGGATGTAAAGATTGGGCTTGTCTTATATTCTCCAATATCATTTATTGTCCACTATCATTTATTATCACTACTAATTTTTCTTCCAAATCACCTGGGGTAATAAACAACCATGTTTATCCCTATCCTTATTTCTTCTAAACAACCGAATATTTCATGCTTGTTTTATCTTATTTCCTCTATCTGTTTCGATCATATTTTTGATCGTTGATTGACTTCTTCTATCACCCCATCGATACTCGAGGTGGCATCCTTTGTCCTACTAATTTCTCTTCAAAAATTTGCCTGTTTATGATTGTCTACTATATTTGAAGAGAAGTTACTTACTTCACCTCAAATAGGGGCAAATCTAAACACTTATATTCCGATTTTGCAATCTTATTTCCAAACGCACACAAATCACTCTCATTCTTACCAATTCCATTATAATTAGTGATTTCCACTAATTAAATAATGTTTCTTACAACTTTGTCTAATTAACAAAGCTTTGTTGATTGCCTAGCCCTTTCACATTCAAGATGCCACTTTACATAGAATCGTAATTCAAAATCCTCTTCCAAACAAGTAATTATCAATTATTAGCTAATTAAGCCTATTTTGCCCTTGTTTTGGTCAATATACCCTATTATTAGCTCAAACCCCTCTTCCAACCACTAAAAAACACCCCATTTCCCTCTACAACATCTCAACAAGCTTCAAAATCTTATCCTAGCATCCTAATTAACCCTAAGCGGTTGATTAAGGTTCCTCACACTCTAATCACTTGTTAATTCACTAATTATGATTAGAAAATCCTTAATCATGATTATTCTTCTTAATCTAATTTGTACTTTTAGTCCCACATGCACCAAAATACAAGTTTTCCTCAAAGGTAAAACTATAAAAAGGACTAAGTATTCACCATAAAACTATACACCATGCTTTGATTTGCATCTCATATAAGAAATATGATTTATAGCCAAGCTCAATCCTTGCCTAAAGCCTTCAATGGGGTTAGTAGATGGATATCCAAAATGACCATGTAGTCATTTAGAGAGGCCATTTCACCTTGTTTGGAGTAGAAACCATACCAATTTGATTTCCCTCTTAGATCTATTTAGTTCTTTGTTAGTTTAGCAATTCAATATATCAGTAGGCATGATTGGCTAGATTTTGAATTATATTCATATTAGTTAACATTCCATTAAAATTTTATCTTTAGTGTTACATTCATAGACTTAAAGCCTTGGCTATAGATGATAATGGTGTTAGCCTCTCTTAGTTAGTCATAGTATTTACTTTGTAGAGTTTAGGGTGCTTTCGGATAGTTATAAAGAGAAACATAGAAAACACATAGCCGAACCATCCCAAAACCCCAAAGGACATGATCCCCTTGGAACGGTCATATGTAAACATTAAATCATGCACTTTGGGTATTTATCTAGTCCTGATCACATACTACTATTCATTTGAATCATAAGCAAGAAAATTATTGATTAACCCATATCTTTGGCCATCTTTTCTAGCTTTCTCAATCTATATGCCCGCGTCCCCTCTTGCGCCCGATCTCTTTGTATTTTGCTCACATATTTTGGGTCCTTTATATCTAATTGGGCATCTTATCTTTTTGGTAGTCATGACTTTTGGGGTTAATTACAAAATTCAAGAAAGAGAATCATATAAGTATAAAGTTATGTGATCATAATAAGGGACCAAGCATTAAGCATTAGCTATCACCACCTAATGTTATTGTTATCCAAAATGTGCCCCTACTCATTTTTGTGGCTAACTCCTCTCATTTTTCCTCTCTTGTGCCTCACCATAATATTTTGCTTTTTAGGCACTCAAAACCTTCTAGAAATGACACCATTGGATAGAGATCTTTCTCAACTTTCCAGAAAGGTAAAGTTTTCCTCCTAACTCCATGTATTTTTTAAGTTATGGCTCGGCGGAGTTTTTTTGGAAAAATTTCCCCTGAAAGGCCCACGGCCAATGAGATGCCGCCACGTGGCACCTAGAGTGGTGGAGCGTGGGGAAATTTTGGAAAATTTTCCAAATGACCAAAAAGGTGCAAAAATTTGAATTTTTGCCCGCCAACCCGATTTGGCCCTGTTTTGCCCTAAAACCTCAAATGGCCATATCTTTCGCTCCAGAGCTCAATTTTTCGCGTTCTTTATATCAATGGAAAGCTGGTGAAATTGTATATAAGATTCCAAGGTCATTTTTGCATTTTGATTTAGTTTGGAGAGAGAAAATCAAAAACACCTCTCGCACATGGTCATGGACAGAAATGACGTTTCAACCACCGTTTTTAATGAAGAATGGCTCGCATTCTCTCCCAGCATGGCTAAAAATGTTAGGGGATGGGTCTATAAGGATGCCCATGCTATTTTGAATGTGTTTTGGTCAATGGTTGAATCCCTTCCACGTTTTCCCACGTTTCTCTCTCCCAGCTCGTCCCTTTCCCTGTAAAAGCCAGATTTGGCTCATTTTCAAAGGGTTGAACATTTTTTGTGTATTGCAGGTCCCCTTTCTCACCTTGGAAGTGATTTTGGTGGAATATCAGACCTTTTCTAAGAGCTGCAACTTTATTTTGCCTCTCAGGTGTTGTAATGCAAGTGATTTTGATGATTAAAATAACAATACAACCTCTGTGATTAGTTTTCATCCTCTTCCTGTGTTATTTAGTTAATTTATGATCCTTCATTACAATTATCAGTTTGTGCATGAGGTTATTTATTACATTTTTATGGACTGTGTCAATCTGTAGAAGTAAAAAATGCTCACCACGCCTTTGGTGCATCACCTATTAGCATTAGTTTTAGCTTTTTGCATTCTCTATCTCTATCTCCTTTGGAATTTAGGGTAGGGTTAGGAATATAGACCTCTGCAACTTGTAAGTGATAAATATGACCAGAGGAACTGAGGAACCAGCCTCTAAACTAGAGATTCCTTTCTCATTTTACAAGTCCCACACTTGGGGAAAGGATTCAATGTTGTGCAATCACATTGGATGCTAGTATGATCAAACTAGAAATCTGATCAACATCCAGGGGGTGCTGCTGATTTGCAACAACAGTTTTGGCATGCTCGGTGGGACCTTAGAGGTCTTCATCTTCATTGCAACAAAATTGATGTGTATTTTTTACAAGTTTCTTGCTTTAAAAGAGCTATAAATAACACATCTGGCAACTCCAAAGAAGAAGAATCAGCTAGTTTTAGCAGTGCAGACCTGAAAACTCATGAGAAGAATCAACACAAGGTCAAGAGCTGGAGAGGAAGAGGTACTGTTTGAATATCTACGAGTTATGTCCAAGAATAAGGTAAAGTGGGAGGAGAATCCAAAGGTCTCCATCTCCACCAAACATAACTCTCTCAACTCCTCCACCTGGTAGGCCTTTCATTCAATCAACAAGGGTTCTAAGGCCAATCAGAATGGCACAAAACAACCCCTATGTCAATTTCACATGGCGAGCCCACTTGCTCTCAATGCACAAAATCCAATCCCATTGCGGCATTGAAGAACATTCCATACTTCACCGGAGAAAATCGACCTCACCGGTGATCATGTTAAGGATATTGCTAACATTTGTGCAATCCATGAGATCAATGAGATGCAAGTTGCTCTCAAACTACTAACATCTTCATTCAAAGGGAAAGCTTTGCAATGGTTCAAGAGTCTTGCCTCAAGTTCTATCCAAAATTGGAATCAGCTATGTATAGCCCTCCATGAGCAGATTTGGAGAAAAGGGAGACAACTTGTCCCTTTTGGAGCGATGACAACCATCAAGAGAGCTCCCAATGAGCAGCGGTGATCAATTCAACTTTATATTTCAAATGACTTGGGAGAGAATTCTAGTGGCGAAGAAGGCCAGCAGAAAGGTGCTTTTCTATATTACCTTAAAGCTTTAAATTCTAATATTTCTATGTTAATTCAATCCATGGGAGGCACAACCATCCTCGTTGCTTATAGCATTGCCATTAGAGCTGAAAATTGTTTGATTCAAGTTGGCAAGCTAGCTCCTAGGCCTCCAATGCCACTTTGTTTCCAAGTTTACAAAACCCAAGTACTAGCCAAGTGCCTATTTTAGTCCCTATTCCCACTCCTAGGAATCAAAATTTAAGTGAAGCTTCTACTTCATCTTCTAGTGCCTCGAAATGAACTTCAAGAAGTCATGAAGCAATTGCAAAATTTGGGTAATGAGTCTGGTTACACTCAAGAGACAAAGTAAGCCCAAGGTTTTAGACCTCCCTTCTAGCCTCAAGCTTATCCTAACAGTGTCCATACCAACCTCAAAGACCACCCAATCTAGCTGCAAATTTAAACCAAGCAAGTCCTCCCGCCAATGACCATTTCAGCCCTAACAACCTAATGCTATATCTACCTCTAAGGCATTAGTGCGTACAAAACAACATAGCTCAAGAGTATGATTGGTGTTTCCCATGCAATGAACCTCACAACCGGTCTACGTGCTTCAATGGTGCCTTGAATCAAGCATTAATGGTGACAATGATCATGCGGCGTGGAGGGTGAAGGTAGTCGAGGAAATAACCAGCAACAAGAAACATTCCAGCAGCAATCAGCTCCAAATGATACCACACTTGTAAACTTACAGCGGAAGATTTTTGTGGCATGAATCAAACGATTTCCCAAAGTGTTGCAGCCAACACAAGGTCAAAGAGAAGAAATTTGGGTGAAGAACAGCCATTGGCCCCAAGTAATTCACGACCTTCTGTCACTCCACAAACTATTGGCAAACAAAATGCAATCCCAAGCACGCAAGGATTGCCTAAAACAGCCCCTAGGCCAACCCAAATGCTAGTTGTTGCTGCCCATGTGCAAGGAATGAATGTGCAGGCCAAGGGACAGCAGAGGGATACTTCATCTCCATTCAATATCATCGATCAGATGAAGAAGACAAATGTAAACATATCAATGTGGGAATCACTATCTATCCCAGGCCAAAGAGATTTGCTACAAGCTGCCATGAAGGACTGGTCAACTTCAAATCAGCAAGTCCAAATGCAAGAGAAGGTGCTCACAAATGTTGCCCAGCCTGAGGGGAATCATGGAGGACAGAAAGGTAAAATATTGAATCCCCCTCCATTCTATGTTTCATTGACCATTGGGAACCAATTAGTACACAATTGCATGATTGATTCCGGGGCAAGGAGTTCAGTAATGCCCAAGAAAATAGCTTATCAATTGGGAATTCAGTATGAAACCATATCCAAAGGGGTGGTGCAGTTGGATGGGATAGCAGTAACAACAGTCGGGGTGATTAAAAACTTGAGTCTTACTTTGCATGCCTGTCCCAACGTGGTTGTTTTGCAAGATGTCTCAGTAATAGACCTTCCACCACTCTTTGCCCTATGTTTGTCAAGGGATTTCATAGCTAAGATTGGAGGTTACTTGTCTGCTGATTGGTCACACATGCTGTTCAAAACAAGATATGGAACCAAAGCCACAATCAGGTTTGAACCTATTGCAAACTTTCACATTGAGCCTTACACTCCAAGTCAGATTAATGCCAATTGTTCAGCGTTTGATCAAGAGGATTATCCAAGCACTGATGAAGCTGACACCAAGGTAGGAAGCATCCTAGATCTAACTCTTGATGAATGGGCAAGCAAGGTGCATGCTTTTGATCCTTATCAAGAAATAGAAGAATCTGAGCTGGGAGTCTATTGCATACATGAAGAAAATCAGCCTATTCCTAGCATCACCAAGCCAAACCACAAAGATGACAATGAGGTATGGCAGTTGTTTTTTGATGGATCAAGGAGTAGAAAAGGTGTAGGAGGGGATCCATGCTGGTTTCACCTCAAGGAGTTAAATATTATTCAGCTTTTAGATTTCATTTTGCATGCTTTAATAACACTTGCTTAATATGAAGCCTTGGTGCAAGGACTTTGCATTGGGCAATCAAGAGAGGAATAAAGAACTTGCAAGTCTTTGGTGACAAAGTGAGTTGATTGTCAACCAAGTCAAGGGGCAGCATGCTTTGTCAAGAATGATCTACTCAAGTGCTACAAGAATAGGGTGTGGGACCTCATTGAATATTTTGAGGGTTTTGGCATCAAATCCATTCCTAGAAAGAGAACCAAGCACGCACGGGCTTGCAGCAGTTGGGCAGCTTTTGACGTTGTGGAGAGCATTCAAAAAGACAAGGTACACCAAACATCCATGTGGCCTTCAATGCCGAGATAACAATGTAAGTTGGCAAGTGTTTGAAAATGATTAGCAAATCATCCATTTATTGCAAGAAGAGGTTGAATTCTCACCAAAAATCGGGAAAAGTTAAAGCAAAGAAGATGGTGACCAAGTGGTGCAGCTGAGAACCAACAAAATACCAAAGGAACTTATTACTTTGGAGTCCATTTTCAATCCTAATAATCAGTTTAGGAAGGAGAAAGCAAACATCCAAGTGAAGGGAGAAGATTTAGTGTCCATCTCAGTAGAAAGAGGCAAATCACTCCAAATTGGTAAGATGACAACTGAGCAAGAAAGGTATGAGTTCATACAACTTTGTCAAGAATTCCCTGATGTGTTTGCTTGGAGCTATGAAGATTTGAAAGGTTTCAATCCCAAGTTAGCTCAACACACCATTGAATTGGATCTAAATACTAAGCCCATCAGGAAGAAACAAAGGCCAGTCAACCCCCACATGGAGCCTCTCATGAGAAAAGAATTGAATAAGTTGATAGAATCAAGAATCATATTCCCTATCAAGCATTCTAGTTGGGTTGCCAACTTGGTTCCAGTTAGAAAGAAGAGTGGGGAAATCAGATTATGTGTTGACTTCAGAGATTTGAATAGAGCATCTCTCAAGGATCATTATCCACTTCCTTCCATGGAGCATATTTTACAAGTTGTTGTTGGCTCCGAGAGGTTTTCACTACTTGATGGCTATTCAGGGTATAATCAGATTATGGTGAAGGAAGAAGATCAGTTCAAGACAGCCTTTACAACTAAATGGGGAACTTATGCATACAGGAAAATGCCATTTGGGCTGTCCAACGTTGGAGCTACCTTCCAAAGAGCAATGGACATGGCGTTCAAAGGTTTGATTAACAACATTGATCGATATATCTTGATGATATCACTTTTTTTTCAAAAATACAGAGAGACCACCTCTTTCATTTGAGACAAGTGTTCCAAAGGTGTAGAAGATTTGGAGTCTCCTTGAATCCTAAAAAGTGTGTTTTTCTAGCCCATGAAGGAAAGCTCCTTGGCCACATTGTCTCCAAAGAAGGATTAGCAATTGATCCGGAAAGAGTCGAAGCCATAAGAGCACTGCCATTGCCAAGCCACAAGAAGGCCCTTCAAATTTTCTTGGGAAGAATAAATTTTGTTCGGAGGTTTGTCCCAAATTTTGTAGCCCTTGTCAGACCTATCACCAAGATGCTAAAGAAAAGCATGGATTTCAAATGGATAGCAGAAGGAAAGGAAATTTTTGAAGCAATCAAAGAATCCATCTCTCAAGCCCCAACTCTCATCAACCCGGATTTCTCCAAGGATTTCATCCTCTATGCGTTTGGAGGTGATGATACTATTTCTACAATTTTGGTACAGCAAAATAAAGACAATGATGAGCAGCCAATTGCTTTCTTCAGCCAAATCCTGGAGGACTATGAGGTGAGATATTCTTTCATTGAGAAGCATGTTCTTGCAGTAATCAGGAGCTTGAAGAAATTCAAGCATCTAGTTTCAAACAATAAGGTCCAATTGTTGGTTTCTCATGCAGGGGTTAAAGACTTCCTCCTCAACAAAGACTTGAATGAAAAAAGGGCAGGTTGGATTACTCGTGTCATGGAGTATGACATTGAGATCAAAGTCACCAAGTTGGTAAGAGGAAAAGGATTGTGTGAGCAGCTGATCTTGAGCAAACAAGAGGAATCATGCAATGAGAAGGAGGTTGTTTTGGCATTGTAAGACAGCCATGAGCAAGGAAGCACTCAAGAGGAGAATGATGGTGTCCCCACTCCTTGCTGGACCCAAGGTATAATGCACTTCCTAAGCACAAGTCTATGTCCTCCAGAGATGAACAAGACCCAAAGAAGACACTTCAGGTTGCAAGTTGTCCCATATGCCCTTGTTGATGGTGTTTTATTCAAAAGAGATGTGAATGGAGTAATCGATGAGATGCATTGGTACAAATCAGATTCATAAGGTCTTTGGAAGAGTTCCATGGTGGACCAGCTGGTGGCCATTTTACACCAAGAGTGACATCTCTAAAGATCATGAGGGCTGGTTATTATTGGCCCAAGATTTTCAATGATTGTTATGCATGGATCAAGAGGTGCAAGAATTGTGCATTTTTCACAGGTAAAGAGAGGCTAACTGCCTCCCATTGCATCTAATTTCAATTGACCACCATTCATGCAATGGCGTTTAGACTTCATTGGAGTTATTAATCCCAATTCGAGCCAAGGGCACAAGTGGATTTTAACAGCCACAGATTACTTCACCAAATGGACTGAAGCAGTAGCACTCAAGGAAGCAAATGAATCTAGCATCCTAGACTTCTATGAGGGAATAGTAACCAGATTTGGCATACCAGCTACAATAATATCAGATAATGCATTGGCATTCATTGGATCCAAGGTGACTGAATGGGCTGTCAAGAACGGATCTACCTAAGTACTTCATCAAACTATTACCCCCAGGGTAATGGCTAGGCTGAATCTACAAATAAGAACTTGTTGAGGATCATTAGGAGGACTCTTGATGAGAATCAGAGGTCTTGGCATACCAAATTGAAATCAGCCTTATGGGCTGATAGGATAACTCCTAAAAGATCTACAGGTAACTCTCCATTCAAGCTTGTTTATGGAAGAGAGGCAATTTTTCCCATATCACTTGAGTTGCCAACATTGGAACTCATGAAACAATTGGAGTTGTTGGAGTTTGAGCCCATGGAAGTCAGATATGCAGAATTGATGGAGCTCCAAGAAATCAGAAATCAGGCATCCCAAGCAATGGAGAAGGATCAAGCTTTGATAAAGAAGACCTTTGATAGAAAGGCCAAGAATAGATCCTTCCAAGTTGGAGATCTAGTGTTAAAATGGGATGCGGATAGAGAAAACCGGAAGGCATTCAAAATTTGATGCCATTTGGAGTGGCCCATACATGGTCGAAAGTGTAAGGACAACAATGCTTTCCAATTGTCTTCATTGGATGGCGAAGAACTGCAGATTCCAGTCAATGGAATCCATCTGAAGCATTGCTACTGAAGGAAATGCTTCACCCTGTACATATTAGTTTAGGTTTTTCATTCCTCCAAGTGCTTGTGCACATTGTTTTTCTATAGATTAGTTTTTCTTTCCCTAAGTGCTTTGGCACAAGCTTGTTGTTCCTGGAGATGTGTTTGCAGGCCTTGCTCCATCAGGTGATATTCCATCTTCCTCCTTGCAGTGTTCTAGTCAGTTGGGGTATCAAACAGAGAATTCAATGACTCCATACCCAATGGATTGCTTCAGGAACTGGTAACTTCATCCAGCAGGCAGATGACCCCTCTGAGTCGCCAAAATTGTTATCCAAAATGTGCCCCTGCTCATTTTTTGTGGCTAACTCCTCTCATTTTTTCCTCTCTTGTGCCTCAGTCATAATATTTTTCTTTTTAGGCACTCAAAACCTTCTAGAAATGACACCATTGGATAGAGCTCTTTCTCAGCTTTCCAGAAAGGTAAATTTTTCCTCCTAACTCCATGTATTTTTGAAGTTATGGCTCGGCGGAGTTTTTGGAAAAAATTTCCCTTGAAGGCTGCGCCAATGAGATGCCGCCACATGGCACCTAGAGTGGTGGAGCGCGGGAAATTTTGGAAAATTTTCCAAATGACCAAAAAGGTGCAAAAATTTGAATTTTTGCCCGCCAACCCGATTTGGCCCTGTTTTGCCCTAAAACTTCAAATGGCCATATCTTTCGATCCAGAGCTCAGTTTTTCACGTTCTTTATATCAATGGAAAGCTGGTGAAATTCTCTACAAGATTCTAGGGTCATTTTTGAATTTTGATGGAGTTTAGAGAGATAAAATTGAAAAACACCTCTGGCACGTGGTCATGGACAGAAATGACGTTTCAACCACCGTTTTTAATGAAGAATGGCTCGCATTCTCTCCCAACGATGGCTAAAAATGTCAGGGGATGGGTCTGTAAGGATGCCCATGCTGTTTTGAATGCATTTTGGTCAATGGTTGAATCCCTTCCACGTTTTCCCGCGTTTCTCTCTCCTGGGCTCGTCCCTTGCACTGTAAAAGCCAGATTTGGCTCATTTTCAAAGGGTTGAACATTTTTTGTGTATTGCAGGTCCCCTTTCTCACCTTGGAAGTGATTTTGGTGGAATATCAAACCTTTTCTAAGAGCTACAACTTTATTTTGCCTCTTAGGTGTTGTAATGCAAGTGATTTTGATGATTAAAATAACAATACAGCCTCTGTGATTAGTTTTCATCCTCTGTCTGTGTTGTTTGGTTAATTTATGATCCTTCATTACAATTATTAGTTTGTGCATGAGGTTCTTTGTTGCATTTTTATGGACTATGTCAATCTGCAGAAGTAAAAAATGCTCACCACTCCTTTGGTGCATCACCTATTAGCATTAGTTTTAGCTTTTTTGCATTCTCTATCTCTGTCTCCTTTGGAATTTAGGGTAGGGTTAGGAATATAGACCTCTGTAACTTATAAGTGATAAATCGACCGAGAGGAACGAGGAACCAGCCTCTAAACTAGAGATTCCTTTCTCATTTTACAAGTCCCACACTTGGGGAAAGGATTCAATGTTGTGCAATCACACTAGATGCTAGTATGATCAAACTAGAAATATGATCAACATCCGGGGTGCTGCTGATTTACAACAACAATTACATTTAAAGGCCATTATCAAGAGCATTAAAGCATCCACCTATCATCCACACACAAGGGTAAAGGATTGATTCATCTTCTTACACGCATATGAGGGGAAGTTCATTTTTTCATGCATACATATATCTACATTATATACATCTAGCTACTTTCTCGCTATCAAGTTCAACATGCAAAAGAGCCACCTAGAGATTAATTCCTCACACACACATATATAACTACATTGGGTCTAAAATGTAGTGCAACGCTTATTCGTAAGATCATTTGTTTGATAGTTAAGGACATTCTCGACCCTCATTTTCATTATTTTCATTTTAGGATTTGATGCACTTTTAAGGGTTTTGTAGGTCATTTCTTCATTTCAGGTTATAGGCCACATCTGTGGGCTTAGTGCGACAAAATAATGACAAGAAGCAAAGGGAAATGAACATATTTCAACCTTGAAAAATAGGGTTTTACACCATCTGAGCAATCACCGCACCCGCAGAGGAGGTCTTGAGCGCCCTAGGAAGAACCCCTATCCTAGTCTAGATGCCCTATTCTAGTTTATTCCGACATTTGGGCTTTGTTGTGACAAATGTACTTCATATTTTCCAATTCTCCAGCTTACGCACACCTTCGGGATCTTTGTGAATTAGCTAAGTCATTTCTCCTCTTCATTTACTCTTAGGGTTTTAAATCTTAATTGTTTATTTGCTTAGGTCAAATTATGTACTTCATTACTTATTCATTTTTACTACATTGCAATTAGATTTAGGCACCTATAAATCCTATATTTACCTAATCATTTGGTGAACCTAATGATTCCAACCCTTCCTTTTGAGTATGGCTTCCCTTATTGCATCATGAATCGATATTTTTATCCTTCTTTCACTCTAACTAAGGTTTTGGGCATGGTTACTACGGTTGTTGATTTCATGCAAGTTCGTACTCAACATGCTCCTCACTTTATTATGTATATGGTTGATCTTACCATCAATGTAGTAACTACCTGCCTCACTCATCTTCCTACAGCTCCACCCATTTCTATTCCACCACCTATTATTTTTATAAACCTTCCTACTACCTCTATAGTCTATGATGTCATTAAATAACTTAAGAATATGCCAACCAAAATAACTCTCTATGATTTATTGCACAATGCATCTTAATGTCATTATACATTAGAGTTCACCCTTCATTCTATCTACACCGAGAGTGATAATTCATCGGTAACATTCACACACCTCATTTAGTCTCTCAAATATCTACCATGTTCTATATCATTCACTGATGAGGACATATCACCATCTACTATTGATAGTCTGTGTGCATTTGTTTATCGGTGTTATCATTGGCACCATCTATATCAAGCGTGTACTTATTGACAATGGATCTATTATTAACTTATGTGATCTTTTTTTTAAAGCAAATCAACATCACAGACAACCTAATTGCTAAGAACTCAAGTCTTATTCATGGATATGATTCAACTACCCACACATGATTGGGTACTACTACATTGCCTATACAAGTCGGGCCTAAGATTGTCCCCATACCATTCTTCATTATCGATACCTTGTTTCAGTTCAATATTTTATTGGGTAGAACTTGGATTCATGCAATGCGTGCGATTCCATCCACTATTAATCAATGTGTCAAATTATTACATGATGGCTATGAACATGCCATTTATACTGCACCCGATCCATTAAAATTGTCACATAGAACAAATCGCTATTCATATTCGGCCATCGCATCCTATTCCATATAGAAACATTGATACATACGATGTTTTTCAGTCTAGCGCTTCACAATATTCTTCTACCGCTCTAAGCACTCTGGCTATTTCCACTCATACTATTGTTATCATTTCACCCACTGTGTTTACTCCTATACACACTACTGCTCCACTTGTTGATGCTCCTCTCACTCCTACATCTAGTATACCTCCCACTAACATCCTCGATACTTCTATCTAGCAAGACAATGTCATCACTGATGATTTTGATGATGAGGTTGATATTGTTGAACTTACTGATGAAAAATTGTGCTCTCTTAATTTCACTCCTATTGATGTAGATGACTCATATTTCAATGATACTTTCATTGTTGATGGCCCTGATGAATACAAATTCAAAACACCCCCCTTCTACTAATGTTATGGTACTTTATAGGGGTTTGTCCATACTTTGGACGTCATTGCACCTTCTCAGGGGCAATCTACATCTCAGGCAACCTCCTTTCACATACACGCTCTTTATGAATAAATCTTATTGGCATCATATTCCATTGGATCTTACTTGCTCTGATACTATTTTTACATATGATGGATTGACGTGGCTTGGCTTTACACTCGATGATATCTTACTGCCACCTCATTCATTTCATCTCTATCATGGATGTGTCCATATTATGGTTTCCTATGGTCTTCATGTTTTCTATCTCACAGTCTTTGTGGCACACACTCCTCACAATTCTCCACTAACACTTGGGAAATCTTGGCTAGATTACATTGGAGGAACTTTGGACCCTAACCACACTAGCATTACATTTCCTATGCCTTTCAGCCAAGTTTCTATTTGCAATGATTCATCTTTAGGCTATTCACAAAATCTCACTCATTGGTATGCACACAAATTTCCACCAACACCTTTCACCGATGAGGAATATGAAATGCACATGTACAATTTACGTTGTAATGGCTCCTTATATGATCCACCACACACTATTGCTTACCAAGCTTATGACACATCATCGGTTGGCTTCAATTAGGATAATTATGATCTTTTAGACAATGTTACTTTATCATACTTATCATCATCCACTGCGGGGCATCATGCTTAATATTCCCCCTTCTCACACTTGTAGTTTTTGCACATACTATATAATTAACACACATTTTTATACATTTGTATCGTCATTTCTGATGACGCACTCTCGTCACTACATTCACAATTGACTATTGAGGGCATCATATACACATGAATCTCACACAATACACACTACATTACATGTTACATACTACACATTACACATTACACATTACACACTTTACATTTCTCCTACTTATCTCTTTCTACGCAACATCTACTCTACGCATTCATGACATATCTTTCTAGCATCTACTTCTACACATTATTACCCTATAACGCACTCTAGTTCCATGGTCCATACTCAACTGTTGAGGGTCTACATATCAAATAGACCTCACCACACTCACTTGTTCAGTCACACACTCACACATTCCCTCACTCACGTGTTCTCTTTATGCTCTACGCTTTATCAATCACATCTTTCTAGCACACATAATTCAAATCATTTCATGATGACGTAATCTTTCTCTATGGTTTATTCTTGACTATTGATGGGAATATATCGATGAACCTCATCACATGTGTACATATCCACTCAAGAGAACATGGATCCTATCACGCTCACACTCTATTCCATTTCGTCTCATCCACAACAAATCGTATATCTTGGTTGCACTTAGTCGTTTTACTTATGCTTACATGTTCACTTTTACACATGCTAGATAGATATATGTTATGTCATTACCTTTTCCATATGCGCATGAACTTTCACTTGATTTCTAGTTATGATCAAAAATTCTATAGATCGATACATGCAGCATGGATGTTTGGCACATTACCTCTTACCAATCCCACAACGGCTCCCTCGGGGCATCAACTTTCTTACACTACATGTGATATTGTTTCATTTTACATAGCACATTATTATATCCGATTATAAAAAAATTGACATATTTTCTAAATTTCTAACATACTAATGGGTGCTTGATGTGAAACATTTGTCTTGCAGTCTATTTTCTTCCATGGTTGTCTAATTCTCTATTTGTGTTTGTTTGTCATTGTTTACGGGCTTTGACCTATGTCTTGTTTTTTTCTCTCTAGTATGTTGGGGGTCACTATAGCCTTGATTGTATTGTGACATTGTGAGTGATGTCCTATGTTTGAAACCTACTTTTCATGGTTTACTTTGTCTTCTTACATGTTTACATTGTCTTCTTATGTCTTAGCTTACACATTGTCTACTTATTTTCTAGCTTACACATTGTCTTCTACATACATCTTTATCTTGTTTATACTAACACTTACCTCATATCCATTTTGTTTGTGTATGACTTGGTTTCTAATAAGCACACTCCCTCCCCCTATAAGGCACATTTTTAGCACAACAATTGGTCCTCTTTTTGGTCGCACACTCCTCAACGACATCACATACACCCCAAAAGAGGGTGGGAATCATTTCGGTGAATCATTCACCCACACAATAGTTCATATTCATCACACAACATAGTTCAAGATCGAGCACAATACAACCATTAGTCACAAAGAATGGACCAAATCCCGACTTGGGTCCTTACTAAAGCACGAGATAGTAGTGCCCAAACCTGACAAGAAGACGGTGCTAGGTGCCCCTGACCCTTCCTAGATGCTTGTGACCAGGGGGAAGTTACACAATATTTATTAGTTTAACACATTTCTCATCACTTCACACATTGACTTTTACAGGGCACACAATCCTTAGCACTCGGCATGTATGTACTACACAACATTTTCTACTTTCGCATTGGATCGAAATGTTTGAAATGGATTGGATTTTTACACATAATCTACAATGGTTTCACATTGTGGGAAATAGTTAAAGGTTAGAGGATGACACCAGAATTTTCTCCCTACACTTCTTCCATGTCTTGGCATGAGATCACCTAAAAACCCGTACACAACACAACTGGCATGAGATCGCCCGAAAAATGTGTTCTTTTACATCATCTACATGATCCTTTCTAAACTCTTTTACTCATCATGGATTAGGTGCACATGCTCCTTTTTGCATTTTCACATTTTTATTTACATACGTTTTACTCATTTTGATCATATACACACGTATTTGACTGCTTGATTGTTCTTGTCTTTTACAGGTTCGTCCTTATGGGAATCGGTAGTCACATCACATCAAGCACATCATCAACAACATCAATGTCAACATCAACAACATCAATGTCAACATCAACACATCGTGAATAATCAACATCAACAATAGGTATAATCATGACATCTACACATACGCTCTCGCCCTAGGGTCATCATCATCGTCATCACTTTTTCACTTCCTCTTCTTTAGCTTCCATGCTTCACATTTTTATCACTCCACGCTTTTCCTTGTCTCTCGGCATGATTTTCACCATCGATCTACATGGTTATCAGGTACGCATCTTCTATCTACTTTATTTTATCAATATTTTCCTCAACAATATAAAGTGGGGGACAAATGTAGACACTAAATCACATACTTTGGGTATTTATATAGTCTTGATCACATACTATTATTCATATGATTCCTAAGCAAGAAAAGTATTGATTAACCCATGTATTTGGCCATCTTTACTTACTTTCTGATTCTATTGTTGATCTTACACTCTGTCTAGCCTAGACTATATTTTCATACTTTTCTCATCTTGGAAATTAGTGCCAAATAAGACGCCACCAGTTTCCCCGTCCCCTATGGTTGCCCCCGACCTCTTTGTACTTTTCTCACTTCTTTTGGGTACTTTCTAGTGTTTGGGAATTTTATCTTTTAGTAGTCAACCTTTTCCAAGTTAATTATGAAATTCAATCAAGGGAATCATATAAATATAAAGTTATGTGATCATAATAAGGGACCAAGCACTAAGCATTAGCTATCACTACCTAAGGTTGCATTAAAAGGCCATTATCAAGAGTATTTAAGCATCCATCCGACATCCACACACAGGGAAATGGATTGATTCTTCTCGCGTACATGCACAGGATGGGAAGTTCATTCTTTAATGCAAACATCTATCTACATTCTCTATATCTAGCTACTTGCTCGCTATCAAGTGCAACACATACAAGAGCCACCTAAAGTAGAATTCACACACACACACATAACTACATTGTGTCTAGAATGTAGTGAAATGCTTAGTCATAAGGTCACTTGTTTGACATATGAGGACAATCTAACCCCTCATTTTCATTATTTTATTTTTCTTATTTGATGTGCTTTTGAGGGTTTTGTAGGTCATTTCTTCATTGCAGGTTACATGCGATATCTGTGGGCTTGGTGTGATAAATTAGTGACAAGAAGAGAAGGGAAAGGAACATCTTGTAACCCTATGAAATAGGGTTTTTCACCATCTAATAAGCCACTAATGCCTATAGAAGGTATGTAGTGCCCCGGAGTGCCCCGACCTAGCCTGACGCCCCATCCTAGCATATCCCGACACCTCGACATTTTTTGTGCTTCGTTGTGATAGTCTCAGACTTTGGATTTTCCAATTCTCTAGTTCTATACACCTTTGGGATCTCTATAAATCAGCTAAGTCCTTTCTCCTCTTCATTTGCACTTAGGGTTTTAAATCTTAATTGCTTATTTGCTTGGGTCAAATTTTGTACTTTATTGCTTATTTATTTGCTACTACATTTCAATTAGATTAAGGCACCTATAAATCTTATTGGGCCTTGAAATATTGGCTAAGTACCAAAGGTCGCACGCATGCAAGATCGGTGAGAAGAAGGATGCTCGGGGAAAAGTGTGCATGATGGAGAGGTTTAATAAGGGTTTAGGTGAAACTAGGGCATGCGCGGAAGGCGTAACATAGGTTCCAAGGACTTAGCCCTATTTGGCATTCTAGAGGCACTTGGGGAAAATTTTGACCCGACTAGGTGCAATGAGTGGATAAGGTGCTAACTTGGAACCTTAAAGGTCAAGAAAAGGATATTCCACACATGGTATATTCCCATAAGACATCATTACAGAGAGTGGAGGGTTTGCAAGGGGATAAGCATTCACCATTGGAGGACCACATCAACACTTGGCACGCAATTTGTTCAGAAGAGAAGTCATGGTGGTGGGTGTTGATCCTATAAAAAGAGATGCTCGAAGTGAGGAAAAGACACATAAAACAAGAGAGAGGAAAAGGGCCAAATACAGAGAGGAGTGAATACAAGAGAATGCATAAAGAGTAAATTGTTCGAAACAGTGTTGCAGTAATGTTAGGGTTTAGAGCACTTAGTGCTAAGGGTTCTGAAGGATGTAATAAGCCTCTGTATGACACTAGGGTTTGTAACAAGGGTTGAAATGGGAGGGTATAGCTAGGATCTCATACCGGGAAGATCTGTAGGGATTAAGTCTTTTTCATTTAACATGTATGGTCTGAGATGACCTCTTTTGATTGTAATGTGGCTACCAGAACTATTCTAAATGAATATATATGTATGGATTCATTCTCGTATATCATGTTTAAGGGTGTAAACCCTCGTGTTATATGACTATCATGGTTCAGATCTGGTTTATTATTCTTATTACATTGTTATTAAGTTTCTGTAATGCATTAAGGTGTGGATCTATAAGCTTCCCCTTCCACTTTTATTTTAACTAAATGATTGTACTTCTCATTCTGAAAATCATCCTCCATTAATGGTAAAACCTTCTCACAATTCTCACATAAAGGAGGGGCTCAATGCTCGCACATGCCTCGGGTGAGCACCCGGTTCCCGATGAGTGATAGACAGTGTTTGACCTTGGAAAATGTCAAAGCATGGTTTAAGAGCATGGAGGATTATTTTTCTCATAGATTTAGTACTGGACTCGAGTTTGATGCACGCAAATGGGTAGAAGAACATCTGTATCATGAGCTATATGAGACCTTATTTTGTTGCTTTCCAATGGAGTTGTATGAATGGATTTTGGTGTATGCATCTAGATCAATCCAAGACTTATAGATCTTGCATGTGGAACCAAGATGAATATTAGAGGCTGTAGGATGTTGATCTGACTTGGACACATGTTGTTGATCATTGGTGGAGAAGAGTGCTGACCAGTTATACCCTAGAATACGTTATTTCTACATATTCTTTTCTGAGGTTTCGAGTTTGAGTTCTTAAGGGATCCTAGAGGATCATTTTTGTGTGTTATCCCCTTAGCTATAAAGATCCTAATCATTACACTGAGTTTGGAAGCATTTCCTATGGCTGGCTAAGCTTCTTTTGAGCACTAGGTGAGGAAGCTAGGGTGGAGGAAGATGGCGGACCTTGCGGCTAAAAGGAGAGGGAAGAGAGACGACTCAAGTATAATGAAGCACATGAAAGGGAGTTAGATAGACAATGCAAGGTTGCAGGCACGATGGATTTATGGAGGCAGACATTGCGGGAAGTAATTGAGGTTCACGCGGAGGATGTGGAGCCTGAGCAATTTGTGCTACCCCATCTTGGAGAGTGTGGGAGAGAGACCCTTCATCTTCTCGATGAGAGCTCATCACTTGGAGAAAGGAGAGAAGTTGGCGAACATCTCAATCCATCCGTAACTAACCCCTCACACTTAGTTTTCCAAATCAAGAGATAAGTATTGCTAACCCAGTTGGTATTGGTGGAAGTGATTGATCTGCACCTAGAGATATAACTTTTCATTTGGCACATTTATGGCTACACAATCATTTCCTATGTTTAGAGGAGTATTATCTAGAATGACGTTTGGGAAATCTATGGGAACACAAATCTTAGGTATCACATCCGAAAGAGACGTAAGATAAACATCTAGTAGTTGTGTAATATCACAAACTATTGGCACGTAGTTTAGCACAACAGTGGGGATGCTAGGCATAACCACTTTAGGGACTTTATTAGCTACAGGGGTGGATCTGGTGGAATAAGAGCCGAGGACCCAGTGGACCTAGAAGATTACGTGGATCTCGTGGATTAGGAGGAACAAGACTGGTGGATTTGGTGGATCTCGGTGGAGGAAACACCGAAAGGAATCAAGGTTATGGATCAGGTGGACACGGGCCTCAACCACCTCAACAAGTATTTTTCAAAATGTCTTTGCATCTACCAGATTACAAAGGTGTTGAGGATGCTGCAGAGCATGTACAAAAGTGTGAGTTGCTATGGTGTGTGAATGGGATCGCACTCCCCAAAATGGAAAGCAAGTTAGTTTACAACAACGTTGTAAGGACGTGCACATAGTTGGTACTGGAAGTATGACCCCCACCAGACAATGGTAGATTACATCACACTGTAGAATGCCTTCTTATCTAAATTTCATATCCCTAAATTTTAACAGAAGAGCATTAGCACGTTGAAGTAGATCCAACAAGGTATGGCAGAGAGTGTGCGAGAATATGACGTGCATTTTAAGACTCTCTTATCAAAACTATCTTATGATATTCATCCTTCTCATCATGTTTAGTGGTTTATTGGAGGCTTGATATCACCTTTTAGGAGAGCGCTTTCACAAAAATCTTTCATAGACCGGTGCGAGGCCTTGAGGCTACCCTACGCCCGAGGCTATTGGAAGCGTGGATACCGGTGTTAGCCCTTTTCTTGAAGCTCAAATTACTGCAATGGCAAAGTAGCTATAGAATCTATTTGTGAACTTGGCGCATAAGACTCGGTGTGTGTCCTATGGTGCACGGATTGTGAGGTAGAGGGCATACAAAGGACGGTTATGCCCGAGATATTAGTACGTGACATGATGGTCGACTGTGTGATTTTCCACGGAGATCATGATGTAAGTAAGTGTCCACTACTATAGCACGCGATCTGTAAAATGTATCTTATTATTGCAATGTTTGCACCTCTACTACTCATGACACCAATGATTGTAGATTGATTGACTAGATACATGATGTCATTGATATTGGTGTACATTAGACTAGCCTCGCGAATAGCCTCCAAGGACAATGGTCGTCCACTATGAAGGGCGCGCAGATGGAGGGGCACGCAGAAGAATTTTTCGAGTAGGATTTCATAGTCGTGACAACCGCAGAGAGGAGGAAGTGAGTTCCCATGTGGAACTTGTTACAACTATGGGTCTATGAAGCACTATAAGTGTGAATTCCATGATATGTTATAATGCTCATGGTGTGGAAGAAGTATAAGTATGAGGAGTACCCGAGCTATTTGAGCATATGAGTTGGCAACATTGGAAGGATAAAGGCACTAAAATGGTAAGCATAAAGAAGGTTGACTTACAATGGATGCCAAGGGTGGCAGAAAAATCGAACTAGAACTTGTACTTGTGATAATGTGAGTGAGGCTGCGTGTGCCATGGAGACACCAAGTTAGAAACCACTAATTCATCATTGTTGTTGCAAATCAGCAGCACCCCTGGATGTTGATCAAACTTCTAGTTTGACATCTTGGACATCTAGTGTGATTGCACAACATTGAATCCTTTCCCCAAGTGTGGGACTTGTAAAATGGGAGAGGAATCTCCATATTAGAGGCTAGTTCCTCAACTCCTCTGATCAGATATATCACTTACAAGTTATACAGAGGTTTCAAACTCAAAAACTACTCTAAATTCCAAAGTGGACAGAGATAGAGAATGCAAAAACTGAAACTAGTGCTAATAAGGTGATGCACCAAAGGAGTGGTGAGCATTTCTTACTTACAGATTGACACAGTTCATAAAAATGCAACAAAACTTCATGCACAAACTGATAACTATAATGGAGGGTCAGAAATGAATCAAACAACACAAACAGAGGATAAAAACTCATTCACAGAGCCTGTATTGTCATTTTAACATTAAAAACCACTTGCATTACAACACCTGAGAGGCAAAATAGGTTGCAGTCTTGGAAAAGGTCTGATTTTTCCACAAAAATCACTTTCAAGGTGAAAGAGGGAGCCCAAATACAAAAAAATGTTCAACCCTTTGAAAATGAGCCAAATCTAGCTTTTACAGTGCAAAAACGACCCTAGGAGAGAGAAACATGGGAAAACGTGGGAGAGCTTCAACCACCGACCAAAAATGTAGTAAAACAACATGGGCATCCTTACAAGCCCATCTCCTGACATTTTTTTCCACACTGGGAGAGAATGCGAGCCATTCTTCATTAAAAATGGTGGTTGAAACGTCATTTCTATCCATGACCACGTGCTAGAGGTGTTTTTCAATTTTCTCTCCCAAACTCCATCAAAATGCAAAAATTACCCCAAAATATTGTAGAGAATTTCACCAACTTTCCATTGATATAAAGAACATGAAAAACTAAGCTCTAGATCGAAAGATATGGCCATTTGAAATTTTAGGGCAAAACAGGGCCAATTTGGATTAGCAGGGAAAAATTTTTAAATTTTCCACTTTTTGGTCATTTGGAAAATTTTCCAAAAATTCCCCATGCTCCGCCATTTTGGGTGCCACATGGCATGTTTTGATTGGGCGCGGGCCTTTAATGCTTCATTTTCCATTGTTTTGCCCTTTGGAAAATTTTCCAAAATTCCCCACCGGGCCGATGACTTGAGGACACGTGGCAGCAGGTGATTCACCGCGGGTATTTCCTCTTAAATTTTCCATCACTTTTTGACCATTTCTCTGACCTGGACACGTGGCGAAACCCTATTGGATGTGGGATTTTCCTTTTCCTTTTTCCCATGGGCCTTTCCTGTATTTTTTACCACCAAGTGGACACGTGTCGGGCTTCCATTGGTTCGCGCTTGGGGGCAATTTTCCTTTGAAATTTACTTCTTTTTTACTTTGGAAAATTTCCCAAATTCTCCTTGCCTTTTGCCTGTCTCGAGACACGTGGCAGCGTCTTACTAGACACGGGGCCTGGGTGAACATTTTTCCTTTTGCGCAATCACTTTGGGAAAAATTCCCAATCTTCTCCGTGCTCCGCAGCTCCGACCCCCGGGGACACGCTGCATCACATGATTAGTTGGCGAGCCAGCAGGCCAAAAACTTTCCTTTTAAAATTTGGAAAAAACACTTTTCCAAAATTCTAACTTTTCCTCCGTGCTCCTCCAGGTTCGATGCCATAGGACACATGGCAAAACGTGATTGGGCGTGGGCCTTTCCTTTAAAATTTTCCATGTGCCAACACTTAGTCGAATTTTTCAATTTTCTCCCCTTTGGACACGTGGCGCAATCTGATTCACTGGTGGGCCCGCGGGGCAAAATATCCCTTTTGAAATTTTTGCCAAATACTTGGTAAAATATCCAAGTCTTCCTCCGACCCCCGCCACTTCTAAGGACACGTGGCACAATATTACTGGCTACGGGCCTTTCAGGGGAAAATTTCCCACAGAAACTCCGCCAGAGCCATAACTTCAAAAATACATGGAGTTAGGAGGAAAACTTTACCTTTCTGGAAAGCTAAGAAAGATCTCTATCCAATGGTGTCATTTCTAGAAAGTTTTGAGTGCCTAAAAAGCAAAAAATTATGACTGAGGCACAAGAGAGGGAAGAATGAAAGGAGTTAGCCACAAAATGAGCAAGGGGTACATTTTGGATAACAATTTTGGCGACTCAGAGGGGTCATCTGCCTGCTTGCTAGATGAAGTTACTAGTTTCCTGAAGCAATCCATTGGGCATGGAGTCATCAAATTCTCTATTTGGTACCCCAACTGACTAGAACACTGCAAGGAGGAAGATGGAGGATGGAACACCATCTGATTGGAGCAAGGCCTGCAAGACACATTTCCAGGAATAGCAAGCTTGTGCCAAAGCACTTAGGGAAAGCAAAGCTAATTTACAGCAAAACAATGTGCACAAGCGCTTGGAGGAATGAAAATATAAGCTAATATGTACAAGGTGGAGAATTCCCTTCAGTGGCAATGCTTTAGATAGATTTCCATTGAATGGAATCTGCGAGCTTCTTCGCCATCCAATGAAGACATTTGAAAGTATTGTTGTCCTTGCACTTTGTGACCATGTATGGGCCACTCCAAATGGCATCAAATTTTGAATGCCTTCCCATTTTTGCTCTATTTGCATTCCATTTTAACACTAGATCTCCAACTTGAAGGACCTATTCTTGGCCTTTCTATCAAAGGTCTTCTTTATCAAACCCTGATCCTTCTCCATTGCTTGGGATGCCTAATTTCTAATTTCTTGGAGCTCCATCAACTCTGCATATCTAACCTCCATGGGCCCAAACTCCAACAAATCCAACTGTTTCATGAGTTCCAACGTTGGCAACTCAAGTGACAGGGGAAAATTGCCTCTCTCCCATAAACGAGCTTAAATGGAGAGTTACCTGTAGATCTCTTGGGAGTTATCCTATCAACCCATAAGGCTGATTTCAACTTAGTATGCCAAGATCTCTGATTTTCATCAAGAGTCCTCCTAATGATCCTTAACAAGTTCTTGTTTGTAGATTCATCCCGGCCATTACCCCGAGGGTAATAGTTTGATGAAGTGCTTAGGTAGATCCCATTCTTCACACCCATTCACTACCTTGGACCCAATGAATGCCAATGCATTATCTCGATATTATTGTAGCAGGTATGCCAAATCTGGTTGCCATTCCCTCATAGAAATCCAGGATGCTAGATTCATTTACTTCCTTGAGTGCTCTTTGCTTACCACTTGGTGAAGTAATCATGGTCATTAAAATCCATTTGTGCCCTTGGCTTGAATTGGGATTAATGACTCCAATGAAGTCCAAACCCCATTGCATGAATGGCTGGTCAACTAAAATTGGGTGCAATGGAAGGGCAGCTAGTCTCTCTTTACCTGTGAAGAATGCACAATTCTTACACCTCTTGATCCATGCATAACAATCATTGAAAATCTTGGGCCAATAATAGCTAGCCCTCATGATCTTCAGAGCTATCACTCTTGGTGCAAAATGACCACCAGCTGATCCACCATGGAACTCTTCCAACACCCTATGAATCTAATTTGTGCTAATACATCTCAGCAGCACTCCATTCACGTCCTTTTTGAACAAAACACCATCAACAAGGGCATATGGGACAGCCTGCAATCTGAAGTGTCTTCTTTTGGTCTTGTCCATCTCTAGAGGGCATAGACCTGTGTTTAGGAAGTGCATTATGTCTTGGGTCCAGCAAGGAGTGAGGACACCATCATTTTCCTTTTGAGTGCTTCCTTGCTCATGGTTGTCTTACAATGCCAAAACAACCTCCTTCTCATTACATGCTTCCTTTTGTTTTCTCAAAACCAGCTGCTCACACAATCCTTTTCCTCTGACCAACTTGGTGAATTTGATCTCAATGTCATACTCCATAACACGAGTAATCCAACCTACTCTCTTTTCATTCAATTCTTTGTTGAGGAGGAAGTCTTTAACTCCCACTTGAGAAACCAGCAACCGAACCTTGTTGTTTGAAACTAAATGCTTAAACTTCTTCAAGCTTCTGATTACTGCAAGAACATGCTTTTCAATGAAATAATATCTCACCTCATAATCCTCCAAGATTTGGCTGAAGAAAGCAATTGGCTGCTCATCATTGTCTTTGTTCTGACTGTACCAAAATTGCAAAAATAGTATCATCACCCCCAAATGCATAGAGGATGAAATCCTTGGAGAAATCCAGGTTGATGAGAGTTGGGGCTTGAGAGATGGCTTCTTTGATTGCTTCAAAACTTTCCTTTCCTTCTGCTATCCATTTGAAAGCCATGATTTTCTTTAACATCTTGGTGATAGGCTTGACTAGGGCTGCAAAATTTGGGACAAACCTTCGAACAAAATTTATTCTCCCCAAGAAAATTTGAAGGGCCTTCTTGTGGCTTGGCAACGGTAGTGCTCTTATGGCTTCAACTCGTTCTCGGGTCAATTGCCAATCCTTCTTTAGAGACAATGTGGCCAAGGAGTTTTCCTTCATGGGCTAGAAAAATACACTTTTTGGATTCAAGGATACTCCAAATCCTCTACACCTTTGGAACACTTGCCTCAAATGAAAGAGCTGGTCTGCTGCATTTTTTGAAAAAACAGTGATATCATCAAGATATATCAGCACAATGTTGTTAATCAAACCCTTAAACACCATGTCCATTGCTCTTTAGAAAGTAGCTCCAGTGTTGGACAGCCCAAATGGCATTTTCTGTATGCATAAGTTCCCCATTTTGTTGTAAGGTTGTCTTGAACTGATCCTCTTCTTTCACCATAATCTGATTGTACCCGAATAGCCATCAAGTAGTGAAAACCTCTCGAGCCAAACAACTTGCAAAATTTGCTCCATGGAAGGAAGTGGATAATGATCCTTGAGAGATGCTCTATTCAAATCTCTCGAAGTTAGCACACAATCTCATTTCCCCACTCTTCTTTCTAATCTAAACCAAGTTGGCCACCCAACTAGAATGCTTGATAAGGAATATGATTATTGATTCTATCAACTTATTCAATTCCTTTCTCATGAGAGGCTCCATGTGTGGATTGACCGCCTTTGTTTTTGTCGATGGGTTTGATACTTGCATCCAATTCAATGGTGTGTTGAGCTAACTTGGGATCGAAACTGTTCAAATCTTCATAGCTCCAAGAAAACATGTTAGGGAACTCTTGACAAAGTTGTATGAACTCATACCTTTCTTGCTCAGTTGTCACTTTACCAACTTGGAGTGATTTTCCTCTTCTACCAAGATGGACACTGAATCTTCTCCCTTGACTTGGATGTTTGCTTTCTCCTTCCTAAACTGATCATTAGGATTGAAAATGGACTCCAAAGTAATAAGTCCCTTTGGTAGTTTGTTGGTTCTCAGCTGTACCACTTGGTCACCATACTACTGCTCCAACTTTTCCTGATTTTTAGCTGAGAACTCAGCCTCTTCTTATAAGAAATGGATGATTTGCTAATCATTTTCAAACACTTGCCAACTTACATTGTTGTCTGGTACTGAAGGCCTCACAATCACATGGATGTTTGGCTGTACCTTGTCTTTTTGAATGCTTTCAACAACGTCAAAGGCTGCCCCAACTGCACTAAAGCCTGCCAGACTTGTTCTCTTTTCTAGGAATGGATTTTATGCCAAAGCCCTCAAAATCTTCAATGAGGTCCCACACCTGTTTTTTTAACACTTGAGTAGATCATTCTTGACAAAGCATGTTGCCCTTAACTTGGTTGACAATCAACTCACTGTCACCAAAGACTTGCAATTTCTTTATTCCTCTCTTGATTGACCAATGTAATCCTTGTATCAAGGCTTCATATTCAGCAGTGTTATTAGAGCATGCAAACTGAAATCTAAAATCTGAATAATACTTAACTCCCTGAGGTGAAACAAGCATAGCTCCACCTCCTACACCTTGTCTACTCCTTGATCCATCAAAAAACAATTGTCATACCTCATTGTCATCCTTGTGATTTGGCTTGGTGATGCTAGGAATAGGCTGATTTTCTTCATGCATGTAATAGACTCCTAGCTCAAATTCTTCTATTTCTTGATAAGGATCAAAAGCATGCACCTTGTTTGCCCATTCATCAAGAGTTAGATCTAGGATGCTTCCTACCTTGGTGTCAGTTTCATCAGTGCTTGGATAATCCTCTTGATCAAATGTTGAACAATTGGTATTGATCTGACTTGGAGTGTAAGGCTCAATGTGAAAGTTTGTAATAGGTTTAGATCTGATTGTGGCCTTGGTTCCATATCTTGTTCTAAACAACATGTGTGACCAATTAGCAGATAAGTAGCCTCCAATCTTGGCTATGAAATCCCTTGATAGACATAGGGCAAAGAGTGGTGGAAGATCTATTACTGAGACATCTTATAAAACAACAACGTTGGGGTAGGCATGCAAGGTAAGACTCAAGTTTTTTATCACTCCAACTATTGTTACTGCTATCCCATCCAATTGCACTACCCCTTTGGATATGACTTCATATTGAAGCCCTAGCTGATCAGCTATTTGCTTGGGCATTACTGAACTACTTGCCCCGGAATCAATCATGCAATTGTGTACTAATTGGTTTCCAATGATCAATGAAACATAGAATGGAGGGGGCTTCAACATTTTACCTTGCTATCCTCCATGATTCCCCTCAGGTTGGGCAGCATTTGTGAGCACCTTCTCTTACGTTTGGACTTGCTGATTTGAAGTTGACCAAATCCTTCATGGCAGCTTGTAGCAAATCTCTCGGCTCGGGATAGATAGTGATTCCCACATTGATATGTTTACGTTTGTCTTCTTCATCTGATCAATGATGTTGAATGGAGATGAAGCATCTCTCTATTGTCCCTTGGCCTGCACATTCATTCCTTGTACATGGGCAGAAACAACTAGCATTTGAGTTGGCCTAAGAGCTATTTTAGGCAGCCCTTGCGTGCTTGGGACTTGCATTTTTTTGCCGATAATTTGTGGAATAGTAGGAGGTTGTGGATTATTTGGAGCCAATGGCTGCTCTTCACCCAAATTTCTCCTTTTTGACCTTGTGTTGGCTGTAACACTTTGGGAGCCATTTGATTCATGCCACAAAAATCCTTTCTGCCTCGCTTTTACAAGTGTAGTATCATTTGGAGCTGATTGCTACTGGAATGTTTCTTGTTGCTAGTTATTTCCTTGACTACCTTCACCCTCCACGCCAGTAGCTGTCACCATTAATGCTTGATTCAAGGCACCATTGAAGCACGTAGACTGGTTGTGAGGTTCATTGCATGGGAAACACCAATCATACTCTTGAGCTATGTTGTTTTGTACTGGCACTAATGCCTTAGAGGTAGATATAGCATTAGGTTGTTAGGGCTGAAATGGTCTGTCATTGGCAGGAGGACTTGCTTGGTTTAAATTTGCAGCTGGATTGGGTGGTCTTTGAGGTTGGTATGGACACCTGTTAGGATAAGCTTGAGGCTAGAAGGGAGGTCTAAAACCTTGGGCTTGCTGTCTCTTGAGTGTAACCAGCTCATTACCCAAATTTTGCAATTGCTTCATGACTTCTTGAAGTTCATTTGAGGCGCTAGAAGATGAAGTAGAAGCTTCACTTAAATTTTGATTCCTAGGAGTGGGAATAGGGGCTAAAATAGGCACTTGGCTAGTACTTGGGCTTTCTAAACTTGGAAACAATGGCATTGGAGGCCTAGGAGCTAGCTTGCCAACTTGAATCAAACAATTTTCAGCTCTAATGGCAATGCTATAAGCAACAGGGATAGTTGTGCCTCCCATGGATTGAATTAACATAGAAATATTAGAATTTAAAGCTTTAAGGTAATATAGAAAAGCACCTTCTGCTGCTAGCCTTACTGCCACTAGAATTCTCTCCCAAGTCATTTGAAATATGAAGTTGAAGTCAGTCAGCTGCTCATTGGGAGCTCTCTTGATGGTTGTCAGCTGCTCCAAAAGGGACAAGTTGTCTCCCTTTTCTCCAAACTGCTCATGGAGGGATATACATAGCTGATTCCAATTTTGGATAGAACCTGAGGCAAGACTCCTAAACCATTGCAAAGCTTTCCCTTTGAATGAAGATGCCAACAGTTTGACAGCAACTTGCATCTCATTGATCTCATGGATTGCACAAATATTGGCAATATCCTTGACATGATCACCAGGAGTGGTCTGATTTTCTCCAGTAAAGTATGGAATGTTCTTCAATGCTGCAACTGGGATTAGATTTTGTGCATTGAGAGCAAGTGGGTTGTTGCCAGTGAAGTTGACATAGGGGTTGTTTTGTGCCATAGTGATTGGCCTTAGAACCCTTGTTGATTGAATGAAAGGCCTACCAGGTGGAGGAGTTTATAGAGTTTTGTTTGGTGGAGATGGAGACCTTTGAATTCTCCTCCCTCTTTGCCTTATTCTTGGAGATAACTATAGATACTCAAACAACACCTCTTCTTCTCCAACTCTTGACCTTGTGGTGATTCTTCTCATGAGTTTTTAGGTCTGCACTGCTAAAACCAGCTGATTCTTCTTCCTTGGAGTCGCCAGATGTGCAATTTAGGGCTCTTTTAAGCAAGAAACTTGCAACAAATGCACATCAATTTTGTTGTAATGAGATGAAGACCTCTAAGGTCCCATTGGGCATGCCAAAATGTTGTTGCAAATCAGCAGCACCCCTGGATGTTGATCAGACTTCTAGTTTGACATCTTGGACATCCAGTGTGATTGCACAATATTGAATCCTTTCCCCAAGTGTGGGACTTGTAAAATGGGAGAGGAATCTCCAGATTAGAGGCTGGTTCCTCAACTCCTCTGATCAGATATATCACTTACAAGTTATACAGAGGTTTCAAACTCAAAAACCTACTCTAAATTCCAAAGTGGACAGAGATAGAGAATGCAAAAAAATTGAAACTAGTGCTAATAAGGTGATGCACCAAATGAGTGGTGAGCATTTCCTACTTCTACAGATTGACACAGCTTCATAAAAATGCAGCAAAACTTCATGCACAAGCTGATAACTCGTAATGGAGGGTTAGAAATGAATCAAACACAAACAGAGGATAAAACTCATTCACAAAGCTCCGTATTGTCATTTTAACATTAAAAACACTTGCATTACAACACCCGAGAGGAAAAATAGGTTACGAGTATTGGAAAAGGTCTAATTTTTCCACCAAAATCACTTTCAAGGTGAAAGAGGGAGCCTGCAATACCAAAAAAATGTTCAACCCTTTGAAAATGAGCCAAATCTAGCTTTTACACGGTGTAAAAACAACCCCGTGGAGAGAGAAACACGGGAAAACGTGGGAGAGCTTCAACCACCAACCAAAAACATAGTAAAACAACATGGGCATCCTTACAGGCCCATCTCCTAACATTTTTTTCCATGCTGGGAGAGAATGCGAGCCATTCTTCATTAAAAATGGTGGTTGAAACGTCATTTTGTCCATGACCACGTGCCAAGAGGCGTTTTTCAATTTTATCTCTCCAAACTCCATCAAAATGCAAAAATGACCCCAAAATCTTGTAGATAATTTCACCATCTTTCCATTGATATAAAGAACGTGAAAAACTGAGCTCTGGATCGAAAGATATGGCCGTTTGAAATTTTAGGGCAAAACAGGGCCAAATCGGATTGGCGGGCAAATTTTTTTAAATTTTCCACTTTTTGGTCATTTGGAAAATTTTCCAAAAATTCCCCATGCTCTACCATTCCGGGTGCCACATGGCATGTTCGATTGGGTGTAGGCCTTTAATGCTTCATTTTCCATTATTTTGCCCTTTGGAAAATTTTCCAAAAAATTCCCCACCGAGCCGATGAGTTGAGGACACGTGGCAGCAGGTGATTCACCGCGGGTATTTCCTCTTAAATTTTCCATCGCTTTTTAACCATTTCTCGACTCGACACGTGATGAAACCCTATTGGATGTGGGATTTTCCTTTTCCTTTTTCTCGAGGGCCTTTCTTGTATTTTTTAACGCCAAGTGGACACGTGGTGGGCTTCCATTGGTTTGCACTTGGGGGCAATTTTTCCTTTGAAATTTACTTCTTTTTTCTTAGGAAAATTTCCCAAATTCTCCCCATCTTCCACCGGTCTAGGACACGTGGCAGCGTCTTACTAGACGCAGGGCCCTGGCTGAGACATTTTTCCTTTTGCGCAATCACTTTGGGAAAAATTCCCAATCTTCTCCCTCCGCAGCTCCGACCCCCGGGGACACGTGGCATCACATGATTAGTTTGCGGGCAACAGGCCAAAAACTTTCCTTTTGAAATTTGCAAAAACACTTCGCCAAAATTCTAACTTTTCCTCCGCACTCCGCCGGTCCGATGCCATAGGACACGTGGCAAAACGTGATTGGGCGCGGGCCTTTCGTGCGAAAATTTCCCACGAAACTCCATCGAGCCATAACTTCAAAAATACAAGGAGTTAGGAGGAAAATTTACCTTTACGGAAAGCTAAGAGAGATCTCTATCCAATGATGCCATTTCCGAGAAAGTTTTGAGTGCCTGAAAAGCAAAAATTATGACCGATGCACAAGAGAGGGAAGAATGAAAGGAGTTAGCCACAAAATGGGCAAGGGGTACATTTTGGATAACAATTACACGAGAAGAGGTGGTGCACAGGAAGTATCCGGAGCCTACTCATCAGAAAGAGGTGTATCAAGAGACCATGGATGTAATTTGAAGCCTACAAGGAGAGATCAATTTCTGAAGGATCACCAACGTAGTTAGAGAAAAGGAAGAGTGTTGAGGCTCCACAGAAGGATCTAGATGAGGTTAGAGAAGTAAGCAAAATTTTAAGGCAAGAGAATATCATTCCTTTTTTAGGGGAATGGTTACAGGAGAAAGTACTATGCACCGGATTAGAGTACGAGAGGTTGGTTTTGCATTCTAACCTTCCTCCTCATAGCCTTGACTATGATAAAGAGATTACCTTGAATGTTGTTGTGGATGGGTGGCTCCTAAGTAATATTTTTATTGACACAGGTGTGGAATTCAATGTCCTCACTCTAGATGCATGGCATCAAATGGGAAGGCCCCCATTATAGCCATCTTTGAATGTGTTGTATATGTCTAACAAGACAAAGCAATGCCCATTGGTGTTTTAAAATATTCTTATATCACTATCCAAGGGGAAAAACTCACTGGACATTTTGAAGTCTTGCACTATCCAAGGCAAAAAACTTTCCACCTTACTTGGGGGTGCCCCTAGTGTTATAAGAACAATGTTGACCTACGGTTCAATAAGGGGTACATAAGCTTTGAGAAAAAGGAAGAACGAGTTATCATCCCCTTGATCGATGGGAAGTCAACACCCTATACTGAACCCTTGGGAGAATAATTTCTTGACATGATCTATGTGTGCTCTATCAGGGACCTTGAGGTGATTCACCCCATGGAAGGAGTTATTCAGTTTGAAGATGCTCAATCTATGATGGATACAACTAGTGTGGCAAGTGATAATTGGGCACACATAACATATGAGTTGATTGGAAGGCAAGTTAATAGGCTCTACGAAAAAAATTAACAAAGGCGCGCTCATTCAAGCACCTGGGAGGAAAGAAGTTGCCAAGTTATTATAGAGGAGCCAGCCCTCGATGTTTTCTTACAAGAACTGGATACCTAGTGGAAAAATGAGATCAAAAGAAGAAGGATGCTCAGCTATAACTTTCTTGGGGCCACGACACGTTGGTGGGCGACACACCACGATAGCCTTCTAGAGTGGGGTGAAGTAAGAATCACGTTCTCTCGGTTTGTCCGCAAAGAAATGTACCCACTATCATACGAGACTACCATGGGAAGGCACGTGACTCATTTCACATCCAAGCATATGAGAAATCCTAGATGGAAGGCACAAAATCCTTTTCACCTTCTTTATGGGTGCATAAGTTATACTCAACCTTACAAGACTACTCACGTGCATGGTGCATTCACTCAAATATGTGCCGCGGACATGAAATTTGTAGGAGTTGATGGTTGACCTCCTTCAAGTTTTTGAATATTGGAGTACTAAACCATTGATGGATGGGGTGTTACATTTTTAAGCACCTTACAATGGGAGATAGTGCCATGGTGGAGGATAGAATACTAGAGTTATTGGGTGAACCTGGTTTGGAAGCACGTTTTGATGAGGAAGAATCAAAAGAGACACAGCTTGAGCGTGCATGCATGGAGAAAGAAAAAGGAAATTGGTCTATGTGATAGATGGCGAAGAGGTGGAAAATTTGGATGCTAACCATACTAAAGGTATGCATGAAGTTATGGATAGTGTTGATGAGAAAGCGCGCACCTACCATGAACCCCTCAAAACAAAGAAGGTTAATATTGGTTTGGAGGCTAAACCTAAGGAGGCTACTATTAGGGATTATTGGTCAGAAAAGGAGGTTTCAAAGATCATTGATATGTTGCTTGAGTTTCAGGACTTAATCCTACATGGGTACCATGAGCTTAAAGGCATCCACCACTCCTTGGGGAAATGAAAATCAAGTTAAAGGAAGGTGTGCACCTGATTCGGAAGATACCTTACCGAATGAATCCAAATCTTCGCATCAAAGTCAAGGAGGAGATAGACAAAATGATTGCATTATCGGCATCATTATTGTCGTTGAGGAATCGAATGGATAAATCAAATGGTCATCAATATTAAGAAGGATGGGAGGATAAGGATCTATGTTGATTATAGGGATTTGAATGCAGTATGTGTCATTGACCCTTTTCCAACCCCCTTCACTGAGGAAATCTTGGAAGGAGTAGTTGGGCGTGAAATCTATTCTTTCACGGATGGATTCTTAGGATATCATCAAGTTAGAATTACAAAGGAAGACTAGGAAAAGACAACTTTCGCCACTGAATGGGGAAGCTTTTCCTACACGGTCATGCCTTTTGGACTAAAGAATGTGCATGTTGTATTTTTACGCATTGTGGTGTAGGAATTTAAAGACTTCATCCATAAGTTCCTTCAAGTCTACCTTGATGATTGGACAATCTATGGACTATTGAAATACCATTGTGATAATTTGGTGCTGATGTTTGAAATATTTTGGTAGTTGAGGATATCCCTCAACATTAAGAAATGTGTTTTTTCTACTCCATTTGGGACCCTTCTGGGGAATATCATATGTAAGGAACGATTGTTAGTGGATCCTTCCAAAGTTGTTGTTATTGTGGAATTGGGGAACTTACCAAACAGAGCACGGTGCAGTGCACAAATTCCTTAGACATACAGGGTACGACCGGAAATTTATCAAGGGGTATGCCAAGATCACCACATCATTAGAGGAGTTACTAAAACACAAAAGTGCATTTCATTGGGGAGAGGCGTAGTAGATGACGTTTGATACATTAAAGAATAGGCTTATCATTGTGCCCATATTACACTTTCCATCTTGGGATAAGCCATTCCATATACATGTTGATGCTTCAGGGAACAATGATTGGGGAAATCTTAGCAAAACCTGGATAACGAATTGTTGACCACCCCTTGTGTTTTGTTATCGGGAAGTTGACACCCACAGCAGAGCGAACTATACTATTATTGAGCACGAAGCACTATCAATGGTCTATGCACTGCACAAATTCAGGAAATATTTGTTGGCAACACCCTTCATATTCTACATAGACCACATGGCATTGAAGTAGTTGGTGAACAAGCCCATTTTACAAGGATGCATATGTCGATGGGTATTATTGTTTCAAGAGTTTGAGTTTAAACTTTTTGTGAAACCAGGAAAGAATAACTTAGGACCTAACAATTTATCAAGGATTAACTTAGGGAGGACACATAGAGTATTGAGGATACAATGCTAGATGTGCAAATGTTTAGGTTACGATACATACCCTCTGACTTAGAAGATATTGTTGTGTTTCTCAAAACGGGTGTGGCATCAGAGGGAATGAAGAATTTGGAGTGAAATTAATTAGCCATACGCGCGGCCCTATATGTTAATTAGTAGTGACTTATACAATCTAGGTCACGGTGAGGTTTTGTGTCAATGTGTATTGAACATGAACGTGTTACAATCATGGAGGAATCACATGGCAAGATTGCAGGAGAACACTACGCAGGAATGCAACCGCGTGCGAAGATCCTTTTAGTAAGTTTTGGTGGAAATGGTTTACAAAGATTGTATTGAGTTTTACAAGGCCTTGACCATTATCAGCACCTTGGAAAACTAAGAAGAAGAGATGAGATGCCCTTGAGACCGATAGCTAGCACATAACCATTTAAGAAGTGGGGCGTTAATTTTGTAGGACCAATTTCACTAGCCGCACGAAGGACTGGTTCACGCTTATATCATTACATGTACTAATTACTTAACAAGGTGGGTGGAGGCAACACCTACAAATGACTACACAACGGCAACAATAGCTAGGTTTTTATGGGAAAATATAATCAGTAGATATGGATGTCTCGCTAAGTTTAACAAGTGATAGGGGTACCCATTTCTTGAATGAGACAATCAGAATCTTGTTGGCATAATTCATGGTAGCCCACCACAAGACTACCCCATATCACCCACAAGCTAATGGAACTACTTGAGGCATTTAACAAAATTCTAAATCACACGTTGACCAATATTTGTGATGTGGGAAGAAAGGATTGGGATGATAAAGTTTCTATTGTGTTATGGTCATACCAAACTACTTATAAAAAGATCGAACAAGGTCATACCTTTTCAATTGGTGTTTGGCACGTATAGTATTACCTATTGAATTCATGTTACCATCACTGCATATAGTGTGTGCAGCAGGGTTAGCTAATGAATAAGCACTTAAGGAGACAATCGATGAGTTAATGCAATTAGATGAAAGGCATGTTATTGCTCGTTGAAGTCGAGAAAACAAAAAAGCTAAGAAGAAGCCATGGCATGATATACACATCAAGAACAAATAATTCAAGGTTGGGTAGAGATTTCTATTGTACGACTCCAAGTTTCTGCAAAATCCTAGAAAATTCAAAGTCCATTAGATGGGCACATACATTATCTCCTATATACTCAATTCAGGCGCTTGCAAGATACAAGCGTTGGATGAAACACAATTACCAGGTCATTTCAATGGGACTAGGCTGAAGCCCTACTATAAATAAGTATTCCTTGCATTTATAAATAAGGCATTATTTCCATTTAGCTTAGGATTTCCCTTAATTCTTTTCTTTTCTTTGTGTTTCCCCTTCTCATTGCTTGTTTCATTTTCATTTGTTATGTGTGCACCTTTGTGTGTTGGTAGCCACTTATTTATTTTTAAAAATTTCTATGCATAGAGGACCGTGCATCTGTTTATGTGTGGGGTGGAGTAATGTGACAAGTAATGGAAGCTAGAAGTGGAAGACGTGTTTCGGTGGCCCAGATTGAAGGATAAAAAGTGCGTAGTCTAGAAGAGCATGCGTAAAAAGGTAGACATAAGGAGTTTGGTGTCAGGAAGGCTTTACAAACACCACATACAAGGTTCAGAAGTGCAAGAAAAACATGAGGTAGGTGATGTCAAAAATTAGGGTAAGGACAGAAGAAGTGCCTTTAGCGCTGCAAGTGAGCCCATAAGGATCTTCAGTCAATAAGGATTTTTATGCACTAGAAGGTTATAGGGGTTTTTCACGCATGATTGGGAGTGGGGGTAAAAGCGTTGAAGGTGGCTTAAAAGGGAAATTTTCCTTTATTACAAAGGTATGATGGTAGGTGGCATTGCATTTATTACGAAAAAAGAAGCAAAAACTATAAGTAGAAGGTCGGGATACATTATTGTTACCTTGCATTTGTGATATCGAAGAGCTCTTGCGAACTAGGGCATCCTTGAGAAAGGTTACGCGAAAGAAGGTTTTGAATATCTGAGTGCATGACTTGGAGGATCAGCGAACTAGGGTGGAAAAGCAGTACATGGGCGTGAGGGATATGGTTATAGGAGTTTTCAAATCCCGTAAATGAATACGTTGTCTTGTGGAACGAAGGGTTTTTTCAAGTTAGGGTTCCACAACTAGGGCACAACATTGAAGGGATTTTTACGTAAGAGTAGAGCCGTATGACTAAGGATCACAAGAAATGACTTTTAGTAACCCAAAAAAAAATGGCACCAAGGAAAGTAACCATCGTTTCACCAAATAAGGGAAAGGGCAAAGGGAAACAAGTTGTTTCCACTAGTTTCAATGAGGAATGGTACGTAGAAATGTAATACCCAGATGGCGTATTGCTTGGAAAAGAGTGGGTGTCTCACATAAGAAAGATGGTTGTGAGTGATTACAACCATTGAACGAGCACCACAGAGAAATATATGGCATTGGAAATGGTTAGTCCCCTATAACAAAAGGACACCAGATGGAATACCCATCTACGACAATGAAGTAAAGGTGAAGATGGAGAAGTCCAAGTTGTTGTAACTCTATGATTTTCCCTATTTTGACAAACCCGAGTGGTTGTACCAGTGGCTAATTTCATGCGTACATGAAGATCATTTCTACTTTGTAGGATGTAGGATGCAGATAACTCCCAAATGATCTCTAAATTTACTATTCTTACCTGCGAAGGGGAATCTTTTGATGATGACTTGGATGACAAGGAGACCATCAAGAAGACTGTGGAATCCTATGACTACAAGAAGGGGTCACGGTACTTTGACATCTCTATGATTTCTGACCTGTGATGAGGATGGTCACATGCTTAGTGTCCAAGCTAAATGGACATGAGAGGTGGACATAGGTCAATAAGGCCTAGTTGAATATTTGTCAAAAGATCTCAGAGGGAACCATCTATAACCTCTCGACGTTCATAGCAAAATAAATCATCAAAGACGTGCACGATGGTGAAAAAAGATCATGTTTTGTAATGTCCTCCTTACCATCATATTTTTAGAAATTGGAGTGCCCGATGGGCCAGACAAATTTGTATGGGAGTACCCAGATGAGAACCCCTCCCTTGCCAAAATATTTGAGAAGTACACTTGTGAAACAATGATGGCCACCCACAAGGTGCACCTATAAAAATGGTATAAGTAGATGCGTGATGTATCTAGCGTAGAGTGGAGGATACCTAAGCGATTACATATTTTTTTGCAAGGCGTAGCTGAATTCATTATATACCAACATTTCTACATTGGTCAGTTTACTCTAGAAATGGTGCCAAGGGTCCCTGGTGCAAGTTTCCATTTTCCTTCACATCACAATACTTCCAGGCCGGATTCAATAGATTCAAAGAGTTAAAGAAGCTAAGATTTGACCTCAGCATGGTAGACCAAGATTAAGATGCTGCGGTATGCAAGACCACATATACCCAAACAAGCGTGCACTATGTGGAGAAGTATGTCTCCATGATGTACACATGATGAAGCCAATAACCTTGCTTTTTGTTGGGAGAAGCTCAGCATGAGGGTATACCTACGTATAAGGAAGAAGGTCGTGTGAGGAAAAGGGAGAGAGAGAGGAGACACCTAAGAAAAGTGCACCAAGTACACAAAGAATGTAATATTTATGCACGCGGAGTCGGGTGCAAGGAAAGCACCTATACACAAAGGAATAAGTCCCCTACATAAGAGAAGGAAAAGACCCCTGAGGAAGAGGCACCGAGAAAGAGAAGCCCTCTGCAAAGAAGAGTTGCTTAGCAAGAAGGAGGTGTCTACCGTAGAATAAAAATAAGAATCCCTATCTGGAATCACCGGTTAGGAAGAAGCATAAACTAGCGAAAAGGTGGACTCGGAAAACAGAGAGCATGGAGGCTAAAAAGGGTGATAAGAACAAAGATGAGCGCAAAGTGGGGTTCAGACCATCCTGTGTACTATGTACATGAATCGAGAGGAGGAAGGGATTGAAGAGAAGGATGAGGATGAAGGAGATACTCACGATAAGGGGAAAGTGAGGAAGTCAGGCATGAAGAATCAAAGGATTCCAATCTGAACAAGGAGCAAATAGAAAATGTTGCGAAAGGGAGGTAGTAGGCATAATAAAAGACTTGGTGGAACAAGAGGTGGAGCGCAGCGTGCAAAGAAGTGCTCAAGGACATGGAAGAGAGTGAAAGTGCGAGAAAGGAATATGGAAGCATGTGTGGATATCCCAATCTAGTAGTAAACTTCCCAAAGGTAGCGCACATGAGGAAAGGGAGTGGTAGCGGTGCGGGAGCAAGGAATGGCCTATATTAATGATCCAAATAAGGTACTACACACACGCGTTTCCAAAATATCATGCCTTCTAACAAAATCCTTTCATGGTCTTAATTTGAAGAAGAGGGTGCCTACCCTCGTAAAAGAAAGATGTTATCTTGGGCCTTTGAGTCCCATGTTGATGAGCCCAAGTTCGAAGTCAACCGAGAGGCACTGATGAAGATACCAGATACTAAGGGAGTAAACCCTCTAGTGAATGCTCAACAATTATCAGATGAGAAAGTTTTCAATGCACTCAACAAGGTGTCGGTGGAGGTTGAGGCGAGACTCTTCAAGAGGAATGATAGAGTAAGGGTCCTGGAGGAAGAACTTGAAAATAAGAATGAAGAAATCATTGAGAAGAACAAGGAGTTAAAGCAAGAGGAGCTGATCAATGCACAATTAAGGCACAAATTAAGGGAGGAAAAGGAAAAGGTGCACGAGGTTTATAAGAAGATAGAGATGATTACAAATGCCATAATATTGAAGCACCCAGACCCGACCCCACCTAAGCAAAAATACGAGTCAACCATGCAATGCTTGGAAGACTGACCCGCATCCTCACCATGGAGAGGTGGTCACTCACATTGGAATCGAAAAAGAGGAATTAGTACGCGAGATGGAGGAAGAGAAACGAAGATCAAGGAGATAGTTACTCGGTATTCTGATCTCCTTACCATTGTAAAGAGCGTCACGAAATTCCCGAGGTTGTGTATGATAACTACATTGTGAGACAAGGTAGCAAGCATACTAGTTATTACGCATGAGGCGGATCTAAAGGAATTCCAAGAGAAGAACAAAGGAAATAGGCGGAGCGAGATAAAATCCTAGCCAAGGTTGAGAAGAAGCTAGAAGCAATTGAAGCCTTGCAAGATTTGATTAAGAATTGGCTTAAGGAGTTGTATCCCCAGGTCACTCACAAAATGGACCCGTTGGATGACCTTAGCAAGTTAGAAGGAATTATAGATACACTGAATGCTAAGGGTGATGAATTGAGTTTTGAGGAGGTGAGTGCTCTAGTGGGTGACCTACTTCAGTAGGCATAGGGTGAAGTGGATGTATGGGAAAAGATTGAGGCAACAATAAGGAAGGAGTTCCCACTCCTCTTGCTACAATAACAAATTCTTCCATTCTTTCATTCTTCATTCAATTTGTCTCGGTCCCACTATTCTTTATTCTTTGAAGAAGTAGTATGTTTTCGAGGATGGAGAACACGCTTAGTGTGGGGTGATGTTGGGCCTTGAAATATTAGCTAAGTACCAAAGGGCACACGCGTGCAGGACCAATGAGAAGAAGGGTGCTCGGGGAAAGTGCACAGGATAGAGAGGATTAAGAAGGATTTAGGTGAAACAAAGGCACGCATGAAGACGAAATATGGGTTTAAAGGACTTATCCATATTTGGCATTCTAGAAGCACTTGAGGAAAAACTGACTGACTAGACATGATGAGTGGATAAGGTGCCAAATAGAACCTTAGAGATCAAGAAAAGGATATTCCATGCAAGGAATATTCCCAAAAGACATCATTACAGAGAGTGGAGAGTTTACAAGGGGATAAACATTCACCATTGGAGGACCACATCAACACTTGGCACACAATTTTTTCATAATAGAAGGCGTGGTGGTGGGTGTTGATTCTATCCAAAGAGATGCTCAAAAGTGAGGAAAAGACACATAAAACAAGAGAGAGAGAAGGGCCAAATACGAGAGGAGAGAATACAAGAGAATGCATAAAGAGTAAAATTTTGAGTAACAGAGTGTTGTATTAATGTTATGGTTTATATCACTTAGTGTTAAGGGTTGTGAAGGATGTAATAAGCCTTTGTATGGCACTAGGGTCTGTAACAAGGGTTGAAATGGGAGGGTATAGCTAGGATCTCATATCAGGGAATATTTGTAGGAATTAAGTCTTTTTCATTTAACATGTATGGTCTAAGATGACCTCTTTTGATTGTAATGTGGCTACCAGAACTATTCCGAATGAATACATATGTATGGATCCGTTCTATATATCATGGTTAAGGCTATAAACTCTAGTGTTATATGACTATAATGGTTCAAATCTGGTTTATATGTTTATTACATTCTTATTAAGTTTTTGTAATGCATTAAGGTGGGGATCTATAAGCTTCCCTTTCCACTTTTCTTTTAACAAAATGAATGTACTTCTCATTCTACAAATCATCCTCCATTAATGGCAAAACCTTCTCACAATGCTCACATAAAGGAGGGGCTCGGCACCCGCATGCGTGCCTTAGGTGAACGCCCAGACCCACTAGGTGATACGTCGACGTGCTTGTGGTTAGAAAGTTGTATTGATGGTAGATAAAATGACTACAAATCCTATATTTTCTTTATCATCATCATTCCCCATTCCATAAGACACGCCATTTGTAAAGATACAAATATGAGAAAACTTGGAAAGTAGATTCAAACAATTGAGAGTAGAAAGTAAAAAGAGATAATAAGTATTACAAACAAAAGTGAGAAGTACTTTACGCCAATGAGAAGGAAGAATTACAACGAGAAATATGAAATGTCAATTTATTCATCAATCTTGTATTGGAGAAAAGACAAATGTTAACAAGATTCTTCATCATTTGGTTGTCTCGAGGATGAGACTATGTTTGAAGTCTAGGGATGATGTTGACAAGGTTATTCATATTATGAATTTTTATGATGTTGGTGGGATTTATATGAACATTACAACATATCATGGAATCCAAAACATGTTAAAATTATAATAATGAAGAATATATGATAGGTTACACAAGGAAATGCATAAACACCATGATATATATGTAAATATCCACTAATTAGTAGTGAATTATGTTAATAAGAGTTAACCAATGGTTACCATGAATCACTATGAGTGAAAATACATAACATTTTCCTTTTAAAGGCTATAACGATCTAAAATGAGGGGGGAGAATATCACGAAAATGAGTGAGAAAAGTTGACATAATCACGAAATTTAAAGAGGGGAATCAACGTAAGAAGTTGGAGATATGAATATAATCAATTGAAACATATATTTATGATTTTATGCAATTTTTGACCTATATATTTGTGATATGTGTCTTGAACTATTAATGAATCATGCATTATGTTTATTCATGTTTAATAAAGGATAAATACTTATTTTAAAAGATAAAGTTACCCTTCATGGTTATGTTAGCTCTAGCTAGGATATATGAAGTTATAAGACCCACAATTGTGTTGGGTCTTATGCTAACACTAATGATTTTGGGTATTATTTGCCTCTTATGTACATTTTCCATAAAGGTCCACTCAAAAATTATAGGAAATTAAAATATCTAGCATATATAATTTGTATATTGTATCAATTATAAAAATTATAGCATTGAAAGTGATAAAGGTTGAGTATTTACATGATACCGATAATTTATTCAACATTATATTTATACATGATATATTATCAAATATTCTACAACTTTATGGTGGCTTGATAATAATGAGGGATAACAAATGTTTGAGCTAAAACTTTTTTTTTTACATCATACTTGCATTATTAGGTTTCAAAGAAGGATCATTTTCCTAAAGCTCCACACAAAAATTTATAAAAAAGTGATAAGGTTTATGAAGCATTGAAGCTTGTGAGAAACATCAAAAATTTATATTGCTCTTCATTCACAATTTTCGAGAAGTTTGCACTAATTATCCAATAAAGGATGCAAATAGTTTTCGTGAAGGATCTCTATTAACACTAGTGTTTTGGGGTATTCTTTTCCTCTTATGGACATTCTATTTATGATGAAATTTAGATCTCATGGTAAATAGGGTGTCATCGATCTGATCCTCTAGCCGAGTGAGAATTTCACACCGAATATAACCCATAGTGGGACAAGGATCAAAGCGAGGTGGTGGCCCATAAGTAGGTTTTGGTCTATTCAGTCAAGGGGATGGTGATTGATTTTGAGAGGATTGAGTTCTACACTTTCTCTAACGTGAAGAGGACACAAGAGCTTGATGTTTGCTATGCATAACCCAACAGTTAGTTTCGGTATGCACACAATACTTGTGCTTTGAGAAAGAAAGAAGGAAGTTGAAGTAGAAGGTTGTGTAACCTTTTAGTTTGGTCTTATTTGACCTTGGATTAAATTTTCTTTATGTGTCATTGATAAGCTCTACATTCTGAGACATCATGTCTAGTGGCCTTGTGTCATGTTTAATATGGCTCGGTCATATGGGATCGGTTATCACGGTGTCATAAGGGCAAGAGGTATAGAGAGAAATCTCACATGACATGGAGGGATAATGAAAATGGGTAGGGAAGGTACCAATGTAATGGGTGAAGATGGTGTCGATGGATAAATTTGTGGCTCGATCATCAAATTACAATATATGGGGTTATCACCATTGAGGTCATTGGCTTTCGTAGTCAAAACTAGCGACATGATAATCTATTTACGTAAGGTAAAATGGATCGATTAGATGAATGGTAGACTCGCAGAGAGGTAGTATGAGGTAAAGAGGCTAGTGGAGTAGCCTAAGGCTTAAGAACCGAATGAATAAGAAAAGTACCAACCATACTCAAGGAGTCTTCTTGTATGAGGATGACATTTATGTCATTAGTATATTCGGTATGAAGGATCTCTTTATAACACAAGATTTCCTATCACAAATCTAGACATAGTTGGCCAGTGGGTATTATCTAACATGTAATCATCGTCTTAGTCCGACTTGGAGGTATCCATCATACAAGAGTCGATTATAGTCTCTAATCATATCATATACTCTAATGGAGGTTGTGGTATATGTGAGACGACAACAAGAACCGATGGCTTCTTCTTGCGAGGATGAGACCGTAAGGAAGGAGGTAATTGGGATATGATAATCTTAGGAAGATCAAAAGTATTAATTCTAAGTGTGATCTCATCAGGGTCATCATCATTAGACTCCAGAGATTTGGAGGCGTACACCCACCAATTCGAGATGAGCGACATTACCACAAAGAGAATCTATATGATAAATTAAGCGCTGATACTCCCGGAAGGGGATGGTAGATAACTTGTCTAGTGTTGGGAGTTTGTATGTTCCCTTTTATTGGAGTTTTTCATAGTTCTAAGGATTATGATCCCCTTGAATATTATAGATATCTCCTTGGTGAGAAAATTTTACACATTGAAAAAGAAGGAAGCGATTGTGTGCATGTGACGATTCCAAGGCCACCCTATGAGATATTATAAGATAGGGGAAAGTTGAAAACAATAAATTTAACATGGATACTCCTAGGAGGAATGGTGATGGGTAACCAAATAAATCCCATGGGAGGCATCTTTCACGATCATACCCTTGACAAGTAGCACATGTAGGTTTTAAGTTGTTTATGGAGTACCTAAGAGCCTAATTAAGTCTAATAAGACAACACACATTTTGGATCATTCATCGGTGAGAGCACGTTTTTCCATAGTGTGGCCAATATGGACTGAGATGAAAATCGGTGGATTATCTGCACAAAGCAAGAGCTCATCAGAGTCATAGAGACTATAGAGAAATGAATGCAAGATTGACCATACATGGCAAGGTCGATATGAATGGAGATATCCTCATATTGACATCGATGCTTTCCTCCAAGCCATGTAATGTGTGACTCTACCCCAAAGTGGTAGGAAAGGGGATATTCCTGTTGAATAAAGTTTTCATGAGACAATTGCGGTGGAAAGGTGACTTACACATGAGTTATAGAAAAGGTATTTGGCTATGAAGTTGGGCAAGTGTTTTAAGAGGATCTCACTCATCATGACTGGGATGTGTAGTGGGTTGAGAGTGATGGGATTCCTCAGGAACATATCTAGAAGAAGTAGGTGTACTTATAGAGACTTCATAAACTATATTTTTCTCAATTTCTACTCTATAGACCCTACAGGTTTTAATTTGACACGAGGCAATATTGTATGTAGAAGTAGTGTTAGACATCATCAGCCCTATAGGATATTTTTCACAGGGACGATGGTGATTTTAGTTAGGGAAAAAAACTTAGGCATCATCATCCATGTAGGATATTTTCCATAAGGACCAATAGTGTGTAGAAGAGGGATATTTATGCCTTGGGAGGCCTAATTTTGAGGTACATGAGGGTATACAACCGTATGAATTTGAGGCTAGAATGATGTAGGATATTCGGGTTTTATATAAACTATGAAATGCCTAATACCTTTCATGGAAACCGCAATTTCAAGAGGATAGTATTTTTCAACTACATTAGTCATAGCATGCTCTTGTTTTTAGAACTATCACCTTTATTATGATTAGGAATTGGATTAGAGAATACTTGTAACTTCTCATTAGCTTTGTTAATTGCTTCATGATGATCCTTTTACTACATTGCATCGTGGGACTTTAACCGCTTGATCAAATGTTCCCAGTGATGGTGTCATGGTCAAATTGGGAGCCTAGGAAGAATTTGATGGCATTTATGCATAATGCATGATAGTTATCATAGGAGTGACCCCAATTAGCATGTCACCAACATAATTTACTTTCATCATGCCATTGAGGAACAAGTCGAGAAGGATCTAAGATCATGGTAAATGGATTAGGTAAACAACATTTCAACTCTTCCTTAATCAATGGTTGATGATAGTTAGGTTGATTTTTTTGTTAATTTGTTTGTCAATGTTGAATTCAGTCTTATTCAAAGAAGCAAAAAGAGGAATAATATAAGAGACTTTGTCATTTGTCATGTTTTTTTTTCTTAAGACGTTGGAGGATGTGGACTTGCTTATTGGGTTGTGTCTTAGGAGGAACTTTCTTGAACTATCTCATGAGATAATCTTTCCTTTTAGCTTGTTTAAAGGCTTCTTCTAGAGAGGTGGGAGAAAAATACCTCACCTTGTATTGAAGGTGAGGTTCAAGATCTCATAGGAAAATTTGGAAAATGATATTACTAGGAATGTTATGTTCAAATGTGCATGTGGATGGGGTCTTCCAAAATTTTATTAAGTCTTGGGCTGACTCATTTTTAATATTTTTGACAGTTGATGAAGGCATTAATGTTATTCTCAGGTAATTCATGATACTGAAATTCATTCACTAAGGTTGTCACCAAGGACTCTAGCTCAACTATGGAGTTAGGAGGTAAGGTATGATACCAATCCAAAGTGTCCCTAGTGAGGGTTTTAGGTAAGATTTTGGTGGTAGTGTATGAATTTTCTCCAATACACTCATTATAAATATTTCCAAAGGTTTTAATTTTAAGGCGAGGATCAAGAACACATCATAGGAGATGGAAGGAGAAATACCCCCAATATCCATGCTAAAGAATGTAAGGTGTTAGAGGATCTTGTTGGACTACTCTTAATAATTTATTTTGGATAGGGTTTTGGGTGATGCGCACCCCATTAGGCCCATTTGGTAAAGGAGGGAGTGTGGTGGCCTAAGATCCCGTTGTAGGGTGATTGACTAGTTAAGCCATGTTGGCTTGCATTTGAAGGAATTGATCTCTAGTAGCAGATTTTTGTCGATTCATCCTATAAATGATTTAGAGGCTAAAGTTGATGGGGTCATAATTGGGGGTATTATTCAGATGCAAATTCTTTGAGACCTTTCCCTTTTCTTCCCTAATCAATTTGTTCAAAGAAAAATTTAAGGAGACATTGACTGATCATTTCTTCTGATTCATTTGTGTATTGAGGAAATTGCAAGAGGGATTTTGAATCTTAAGAGGATGATCAAAAGTGTTGTTATTTTTGTTTTCCTCCTCCTCATCCTCAAATAGGCCCTTGTGGTGAGTGGGAGGTTTGTTTCTAGGGACTCCTCTGACACGAAATCCATATAGAAGGGGAATTCATCTTCAAGGTGAAAGGTTTTAGGAAATGTCTCGCAAAAAGAGTCATAAGATTCTTGTCCCAGATGCTCCATGATGGAGCGATGATTTGGCTAAGAGAAGTCCTTGAAATGGAACTTACCAACACTATCATTCATGCAAAAAATTACACATGGGACAATGGTGTCATGAAACATGTTTTCAAGAACATATGGCATCGCTTGTGGGCGATGACATTCATGTAGACTATTTTATAGGTTTTCTAAATTTTGGTGATTTGAAATGAGGTCAAAATTGGAGATGGATGATTTTAATGATTTGTGCTTAGTTTCAAATATTATATACTAATGATTTGTTACATATAGTATATAGCTAGTTAGAAGGCGTGATGACTACGCACAAGCAACTCAAATTATACACTATCATGACATATGTATTGAATGATAAGACAAAAGTGGTCGTAGAAATAGTAGGAAGATGTGAATCATACAACAAAGTGAGTGGTGCTCCTTTAGGACCCAATTAGGTTAGGGTGTGTGCAAATTAGGGAAGCAGCTCATGCGTAGTCAAAGCTAAAGGAGGAAGATACATAATGACCTTAGGAGGATGAGAGGTATTCAAAATAATAGATGTCATTGTGGTGGTGTCGCGGAATGGGATATTGTGATCTAACATCATGACATATGAAAAATGTCACATCCTATAAATTTTTGTTTGTTTCTCGAAAGGGATAAGTCATAAATGAAGGGTGGGTTACAAGATACGTAGGACAAACCTTATTGTGTAGCTATATATGCAGCCACATGTGCATATGCATATCCTAAAAAGGATTTGCACACTTACTTATAGTTATATGTGCAGTTACCAAGCAACAACATTTGTTGCTCGACACTCATAATGTACTTTGCATTTATGAAATATTATTCTTTTGATTTAATGTTGAATGTACTTTCTTTTCGAGTAAGTTAATGTAAAGCATAGTTAGAATGTTGGTTGTTGTAACTTCCATCATGACTATGTTTTCTTTTTTATGACAATTTCACAATAGTGATAAATCAACTATATGAATGTACCTATTATCGTGATTTCGGTTCATCTTACTTGTTGGAATTATTGGTTTGATAACAATGTATTACATGATTATGATCATGTTATTTCATTAATTAACTATAATTGCATGATGGCTAACCATCTTCATGACTTGGCTTTAATGGTCAAGGATCTTGTTATTGGTGTTCAATTGTTCACATGGATAAAGTCGAACGCTATTAACTTGGGAATGCTTTGACATATAAGAGGTGTTTAATCTACCATAGGGTCTAAACCATTATAAATGGCATTATTATCTCATGGTATTGATTAAATCCCTCGGTATTTGAATATCTTAGAAGGTTTGATTTATTTTGACCATACATTATGACAACTATCTATAAATGTTTTGTGTTGAATGAGGGATCTAAACCCATAGTGGTGGGTATTATTACATAATTCCTTCAATTGGTATTTAACCAAACTCTATATCATTTTTTACAAATGATGGAATTGTTAAAAGGTTTCTACCCTATTTTAGGTCAAACCATTATAAACTACGGATTATGGTCATTATTGACCAAAGAAATAAAGAAGATACCTTATTCTAAGAACTACACAGTTGATTAAAAATTAAAATGGTCTTCTACCCCATGCGGGTAAATTACACTATTAAAACAAAGGTTTAAATTATTCTAAGGTTGGCATTAAAAGAAATTGAATTGGATGGCCATGCAAATTTTAAACTAGTGATTGGTTGGTTTAGTTGTAACTAAGCTTGAGTTATCTCTCGATTGGTGATTGGATTATCATGTAAATTGGAAAATGGTTTACTATTGGAACAAACCTTTATATTAATTTAAAGGAAAGTTACATAGTAGGGGGTAACCAGACAACTCACGATCCCATAAAACGTAATGAGGGAAACAAAAGTATGCCACATGGGAAAACACAAAATGCCATGAGGGCTTTATAAGAGCATGCCTAAAGGGCAATCAGAAGTCATCAACAAAATAGAAAACTAGAATAATATTATGCACATGTCATCGCCGCACTAGGAGGAGGGGGAGGATCATCCTGGGAGAGATGAAATCTCTACTAGAAGGCTCGGCCGATGGAGGATCCAATTCCCATCCCTCTTGCTCCAGAAATTGTATTTGAAGAGGCACCATAATACCCCACCTAGGTGGTGGAGATCCTGCTAGAGTATTCATCACCTATGGTAAAGAGCCCCACCAAGGAGTTTTGGTAACACCTTTCCCCATCGGGGGCGGACTCCAACCTGGTCCAAAAGAATATGTGGTGAGGTGGTCTAGAGGGGAGGCAGAGCAGTGGCTATGTGAGAGGCTCCTCCAACATGTGTTAACAGTAGGTGGCCACCGAGGAGGAGAAAGCCGAGGTGGCAACAACAATGGATCAGGTGGTACACAGCTCAAAGTGCATGGTGCACTCCCCAATGATCCAATAGCTCCTGAAGGTGTGAAAATTCTAGAGCAACCTTGGCCTGAGCTTGAATATGTGATCACACAGTAGATAGAATAATCACCTTGTCATTAGTAAAAAAGATGATAACTATAAGATCATGTTTGAAAATAAAGGCATTGCGAGCTTTCCAGATATGAAATAAAATGCATGCATGAAAAAGATGCCACATATTAGCTATATAATGAGGCCATGGAATAAAGTCCCCAAATAAAGCCAGACATCGGAGAAAAACTCAAGGTGATAGGGTTGAAACAAGGAATGAATCCAACACCATATAGCCTACGCACATGAGAAAAACTAGAATAAATGCAAAAAGACTCCATGATGGAACATAAGGAGCATGATGGGGATATATGCCAATATGCTTGAGTCATTCACCTAAAGGAAGACCTTGATAAATTAAGCACCACAAAAAATGGTTAACTTTAGGTTCTAGGAGGGGGTTCCAAGCACGAGAAAGTATGTGAAGCTAGGTAGAGGGCAGCGACTAGAGTCCCCAGCGAGAATTGAGCTTATCAATTGCATGTGATAGTGGACAGATTCACCGATAAATTGTGTGTGTTATAACAAAAATTCTATATCATGATTACAACACTAGTCACGCCACCAAGAATTCGTTGGATGAATGTCAATTTTATGAAGCATCACATTTGGAAGAAGTTTCTGGATCTTGCAAATAAATAGAAAATTAGAATGCTATAAAGTAAATTTAGCTTTGAGATCAGGCCAAGCGATCCAATCCCTACGGTGCACCAAATCCTAAATAGTCTGAATTTCTTTGTGAAAGAGACGAATGGATTTGATGTCGAGGAGTTCGATTAATAGACTTGTGCCCTCAGAGAGAATTAGAGACCACCAGATGTTTTGATCATTAAATAAAAGGCCTGTGTGAAAACCATCACCAATCCACCGTAAAAAAGGCTTAACCTACTCGAAGGCTTTCTAGATGCTCTTAGCCACAAAGGTACCCTAAATCTTAACTGGAACATGTGTAATAAGAAGGGTATGCAAACCAATACCATTCCAACATTTCTTGCCATAAGGGGCACCAGATTCAATATAATGTCGCAAATGCAAATTTTCTAAGAGTGAGCCCTAAAATACTACGAATGACCCGATTAGCATAGAGAGCCATGCTTTACCAATAAATATCAATGATGCCCAAACCACCTTTCTCGTGAGGGAGACAACAAACATCCCAAGCCACTCGGTGAAACCAGTTGAACTAGAAATTTTACACCAAAGAAAATCCTGCAAAAGCTTAGCCATCCAATTGAATGAAATGCGAGAAGGGTACCAACAAGAAAAGTAATAAACATGCATTGTGAAAATAATTTTGGTGCACACCTGAAATTTTCCCGCCAAGGAAAGTAGTTTGGAGGACCATTTTGCCACTTTCTGCTCCACTCTGTTAACCACATAAGTCTAGAGAGTCACAAAATCACTTTATCAAAGGTAAAAGGAATGCCCAAGAAGAGAAATTTCTCACCGTGACCAATCCATTTCTAGGGGTAAGCCTAAATCCAATCTGCATTGTGAAAACAACTCACAAAACCAAAAGTTTTGTCATCGAATGTTGAACCAAAGGTTGTGCGAGAAGGTAGATAAATAATAAAAAAGCTGCAACAACATTCTACTCATACTCGTAAACTATAAGGAAGGAATCATCTGCAAAATGGCCATTGATCAATTGTGTGTGGTGGTCTGGTAAAATGATCCCAGAATGCAACCTTGGGCAGCTTGATGAGTAATTAAATAACCCAAGCACATCAAAGAAGAACAAATAAGATTGGAGTAAGAGGAAAACCTTGTCTCGATGGAGTGGAAGAGTCGATGGCATGAGACTGATGTCCATTAATGGTGAGCCAAGCGAAGGCATTGGAGAATAGAGTAGAAACAAAATAACAAAAAAAACTACCAAACCCTAAAGCCGTGAGCATTTCCGAATAAAGGGCCATTCTATATGATCATAGGCTTTTTCAAAATCAATTTTTAGAAAGAGAGGCTTTTGACAAGAAATTTGAGCCCATTCCATACCTTCCCAAACTGCAAGAAGATTATCCAAGATATAACGCCCTTTGACAAATATTGTCACTCCCAAACATACAATATTCTACGAGAATATTGGAAATCCAAAGAGCTAAAGCTTTAGCAAGAATTTTATACGAAACATTCAATAGGGTGATAGGCCACCAATTATTAATAAGCTTTGGATTGTTGGCTTTAGGAATGAACTTGATGTTTCCTTGATTGATGAAGCTCCCTAAAGAGCAAGATTGAAGAGCCTCATTATACACTTTGAGTAGATCAGGTCCAACAAAGGACCAAGTTACTTTATAGAACTCGTTGGGGAAGCCATCCAAACCGGGAGATTTATCATCGGCTAAACAAAGCAAAGTTGCATGAAGTTCTTCTAAAGTAAGAGGAGCATCGTAGCGAGTTGAATCCCAAGGGGCGAGTTGCAAAGGCACAACATCAATACATTTCTATAAAGTAGAATCCCATTCAAGAGAATCCTCCTAAGCTTGGAAAACCAAATGATAATGCTTGACAAAAGCAGAAGAGATTTCTGGGAGCTTGGTAAGCCACTTGTGTGACTCATATATAGCCTTGATCTGTTGACGAGCATGCTTGGCCCAGAGGGATTTGAAGAATCTCTTAGAAGCTTTATCTCCTACCCATAGCCAATGAAGCCTTGAGTGGATCTCGAGCACTCAGAGCAACGCAGATTCACTAAGCTTGAGCTTATGCCGAAGATTCACAATACGAGATTGAATCCAAGATCAAATGGATTAGATTTCGAGGAGCAAAGAGATTCACCATAATTCTTTATGCGAGAGAAGAATCAACTTGTTTTGAATCCAAGCAACTTGTTTGCAACATCGACAGAGAAATGTGGTAGTGTGTTGGATCACCACTTCCCACCAAGATATCCATCTGGTAGCAAAAGGGGGACATGGCACCATGTTCCAAATTTTAGCGATGACTGGATAACTCTAGGGTCATGTATCAATGAAACATTCAGAAAAATTATGTACTAGGCACCTTGGGAGGGCCCCTGCCAAACAACCTTAAATATGATTAGATGGTGGTCTAACAAAATCACATCGAGCCAGATATTGATAACGGTGGAGCCATGCATGTTAAAATTAAAAAAATCTTGTTGAGCAAGAAGAGAATGATCGAGAAGTTTTAATACGTGATCAGATCCTTCTCAGAGGTTGGTCTAAGTAAACCAAGTGGAATCCTTAAATTCCTACAGCTAGTTGAGAATCCTATCAGAGAGGCCCAAAAAAAATTTAAAATAATACCAAGCAACACATTCTCCAAGGCACCAGTGCATTGAGAGTGCACCATATTTCTCATCAGGATGTTCCACCATATTAAAAGCACCACAAACTAGCCAATAAGCAATGGGTAAGTTGTCACCTAATCACCTCCATAATAAATTTCTTTCAGATCCATCATTAGGAGCATAAACATTGAGAATACCAAAATACATATCATTAATATTCAAAATTACCCACACCACCCGATTACTTAGGTCATGGCCCGATGAAACCACCGAATTAAAAACCTCCATGTAATTGAGGAAGGAAAATTTGGAGGTTTTGAGACCATGCAAATTTAGTAAGGATTTTGCTAAAGTTTTAATTGGAATTTTCTAGCAATGAGTGGTGGTGGTTAAAATTCCAAATCCACTTGCATGGCGCAGAGAAATAAGGGATGCATTTAATGCACCGAGTTTTGGGGAAGCTCGAAACTTCTCAAGGAAGCTAACTAGGGCATGCATGGTAGTTATCTTTTTATTTCGATTAATTGCAAGTCTAGCCTTTCTCCTCGAGCACTTAGGGCATGGTCTCATGGATCCGCTACGGTTCTATAATTATGTAGCAGAAATGGTCCCATACTTGAAATTTTCAACCAGCTACACACCGATAAATTCGAATCTTTCTGGGAAAGTAGGAGCTCCACAATTTCTACCCGTTCAACTCCAAACAAAGAGGGGGTGACAATTTCTGCTATAGTTTAGGCATTTTTTTGTCCATCTGGAAACCCAAATGCATTCCCGCCAGTTTTTTTGGTCGATTTAGAGGGATATTTTCAGCTTATATACCCTGCATCTGCTCATTATTTGAAAGCAGTGCTTTGGAGGTGGATCTTGTAAAAAACAAAAATCTCATTTTGCGGTGCTTTGGAGCACACTGGGCAGAATCCTAACAAGTTGCAGAAGGTGTGAAGAATCCTGACAAGTTGCAGACAGTGGAGACAGTGGGAAGAATCCATAGAAGTTTGAGGTAAGCAATTTTGCACTCCACATATTTTTTTAAGATAACATGCCACTCCCTGAAGATTTAATTTATAGGCCCTGCATATCCCTTTTTAAACGATTTTCACCTAGAACTTCTGGAGTAACAGACTTTTGCAGTTCGTATCAGTCTTATTTATGTAAAACAAGGAATTGAAATACTTTTTACTAAACCATTGTTTGTTTGTTTGAAACCAACCGATCTTTGGTGAGTCGCTAGATGTGAATAATAAGAATGAAGACTAATATATGGCAAACAATAAACTTTCAAGCTACTTTCCTCAATCCAAATTTAGGAGTGTAGAGACTATACATGTCTCTCTCTTTGTACTAAGAAAACACTTCATCTACTGCATCTGAACAGTTTTAGTTGTCCCATGTATCTGTTACAATCAAAATCACAATTTTCTTTGATGATCCTCTATGTTTCATCAGACACAACTGCATGACTCCATGCATAATCCATTTGACCTCGCAGATCATGAGCATCGTGTGTCTCTGGATTGCCCACCTGAATGTATGCTTCACAAATATTAGTCTTTTCAATCATGTAGAGTAAGTGTTTCAATTAAAAACAAACCCATTCAATGCCACAGCTTACCATGAAACCTTTGAGATTTATATTAAGACTCTTAGGGGAGACCTTATTGCGGTCATGTATGAGTTCTGCTAGCTCAGGCACATATTTCCCTTGTGCATGTCACTGCAAGTGTTATTTGACAGTAGAAATGGATATTGTAGGATGCATGAGTATCTAATAAATGTAACCCATACCTGCATAGCTTTCCCTTGTAATATAGAACTCATGACTTTTGTACTGGGGGTATATATTAAACCAGTTTTGCAGGAACCTGTAAGAATCCTCAGCTGATGAATGTTTCATGCAAGTTCCAAATTAGTCACTTTACATAAATTTCAAACTAAAATGTTTTGAAGACGTTCCAAGTAGCATAAGTTAAAAGTCAGATTCTTACCAGTACTGTTATCTCCAGTTACATTGTAGTCCAAAGATGTATTGGTGTAGGAAAACCCCACTCCCGCTGGAGACTCCAAAAATAATAAGTTGGATATTGTTGATAAAACCATAGAATTGTGAGTTGGGTTCCAAATGCAGTAAGTTGCAAGACAACTTGACAAAAATAAGTTACATATCCAATCCATTAGTAAATTATGACCTTTGTTCCATGAGTGCTTATTCAAAGAGAGTTTGGTTTCATTGCCATTTAATAAAAAGGTCCAATCTCTTGTGTTGCTCCATAACCCACTGATGAACACCCTGGACCTGCACAGCCCATATAATTTTTACATTGTTGAATTCAACATTACTTTTCTATGTAATACTGGCATAGACTAGTACCTCCGTTGAGCCACAGGACCAAAGGCCTTTCCTCTTTGACAGTAGCAGCCTCAAAAAACCAATAGAAGAGAGCTCTTCCATGTTCTTCATTGACAGTCACATAGCCAGAATAATGATTAAACCCTACCTTAGGCTACACGGGCAAGTTTGTGATCAAATTCTCACCAACTCCATATTTCTTCCTACTTTTCAATGTGTTTCCAGTGTGTAAAGACAGTGCAACAATAATCACAAAAAAAGAAAACACCACCCACAAGGCCAGGTAATTTTTAACCATTTTGTTTTAAAATGTAGAGACTAGTGTATGAGAATTTTAAAATGCCATATTTGCATTAAGGAAATGTACTGTCATAAAATGCAACGTTGGAAATTCAACCAAGAGATTCCATAAAATCTATTTCATGTATCCAACACAGCTATGTTCATGCAAACTAAACCATATTGAGGGCTTCATATTAAGAGAGGCCTTATTAGATTCAACTGAAATCATATACACTTTTCTTTTTTATTTAATTGTATTTACTATAAAGATGATAGAAGATACAAAACAGTGCAGAAACTGTAGGTTAACTTCTCTTTAAAGGTCATCCTGGAACTGATTTCTCAAAGTGGAACTGATTTATATCTCTGGTACTATATGTTTTAATCAACAACTATTATTATTCTTATTCAGTCTCTATTGTCTGATGTGCATCTTTGTTATTGACTATGGTGGATATGAAACAATGTAGCTTCTTCTTTGAGAACTATCATGCTCACATACGACAGTTGTGGGCTTTAGGTTAGATTTTAGGTTCATACTTATCCTTGGTAGTAACTTCTACATGGGGTACAAGCGAACCGCACTCTGCAGTATTGCGTTAAAATCATAGTTACCTAATTGTGTCACTATCTGAAGCCCTTCCAGATCAGTTGGTAGAATGAACATAATTTTGTTGAATGTAACTACAGGTAACTTTTCAGCATGTTGATTTGTTGCAGCCTTAAGTATTTTGTCAGTTTCATGGGAGTCCAAAATACCTGCCATGAAAACTGTATGTTGTGTGTGTGATATGTCCCAATTTGTTATTGTTGTTGTGCATTGATCAAGCTGGGATTCCTCCTTGTTCCATGTGTGGGATAGCACACATGTGTCACTATTATGTTTGGATACCTTCCTTTGCAAGTGGAATTCACCAAAATCTTGTAAAGTGTCCCACACTTCTGAATTTTCTGTGATATGAGAGCTTGTACAGTCCTGATTGAACACCATTTCTTCAGTTTGATTTGTCTCTGCTTCTTCAATCACTTGTGTTAGAATATTTTGATCTTTGACTGGAAACTGTATGTTTGTTTCTGTAGAAATGTGGGCCATAACAACTGTATCTTTGCTTGATGCTTTGTCATCACTGGAAGATTCATCCTGTTGAATGAGCAGAGATTTACTGTTCCCTCCTTGAAAGTGATCATTGCTTGCTGGTTTTGTGGACTTAATTGTCTTTAGATCAGTTTCTTTGTCTGTCTTGGAAGCGAGGACTTCATCCGAGAGTTGGACTTCAGGATGTCGAGCAGCAAGTCTTGTGCTGTCAGTTTCTTGGGAGATTGAGTCTTCTGTTACAATGTCGTTATCTGGCATATCTGATGCTGCTTTAAATAAAAGTTCACTTGCCATTTCTGAAGACTCCATTTGTTCTACAGTTGGAAACCCTGAAGCTTGCTACATGATTTCAAGGTTTTAAGAATCTGCCTTACGCTTCTAGTGATGATTTCAAGGTTTTAAGAATCGGCCTTATGCTTCTAGTGATGACTTTAGTGATTTGGTCTGATTTTTTATTGATATTTTTGCATTTTAAGAATATGTGATATGATTAATATATAGATGATATGTGGAGTTTACTTTCATTTATTTTGTGAAAGTATTTTTCATTTGTTGTTTCATATAAATATAGGACTTATGCTAACGTTTCATGCAGTAGTGGTCAAACTAAAATTTCATTGTATATTTTATATTGCGGGTTTTATTGAGGTGAAGGTTTTTTTAATGTTGTTCTTTGTTGTCATGGATAAATCATTATATCATCCAAATCTAGTAAAGGGTGGTTTTAGGAGGTTCACTGCAATGCTTTCACAAAATGACATAACAGATGATGATATATATTCTATAGATGATGATTACCCTTACTGTGTGCCAAGTACACAAATGAGCAATGAAGAAGTAATCATTCCTACTTATGTTCCAAGTACAAAAAAGATAATTGATGAAGTAAACATACCTACAAATGGTATTCACTTGGAACATATCAATGATTCCCCTCTTCATCATGAGAAAATGTCAACCAAAGAGCCACATAGCCAAGGAAATCAACCTTCAGTTCCTCCTGCACAAAAGGGCAGGGCTCGTTAGAGCATTGCGAAAACGTTGTCCTTATTGAAGAAAAGTATATTGAGAGAGACACCCAACTCAACGGCGGAACAATGAAAAGAACTATAACAAAGCAACTGAGAAATGGAGAATTGTGGAAGATTATTGTTGTACTCATGGGCTCCTCCGCACAACGAGTCAATGTTGAGATCGGTGGGAGCATGTGTTTCCTGATTACAAAAGAGTAAGAGACTATGAAGCACATATACCTTCTGGGCATGATAGTTATTGGAGTATGACAGGTCGAGAGAGAGCTGAAAAGAAACTTCCAAGAAAACTTTTCCATGGAACTCTTTGATGCCATGGATATTAGCTTTGGTAATGATAGAGCTATCAATCGATAAAATATCAATTGATACTTTTGACACACAATATGCATTCACTGAGGGTGGATCTTCTCCAATTGAAAATGAGCCATTGAAAGAGTGTGAGATACCGATGATGACTGGTGAAAGCTCGTTGAATACTGGAAAGGAAAAGGAAAAACTTTCAACAGGTAAAAAATGGAAAACAAGTAACAAAATGACAAGTATTAAAGACAACATTGTTGAAAGCAACAAGTTAGTGATTTCTGCATTTCAGATGGCTGAAGAGGGGTGTATGAAACGCCATGAAATAGATCGTGAAAGGGAGATAAGAATGAGGAAAGACTGTTCAAAATAGAGGAGCAAAAAATTAATGTGCAAATGAACATGGTTTCAGCTATGAATGCTATTGGACAGGCAATGTTGAAGATGACAGAGTCATTTGCAAGTGACAAATAAATCTTTAAATCACATACTTGGATTATATTGTTGTCATTTTTTGCTCTTTAGTGGATCTTCTATTTACTTGTTATGAGACTGAAATAAGTATATTAATAAAGATGTATTTGAAAATTGTTTGTTTTACTTACAAATTATGAAAAATAAAACCATCTTGTTTCAACATCCAAATGTTGTTATATTGTTGTCGTTTTTTGCTCTTTAGTGGATTTTCTAGATACTTACATTATGAGATTGAAATAAGTACATTAATAAAGAAGTCTTTGCAAATTGTTTGTTATTCTTGCTAATTATGAAAAATAAAACTATCTTGTTTCAACATCCAAATGTTATAATCTTGTAACATTTAAAATCCAATGGTATTTCAATACTTGCAATTTAATATAATTATAAGCCTTCAACTTTCTATTTGTCAGTTGTATCATCATTTGTTATTTGATATATTTTAATGGTGCATTATTTTGTATGCTTTTTTAAAGGGAGGAGAACAATGTTTACATTTATCCATTTACATACAATGAATCCTACTTCAATGGAAAAATTGAAATTCTTTTCAAATGCATCAATTATTGTCCAATTAGCATTGCAAATATGGAATGATCTTCAAGATTCAAAAAATATGCAACGCATTTTCAAGAAGCGTAAGATAGATGACTTGGATGCAGATGACATGGAAATGGAGGTTATTGCTTTCATTTTTGGACAACAAAGTCAAATCCTTGATGCAGATTTATCTCGTTTTGAATGGGCAGGCAGGATACAAGGTGAGTGGTATATCAAACCACATTCTATACACTGGTGGAACCACTATATTTTTGAAGTAAGATGTGATGATCAATGTTTCCGCAGCATTTTTAGGATACCTTACATGTTATTTCAAAATATTTGTCAACTATTGAATGACGACCTTAAACAAGGTGAAATACCCTTTTCATTTGCCACTTCTATAAAAGGTAGGGTCTTTCCAGTTGAAAAACAAGTGGCCATGGGAATGTTAAGATTGTCATCTGGAATGACAATGGTTAACATTAGTGAATTCTTTGGTTGTGGAAAGTCAACCATAGTGAGAACTATAAATAAGTTCATAAATGTCATGTACACTAGGTTTTGAATTAATGTTCAGTGGCCAAGTGAGCATATGGCATTGGGGCAAGTAAAAGAAGGATTTTGTAGAAAACGAGGTTTTCCAAATTGTTGTGGGGCTATAAATGTAACTCACATTCCAATCCAACTTCTTGCTAACGAGTGTTCATCTGATTGGTATGATCGAGATCACAATTATAGTATGGCATTACAAGTGATTGTTGATAACAATATGCATTTCATGGATGTGTTTACTAGATGGCCAGTTACGTAAATGATTCTAGACTTCTTCGTAATTCAGCTTTTTATAGAATGTGTGAAGGAGGAGAGAGATTAAATGGTCTTCCAGTTCCTATTGGCTTAGTAAACATGAGGGAGTACATTATTGGCGATGGTGGATATCCACTATTACCATGGTTAATCACGCCTTTCAATGGATTTGTAACTACTAAAAGAGAATTTAATTTTAAGTTGTCATCCACACGCATTGTTGTCAAGTGCGCATTTGAAGGCTAAAGCAATTATGGTGGATTCTAGAATCCAGAATGTGGCACCCAAATTTGGAAATGTTGCCCAAGACCATTCTTGTTTGTTGCATCTTACATAATATGGTGCTAACGGTTGCGAGAAGATGACACTAATGCATGTGATGATGTTGTTTTTGAACATGAAAATAATATACCAACCATTGAAGTGGTGATCCAAATTCTACACTTGCTTGAGCAGCCTTAATGGAATTTTTAATGGAATGCCAATAATGTGGACATGTAAGGAACATAGAATGAGAAAGGTATTTTGTTTTAGTCATTATGATTTCAATTTATATGTATGCTCAATTCGAGCCATGTAGGATGTAAAATTCAAATAACATGTTTCTAATTAATGTGTTTATCATGATGAAGGTCAAGGAATGGATTTTTCATTTAGTTGTAATCTCTTCGTGCCACAACTATTGTATCTAAGCTCTGTTATACTGAGAAAGTTGCAGCTGTCTAATTCTATGTAATGTGCAATCTCTATTATGTTCATTCTTCCATGGTACTTTGTAAATGTGCTCTTTATTTGTGTAACACACACCTCCAACTTGACAAGTCATTTAGGCATCAAGCTCTTTTCGTACAACTGCTACTCGTAAAGGGCATTCATTGGCTATAGACAGCAGTTTGGACAAATCATATTTTACCTTGTGTATTGACAAATCATAGAACAGAGTTATACTAGATTAGTAATCGTATTTTCTCTATTTTAACATAGATCGATTCATCCAACTTAGCTTATTAGATTTTCCCCAATAGATGATTAATAATAGCATTGAATAGTACACCAATATATGCCACTTTGCTCAAAGCATCTTCGGTGTGTTAGTGTATGTTTATAGCAAAAGACACAAGACTGGTCTCGAAAATAGCTTGGGAAGCCAAAGAGAAGGACTGCTCGACTCTAGAAACTCTTCACGCTTAACCGCAAGTTGGAAATGATTTTACTTGAAACAGAACGGAAATTCGAATATCTTATGACTCTAGCCTCTAGCCCTTTCACTTTGGCATGTTTGTTACAAATCCACCTTCTTCGGACAACTCTATAAAATGCCACGAATTCAAATAATTGGCAGGACTTCAAAGACCAAAACCAAGAATTATGCATAGAGCGATTGATTACCACCTCATAATAACATCAAAGAATTATGCACAAAGCGGTGATCAAGACAAAGGGATGGATACCCAATTGCATGAAGATGCTCAAGAACATCCCAATTCGTTGGAAGATCGAACTCTTGCTCTCCTTCATGACTCCAAGATCGACCAAGGTGCCATCTCAATCTACCAAGAATGGTTATTCTCATTGAATTTGGCCTCAAATACATACTGCTATGTTTTTTTCATAACTATGGATATTATTTACATATACCCACAAAGTTTTTCTATAATCAGAATTTGATGCTTAGTAGCTTGTTATCTTGAAATTTGAGACGTGGGCATCTCTGCTGATAGTTGGGTCCAGAATGGGCCCCTGTAATTAAACTGCTAGAATGTGAAATGGTGCAGAGATTCAAGAGGTCAAAGTGAAGAAGAAAGGAGGACGTAAGCATAAAGAAAAATGGATGAATAGGTCCATGGCATTGTCAGACGTAATTCTTGAGCTGTATGATGATGATCTACGAGAAAATGGTCTCAGATGCCTCGCAATCATCTCAACGAGGTTTGTTAAATGTGGACCTGCATTAATTCCCTTTCTTTGTTGTAGGGAAAGCATTGAAACAGTGTAAGAAATTCAGAGTATGCATACACTGTGTACCCAATTGTCTTCACGAGTAGAAAACATGCTAAATTATGGATAAAACTTGTACCCAATTGCTTTTAACCAGTAGAAGGCATGCCAGATTATAGATTAATCTCGTACCCAATAGCCTTATCTTGTATACTCAATGATAACATTGATAAGTGGAGACTCAGTTACAATTCTGGTCTACTGGAAGTTTCTAAGTTCAAGGCGGAGATGCAAAAAATTCATGCAGCATAAGATACAGGCAGTTTAGGACATACCCAAATTCAAAAAAGAGTACTACCCATTAGTGCGGTCCTATAACCCCATTAAACACTTTATGTTCCCATGTATCAGAGACACATCCTCCACCTGTGGATTTATGGCAGTTAAGTGCAAAGAGTGGATCAGAAGGGACCAAACCAAAGCCAGAACTTCGGTTGCATTGTCCATCATCTGGCCAAGTCATCTCATCCATCAAGTTTGCAAGTTTTGGAACACCTAGAGGGAAATGTGGAAGCTTCACTCATGGTCATTGCAAGGCCAACACTGCAATGTCCATTGTAGAACAGGTATCAATACTAGTTTTTCCATCTAATCCTTCAATCAAAGAATAAAATCAATTATACGATAAGATTGCAGCTGCAACATATTTATTTGAAGTTTCACTTTTTGTTTTTTGTTAATTTTTGGATGGGTTATATTGCAGGCCTGCATTGGACGACAAAGTTGCTCAGTGGAGGTTTCAAGAGACAAATTTGGAGATCCTTGTGTACGCACTACTAAAAGTCTGGTATAAAACTAGCAGTATTCAGCTCCGCATAGGAAAGTCCATGGGACCATAAAACTGCAATGGGCTCCTATTATTTCTCAGCGGAAAATGTTAATAAAAAAATTATAACCATGGGACCCAAAAACAGCTAATATGCTCCTAAATTCGCTCAGCAGCACCCGCTGAGATTTTTATGCAGCCCCTTCTCCATGGGACCATGCTCTTAGAGATCCAGTTCGAATCTATGCATGCATTGTTGAGTTATGTGATTCTTGCTAAAAATAAAAACATTTTCTTATTTTCAAATATTGCGTTAAGCTCGAAGAGGAGGTTGGACGGGGTATTTCTGTGTGAAAGCTTGTGTTGTTTGCTGGAGCGACTCCAGGAAGATTATAAGGGGACGTTTTGGTGTTTGTAAAAAACATTTATTAAACTAGGCATGGTTTTACATCTTTACGCCTGATTATTTCGTTTATAAATAATTAATTATTTTAAATGATTTATGAATGATCATAGTTGATGTTTCGACTTTGCGAACTGCTAGTGGTCAGATCTATAAACTGATTATTATGTTATGGCTTGGGTGTTCAAATACATAATCTTATTTTTATTCTCTTGATGTAATGCTTGATTTCTTATATGGCCGTTTAGCACTAGATCCTCTGTGTGAACTGAGAGTTGGGTTTTCCGGATTTGTCTAAGGCATTGGTTTAAGTAAATATTGTGTTGGTTTTGGTCACTGTGTTAGTTTGATTGTTTTATAAGGTCGATGGATGGACTCTGACTGCAGTAAATAAATTACTTCACTGACTGTGGAAATCAAACTGGGTCTCTTTTTTTCTTAATTACGGGCTATCTAACTATGCAAGGCAAAAGAAAATAATTCGGGAGGGGTTCCTTGGGATTTATAACATCAATCCACTTGTTTAATCCTATCCTTCTTGAGATGTATATGATGCAAAAATATTTGAGGATTGTAAAGACTTATCGGTTAAGGAAACATTACTTACTTTCAGAGAGAGAGAGAGAGAGAGAGACTGAGACTAACTATTTTTCTGTGTGTACAAGCCATTAAGTGAGTAAGTAATGACTGTCGAGTGATTAAGTTGATAAAGACTTAGTCACCCAAGTGATTTGAGAAATATAATATTGTAGGAGCTAATATAATATCATAGGGGCTAATATAATATCATTCCTTATTCCTGAGGTTGGTGGTTGTTTATTTTAAAATAGACTTAGATGTGTTCTCCTTTGTATAAACGAATCTTTGTTTGATCAATATGGTTTGGGTACAAACTTAAAATATGATTTACTATGAACTAATATAAGTAATATATTGATTAATAGTTGGCTATATGGAATAGAAGGTATTTCCTCTCTGTGTGGTTTTATAGGGTGTCTATTGGTTGGGAATATAATATTGTGTATTGTTTCAAGACATTTGTATTGTGAGATATCCAGCTTTGTTTTACCACTTAGCACTTGATATCTATAAAATTTTAGGGAGGACTGATCATTTACAATACCTGAGTTGAATGATGTGCAACTGTTAAAATCTGATGATTAAGGAGCTAAAACAGTTAAGAACATAGTGTTCTCAGTGATATCTTATGTTATTTTGAAGTTTGAAATGTGTTTTCTTGCAATTACCAATTGATTGTCACTCTGCAATTTAAAAAGATGATTTGTATGTGATTTTCTGTTTCATGTTCTCTTTATAATTAAAATAGTTTATGTTTAATTTTTACAGATGAAACAGATAGGTAGGAAGTTGTAATTCTATACCAATTCAATTGGAACTAACCATGTACGTTATTGTACTTCATTTTTCAGCATGCATGTTGAAAAGTAATGTCGAAGGGGTTAAGGACTGGTTGATGACACTTGGTGATTAATTGTTGTACTATCTCTTATGAGTGTAGTTAATGAAGATGTATATTATTTCAATATAAAGAGGAAATTGCTTGTATTTGTTCAAGACAATGTGTTTGCTATGTTATTGAATTAATTTCATTCGAGTACATGTATTGATGTTATCTATAATTGTATAAATGTGATTATGAAAATAAAAGGAGTTTGTTCAGATTATTATGAATGTCTTTAAGGCTTCTTTTGTGTTGTTGATTAACAACCAAATATTTAGTATGAGTTGGTATTTAAGTAATAATATTATTATTTAATTTACCTTAATGATTATATATATATATATATATATATATATATATATATATATATATATATATATATTATATTTGTTTGTCGAATCAATCTAGTTATAATATCACATGACATTTCATGAAGTTAAGAAATAGTACAAAATAGAGTAACTCTTCATTTAGAGAAAATGATGTATTCAATCTATAACTAAGAATAATTTTATGGTCTTATGTATCAACAACCTAGTTCGAAAGGATACATGTATTGTAAGGTAGGATTATGGTTGTAATACCCTTGTGATTAACAAAAGTTTTAACTAAGAACAAGTAAGAAGAGTATTATTACTTCTTGAGCCTTAATCGAATTAAGGAAGCATACTTAAGGGAATTAAGTATAAAATATGAACTTGTTGTACGAGAAATAAACAAGTTTGGTAAATTCTAAGTGAATAGGTATGAAGCATTATGAGAATCAAGTCTTGCATTCATATAGCAACAACACGTACTTGAAAAGGACTTAGTAAATCGAAGTCAAGTAGAATGTAATGTGTGTGTATTATTTTATACGATAGAAACAATACAAACAAGTTGTTGTCTTCTAACAACAACAATATATGATTATATGAATTTTTATTATCATTGTATGATCAAATCATGATGATATGGAAAAAAGTACAAAGGTACTTTGTGATCACTTTAAAATGTTCAATTGTCTTCATCTAGCATAAATAAACTAAGAAAGATTAAATGATTATTAATGATCATAAATGATGTTATTTTATCATTTTGAATTGGTAGTAAAGAGTGGGAACCATGGAGTGACATTCATGTCGTAGGAACCTTATCATACCATCTAGGACAGCTATAGGAAACTCTCGAATGTGTAATGATGCAAGTCATTACGTGAGTGAAACCTTTCTCGTAGCAATCCCAAGATGGTATTGACATGATTCGTGGGACTCGATTACCAAGCCTTGATACCCGCAACTTTGGTAATTGAACTTATTAAGTACATAATTACCTAAGATTTTAAACAGTACACTTAATAACCTAAATAATGGAAATGAATCTTGATGACTATGATTAGAATGGTTGTGAGGTGAAGAGAAAATAAGTTCCATAGGATTATGTGCAGTTTTGGAATCTAGCTTGCTAGCGCAATGCCGAAGAAACTATGGCCATAGCGAAGGTGCATGTAGTTGGATGCATTATTTGTTCACTAAGTATTCTTGCTACAATATTGAGATTCGGATGATGGTTATGATAGTAGATTTACGTAGGGCGCTAAGAATACATCACAAGTTCTCTTAACCTATAATAAGGCTTAACCAAATGATATACCGGGTATATTGGCTTGGGTAGAGCATTAAAAGGGGATCGGGTTGATCTCGTACACCATTACAATTGAACATAGTTATTATAGATTATCGATTGGATTCTAAACAATGTTTAAAGATGGTTAATTTCAATTGTTATTGTAAATTATGTTATTCATTTCAGCGTAAGATAACTTAAGGGATTTACAACTCTCGTATGCTAGAATTTAATTGTTGCGTGATAAATTTATTGAAGGAAGAAATTGTATTAAATGAGTTTTTTTTTTTAACCTCCCTCATTTTTTAAGAGATAAATAGAGGTGTTACATAAAAATCAATGGCACCCTTGACCTCAAGAAACTAAATCCTGTCATTGAGTGCATAGCAATCATTATCTCTATGACCTTTGATCCTACAGAAATTACAAAATAGTTGGTTATGATTACGTTGTAAACATTAAGGAGGAGGATGCTCATTAGAGGGTATCCTAATCAACCTCTCATCAATCAAAGTGTGCAAAATATCATGAGGCCTAGCAGAATGTGAGAAGTATAATGGCTCACACTTAGGAGGGGGAGTGGAATGTGGTGGAGGTATACAAAAATGTGGTGGATGATCATGAGTATGTATAGTAGAAGATGAAGAATTTGAGGGTGGTGAAATAGGAGGAAGAGAATATGTAGTAGGTGAAGTGGTAGAAGAACTAAAATCATCGACAATAGTATGTTAACTAAACATCTCTCGTTCTAAAGCTATAACTTTTAAGAAAAGAAGTGTAAAAGACTCACTTGTATCATTAGAATGTGAAGCCATAAATAATCTAAAAACCTTAAGATTAACCCATTCCATCAAAAGGTGTAAAAGTAGGAAAATTAAAACCCTTAGGGAAAGTTGAGTTGTACAAATTTAAGGAAAAGGATTGCCATGAAGTGAATTATTATCATTGATAGCATAATAGGCCTGAATCTCAAGGGTAAGGGTGTGGATATTATTTTTTAAATCACCTACAACATGCATAAGAGAAAGAAATTCTTGTGGAGGAATGGCATAAACATTAAGGGGTTCATTAAGGGGTTGAATCTTGCCATTATAAGTAGCCATAGGGACACTATTGGGTTGAAAGTCAAATTTTGGATCAACAAGTGGAAAACTAGGAATAGGAACATGGGAAGAAGAATTAATAGGAAAAGAAGTTTGCACACTTTTATCAACAAGTTTAGTAGAAGAAGAAATACAAGCAATATGCACATTATCCTTATGATCATCATTATGTATACTATCTTTGGAAACATCAAGAGTAGAAACACATGCATCATGAATTTTTACATATTTTAACACATTATGAGAAGAAAAATGATTATTAACATCATTAGGAAGCATACAAGAGTTAGAGGAAGAAAGATAGGAATTTTAAAGCACAATATTCAATAAATAAGCTCACTTGATTGAGAAGAAAAAGGGGGACTGGAATATCATTAAGAACAACATTAGGATCAGCTTTAATGATTTTTGCATACGTAAGTGGAGGAGAAGGATTAGGGCGAGGGCCATTTATGATAGCATCTAAAATATCAAAAGAAGTATGAGTATCAAAAGCATCATTAACAATACCTTCCTCATCTGAAAAATTAACCAAATCTTCAACACATGTATCATTTGTAGCAATAAAAGCAACATCACTATCATATTCACAAGAGCTAGTGGCCTCAATAGGGGTAGGAGTACAACATCAGGACTGGGGTTGAAAATATTTGTAAAGACATGAGGAATTTTGGGATGACATGTAGCAGTAATATGTGACTTGCGATAGAAGGCCACTTCCTCTTAGGCATTTACAAAAATAGGCTAAATAATAGTCATAGGAATAGGTTCATACTTGGGGGAAAGAGGCTTGGGATGATGGTTTCACAACACCTTTTGATAAACCATGAGGAATATACAAGATAATGGATCCTAGGGAAAGATAGGGTTTGATCAATAAACGGGTTCACCAAATTATTTAACAAAATTAAATATTAATCGAAGGACCGAGATCAAATGAATACAACAAGATAAGCAAGATCTATTATGTAATAAATAGGCAAGTGTAAATGATAGTGAGATAAGAATGACTTAGCTTGTATCTAGAAATTTGGGCTAATTCTGGGCTAGGAAATAGGCTAAGAAGACTGGCTCTGAGCTATATGCTCTGTCTCGAGAAAATGGTGTATGGAGAGAATGTGTTTCAATGTCTTGCGCTCCCAATTCTTCCATTCTACAAGGGTATGAGGCAACGAAGAGGAGACACACATAGACCAACACACAGTTGATTGATTTAAAAGTGGGCTACATTTATTGCTAAGGTGGTATATCCAGAGGGTAGTAATCCCTACACTAGGTCAAATTAGGGTTTTCAAGGCCTGCAGTCAAGATAGTGGAGAGTACCCTTCTAGGATATCAATTAATGAGGGATATATGTAGATCAATAAAAAGATAATAGAAACATGCACGATCTATACTACTTGTGATATAATTAAAATGTAAATGAAGGAAAGCTAAGGAGATGATCATATAAGATAAATATGCTAACTAGCACCGATATACATACAATACTAAGATAACATAGAATAATGGGAAAGGAGATGAACTAATCTATGTAAAATGACAAAGAGAGTTAGAGAACTTACCTACGAGGTGGTCACTGATGTATATATCTCTTTAGAGAAATAGTATGCCGAGAGAGAATAGCTATGGGTGGAGAAGGGGAACAATGTTCCTAACCTAGACTCGCTAGAGGTGACCCAATCATGCAAGAAATCAAAAATCGGAAGATTGTCCAATCCCAATCAAACGCAAGATAAACCAAGAGCATAGTGACAGATGTGAAGATGGCTCAAAAGAGAAAAGTAGATGGCTTTTTCATGGCATTCCTTTCTTCCATTAAATTTTTAGGTGTGGTGTGCATAAATACCTAATGCCATCACCCATGGGTGATGGCGTCGATAAGGGAAAACCTAACACCGACACCATCATCCACAGTGATGGTACCTACTAAGGGGAACCCAATATCAAGTGGGGTGAAAATGTGTCATGGATCAAGGGAAAGTCAATAAAATAAGTGTCAATGATGAAATCATATGCAAGTAAGTGTCGAGAATAATAGTGTGTGTGACATATAAGGACCGACAAAGGAAAGGGTAACTAAATCTAGCACCACCAATGGGGTTTGGATGGATCGGTTATAACATATTGTTTTGTCCAGATCCACCCGTTCAAATCCCAATGGGTGTGATCCCTTCGAGGTGGTTTATCAATGGTGGCAGGTGTTGCATCACCAAGTGGTTACGGTGGTGGTTATTCTCGATGGTGGCAAAATTTACATCACCGATATTGGCATTCACGGCAGTGGTGGCCCTAAAAACGATGGTGGTAGAAAATTTGTATTTTCGGTGCGAGGCTCATGGTCATGGTTTGTGTTGGATTAATTATAATATCTGGTCTTAATACATTAGTTGTAATGGGTGGGTCCCGTCAACCCTCCTAGGTTCATAGCTCTCCGGTCAAAAATGTTTAACGATAAAAAAACTAAATCTAGGGCCACATAACGGTATATATCTTTTTGTAATATCTTTAACCCATAATCAACATGTGCATAGTCATAACCCATTCATATTAATCCCCTTAAGGTGTCCATTCGAGAAATATATGCATTAATGATCCTTATCTACACAAAAAAGTTGTTAGTAACAAGTATGGAAAATTAGGTGTATACAAATGGGATCTTGAACTTCATTGGACATGACCTCTCGAGATGAGGACAGGACCACCTAGATTCAGTGTGTCGAACTTAGTGTTAGTGTCCTAGTAAAAACTTTACTTATGATCTTTTTAGGGTCAAAACTTCTATTATTCCCATCACTCTTTGTTACATCTACTTCATCAGTAGGGTTCTTGTCTCATACCGGAACCTCTCGAAACAAACCCTAGCTATGTGTTACCCCAACGGTTACCCCAACAAACATTATATGGAATAAATAATGCATATGCTTGATTCAGAATGACCTCAACGGTTACCCCAATGTGATTGTCATCATGTGTTATACTTCATTTCAATCTTTATGTAGTTCTAGTGTTTGTGTGTGATTGAATTGTGTCCCATGAAACTAGGTTGGCCTTGTTCTAGTCGCATCAAGATAGCAGGATATAACTACTTTTCCCTAAGATGAATGTGTGAGATGGAATTCATAAATATCCCCTCTTATGCAAAGTGAATAATGAAACCCAAATGCACTCCTTAATGTTGTTCTTTTCCCAATTTGTAGGTAACCAAATTTATCCAACCCCTAATAATAGTGAGCAAGTTTTGTATAATATGACTTCCTTGTTTGAATTTTAACACTTAGTGACACCAAAGGATGAGCCAAAGAATTAGAAAAGACCTAAAGTTAAGTATCAAATGAAAATTTATAAAACCAAAGAGAATAGACTAAGCACCTATAAGGGACACCAAAGACCCTCGGTGGTATTGTTCTTAATGAGAGGTATTGTTCCAAAGCTAAGAAATAGAAACAAGACTGGGAACAGGGACATGGATCCATGTGACTTGGCCAAAATATATAAATCCAAGAAGTATAAGATAATGTCACAATCAAAATCAATCAAAGACAATAGAAGGACTAGGAAAAGGTGTCACCAGTGTCTAATATTCATACTTGGAAATCATGTGTATAACAACATACTAGAGGCGTGATGTAATAGTAATAAGAGCATAATTATGTGTCTATACTCTTATGTTCTAATGTATAAATTACATAATGGATATAATGAGCACATCAATGATTATGTTTTAAGCAACAAAACTATACTTACCAAAATGAATATTATCCTAGATGATAGCAAACTTCAAGATCTCTTCACACAAAGCTTGTTTTTCCCTTTGCAAGAATCAATCATATTCGATAAGCTCCCTCATTTGATCATATATGTCATACACTCAAATAACATATGGCCAAGTTACTACAAACGAATAATCTTAAATATGCTTCGGATCTTCTACTACATATAATTCAAAGTTTCTAATAAAGTTGATATTCAAAGGCAAGGCCATTCATAATAAGGATTCTTCTAAGGAAATTGTTAATGTCATAGATCAACACACTAATCTACAATTACAACCTACACGAAGGAAAATTACATGTCTACCTTGTGCTCCACACATAATGCTTAAATAATTACTTGAGTTATATCTTGTGTCTCTCCCTCAACCACATGAGGTTGATGTCAACAAGCCTTATGGTAAGAATTTTGATGTTAATGATTATTCCAACTATTGAATATGATTTGGTCATCTCACTAACTGATGTATCAATCTTTGACATGTTATACAAGATATTATTTATACAAATTCAATTAAATGGAGTGATTCTCATTGAACCCTCTAAGCCTACTAATTATAATGCAAAGCTAAAAAACTTCAATGAATAACTTCTTAAGCATAACACTAACAATTGTACTTCAAAAATGCATAATGCTCATCATGTGGTACCACCTCTACCTTTTTATGATCACCCATTGGATGCAATGATTGGCATTAGTGTCTCAGTAAGCCACCTTCTACATAAATTACTAGTTTTGATGACTCTAATATGGATGATACTCTTGTCTCACATACAATGTACATTCACACATCTATTAATTAGGTCTTTATACACAATTTTTTTGCTGATCCACATAACAAACATAATCTATGTACTCTCAAGCTACTTCATTCTCTTGGTTATACTAAAAACAAATAAAACATGGGTCTAACTCCAAATTTGGACATATTATTCTACCCATCACTGTCAACTTTTTTCCTACACAAGTCCCATTTATAGTGGCCTCTACTCTTAGTTCATGTGACATGTGTTTAGACATTCCTTGGTTATGTGCTCTTAGGGATGTTCCATCTATTCTACACCAATGTGTCAAGTTTATTCACTGTGAAAAGTTGTCACAATTTAGGTATTCCCTTCCAAGCCCCTCTTCATATGTTGCCTCATCATAATGCTATTTAATTCCTAATCTTGTTGTTAGGTACCCATACATGCATTTTATTTCACTATTTATTTCTAGTATCTCTCACCATCCTAGGATCCCTTCTAGGTATTCTACTAGATATGTAATATATCGCGGCTCTCACCCTCCTAAGATCCCTCTTAGGTCTTTTACTACACATGTTATATCTAGTGACTCTCACCTTTCTAAGATACCTCATTGATATTCTACTACATATGTTATCTCTAGTGTCTCTAAACCTCCTATAAATCCTCACAAATATGTTAATGCACATGTTATCTCTCATGGATCTCATTTTTACAGTATTATTCTTATGTCTACCCCATCACATATTGTTTCTAATGGATGCATCCCACCTAGTTCTCTTCTCATGACTTTTATGGCACATATTATAGATTTTGTACTATTCACACATGAGTATATTTCTTTGGAACAATTGAGGATCGAGCCTCCCATTTCTCCGAGATCTAATTTTCCTCATTTTGAGGCTCTCATTTGTTAGCTCTTGTGCTACCCCTTTCTCTATATATAGTTAAATTTAAAAATAAAAAAATATACACATATTTGTAAAAATATAAAATTAGGACCTATACACATAGCTTGAGTTGTTATAAATTTACATTATATATGTTATTTATCATTATGGTTTGATTGATAACATATCTGTTCTACTCCTTACACATGTGTTCACAAGGTATATTGAGCTTGATGTAGGACATATAGATTGTCACATGATAATAGGAGCTACCTTGGATCTTTAAATGGATCTCTTAGGGGCATCCCTCCATTCTATATAGGTATCATTGTTTCATCATATTTCATTTCTACTTCCTCATTATGCTTAATTACATATATTGTGTACATGTTATATTTTTATCTAACAAGACTAACACATATGTCTTGTGTAATGATGACATATCTTTCTTTATGTTTTTCGTTACTACTTACTATGATACTTTTATCATTGTTTGGAGTAAATGTGTGTTATACATGTTTTCTACTTGTTTGTTTTCTTATATGCGAGAATGTATGTCTTGTTTATATTGTGACATCGTAAATGTCCCATGTATGTGGTTCTACTCCTTTATTGTGTGACATTTCTTTTCTTGTATACATCTTATGTGCCTTGATTATCTTGTGACACTGTCGGTGCCTCATGTTTATTGCTTTATGCCTTGATGTGACTCTTCTCTACATACTATTTCTTCGATTTGATGATTTGACTACTACTATCTCTCTCTCATTTTTCTATTATACATCTATTATTATTACAATTTTTTTGTTATTCATGCTTGTTCCTTTTTGCATCATGGTATCCACCATTCACAACTCATTCTCAGTAAATACAAGTTCTAAAAGGTGGCCACCACTTCAACATTCAACATTATCTTATAGATTATAATACATACAACACATTGGTACACATCTATTATTTTGATCTACATTCTTAATTTTTTTATCACACACACCTCAAAATAAGTGGCATTCATCAAGATATATTCTACACTTACAGGAGGACTTTTGGGTTCAAGTACAATTTTGTCAATAGCACATGTCTTCAAAAACATCTCCGAGATACATAAATTTTGTAAAAATTTAAGAGTTTCAAAACCATACATTATGGTTAAGATGATATGGATGTTCCCGACCTTTCCCTACATTTATTCCCTAGGCGGTTGACTTTGGATTTTTAAAGTTTCATATTTACACTTACAGATATAAGTTTTTGCATAATCTCACTTACTTGACATAATTTAGATTAGTTCACAAGGGTTTCACTTCTCACACTTCAATACTCAATTAAGGTTATCAAATACAATATTTTAGGGGCACGAGGCTCCTTCTTCACCATCATTTTATCATCTTATACACTCCTACTCAACTATGTGGCACACGTGAGAGCATGGGAGTACCCATTCTCTTTTACACTTTCTATTTATATAAAAAAATAGGCCTAGATCCATCTATAGCAATGTGATATGTGGGGTTAAGGAAAGTATTTAAGTAGCTACCTTCTTCGTATGAAGCCTTTCATATCCTCATTCAAAAGGGAAGATATAATGGTTATTAACAAATTTAACACACACTCTTCTTTCTTCACATGGTGATTAACTAAATGTGGCGTATTTTATATTAATCTAATATTATGAACAATAGTAAATAACAACTAACTAAATGAATAAATTAACCCAAGAAAATAAGAAAGTAGAAATGTGAAATCCTAATGAGAAAAGAAGGTTAGAAAGAGCTTAGTTGATTCGATGATTGTTTGGGACTATGTTGTAGTGAAGACTAAGTAGATAGAATGCAAGAACGATCACACAAAAACTCCAAAAACACATATCTAGAACAATAAGTTGGACTAGGACACCTAAAGAGGGACCGGGGCACCTGGGAATGCTTTGATCTCGAGATCTGGGTATGCTTTCTCAGTGAAAAATTTATACAACCCTCCTCTAAGGTGTTTCGAATGATCGTCTCGCTTCGCTTCTTATCATGTGTATGGCGTTGGACTCGTCGAATGTCACTATAAATCATAAATGAATATGAGACATGTAAAACCGTAAACCAAACATCAAACCCCTAAAAAAGAAAGATGCATATGGAGTTATACTATCCTCAACATCCATAATGGTGGACTTACTCGATTGATCACTACGCTGCATCTCAAACCAAATGTAGTTCTAGGTGTGTGTGTTTGTGCTCTTGTGACAGTCACACTTTGTGAAAGTAACGAGAAATAACTAGATGTATAAATGTAATAAAATGGTGGATGGAATAGAATAAACTTCCCTTCTATACAAAGTGTGATGTAGATGAACTAGTCGTGTCCCTTGTGATGGAGCTAAATGGATGCAAATGGAGCCTTTGATGGATGCAACCCTAGGTGATGATATTAGTGCCTAATGTTTGGTCCTTCATTATGGTCTTATAACTTTATATTTATATGGTTCTCTTGTCTTAATTTTGTAATTAACCCCAAAAGGCCGACCACTAAAAAGATAAAAAGATCAAATGACTATAAAGTACCCAAAAAGTGGCAGGAAAGTGTAAAAGGATCATGGTGCCCCAAATGGGACCAAGGTGCCTAGGGTGCCCCAGGACTAGGTCGAGTGCTCCAATCATAGATAAAATGATGCCAAATGGAAAATCTGATCGGACGAGTACATGTGGGAAGTCGGTGGTGACAACACAAAACAAAGTAAAATGGCCAAAGGACATGGGTTAATTAGTACTTTCTTGACTCAAAAACCATATGAATAGTAGTATGATACTGGGAGTAAATAATGTCGAAAGTGAGTGATTTTGTGTCTACATTTTCCCCCACTTTATGTTGGTGAGCGAACACTAAGTAACATAAAGTAGATAGAGATGCGTGCACTGATGCCCATTTAGAGTGATGTAGAAAGTGTGTCGATGGACTAGACAAAGCATGAAATGAGAAAATAGTGGAGAGTGAAGACTAAATATGTAAAAGAGAAAAAACTAGTGAGAGTGAACATAGGGTAGAAACACGTGTGTAGTTGACAATGTGTGTAATGTTTCCTTAATGTTAGTATGAGGTGTGTGCTGCTGCCGCAAAATGTTGTGGTGGTTTTGTTGTTATTGACGCCATTGTTTTTGTTATTTATTGCTTGCTTCTTATACAGATGGACCTACAAGGAGAAGATGATCAAGTAGTCAAAGACACATGTATATGTGTAAAAATGCATGTATATAGTAATGAAAAGACTGAAATGGAAAGATGAAAAGTGTAAAAGGAACATGTACACCTAATCTGTGATGAGAGAAAAGAGTGTAAAGAGGATATCATGTAGCTGTGATTTTTTTGGGTGATCTTATGCCACCGTGGTTGAAGAAGTGTAGGGAGAAAGTTGAATTATTCTCCAACCTGTAACTATTTCCCTGAGAATAGTCTGAAGAGATCTCATATTTCCTAGTTTTTTTGGTGATTTTATGTCATTGGCCAAAGTAGTGTAGGGAGGAAATCCATTGTATCCTCCAACCTATAACTACTCCCTAGAATGCTAAGGACAACCTGTCCTATAAAAGTTGTTGTGCATGGAGTTTGTAGACTAGTCTGAACTCACTTGGTTGTGTAACCCCCAATGTCAATGATGAAGAATTGAATTGAACTGTACCAGTAGAGAGCGTTATTTATTGTTTAAAACACCAAATGATGCCTCCCTCTTTGGGGGCATATGGAACATCGCAGATAGGAGGATGTGACCCCAAAAGAGGACCGACCGCATAAACTATGCCTTAGAGGGGAAGGTAATACGCTTAGTAAAACAAAGGTGCACACAAAAAGTGGCTAAAAACAAGTGTTAGTATGGAAAAACATGCATGTAGAGGATAAGTGTATGCTACCAAAAATGTAGAAGCTAAAAATCTAGTAAACATACAAGAAGACAATCCTCGGAGTCATATTTGTAAGTGGCACTAAAAGTATGCGGATCAAAATCTGCTTTATCCATGTCCTATGTCAATTTTTGTGCATCCTTCAATATATTGATGGAGAACTTAAAATAATTAGCTATGAATACAAATGGTAGTTTGCACCATGGCCCCATCTCTCCATTCACCATCCTGAATCTCGCAAGATGAAGTGTTGCATCACTGCAAACTTCAATTGGTCTCTAATTGACTATGGGCAACTCACGCAGAATGTTCCATTCATTCTCAAATGCCCCGCATAATCTGTCATACCATTTGTTAATTCTTTCCTTATAAGTACTTGTGATGGTGCCATCACAAGTGAACCCTACAAACTATATTATGGGTGATGGATCTATTAGTGGGTAAACCCACATATTCCTAGTAGGCCCATCTAGAATGCCTATCTCCCAAAATACGATCAAGAGAAGGATGGAACCCCATGTAATCTTCACTCCTTCCTCATTCTGCAGCTTTGCCTCCTCTATGATGTCATCTGCAACATATTGGGCCAAATTATAGTGTGCCCTCTTCAAGATTTTGTAGGCCACGTATAGGAACCTCTTGTTTATATCAGTCCAATGCTTCAAGTGCCCAATTTACAACTTACGAGCCTGGGAAGTGACCCTAAGTGCCAAGTCATCCAAATTTACAATGGTCCTGCTCCCTACCCCCTTCTCATAGCATAATTTCTTTACAAGTTCTTCAATCTTGGTTGTGGCACACAAATCTAGGGACATGTCCTCCCCGTGCTTTTTAACCTTATAACTCGTTCAATCAATGGCTTGTGAGATGCATCATTCTTTCTCGTGAAGTAGAAGAAGTCTTCGTGAATCAACAACATCAACCATTGAAACAAATGTGCAAGTTTTGTGAAGAATGGAAGCTCCCATAATTGTAAAACACTAGTTTTTTTCCAACTCTCTCTACTCATAGTCATCAATTCGAGGGTTTCCAACCTTGTCCGCTCTTGGGAGTGCCTTTACTCGTTTTCTTTTCATTTTCCTCTCGTAAAGGGTTAAACTCACTAATTTTGCATCCAAATAGCTTTGATTTCCATATTTCCACCCACAAAACACCAAGAGGGTATTGTATTTCTAAGTATATCTCTTCTAATGGCTCCTCCGCCACAACCTTGGGCCTCTTTGTTTGCAACTTCCTTGGCTTTGGTGTCATCTTGTTGTAATTGTGTGCCCTAGGTGTTCTATCTTCTAAATTCCTTCAACCATTCTCTATCTAAGCTTCATGACTTCCAACTAATTCAATTACATGTAACCCTTTACCCCTTCGTTGCCAACTCTAACTCTCCTCATAGCAAGGATCTCTGCATAACTATCAAGCAATTCTAATCTGCAAACACTCTGTGTCACTTCTACATTCTTTGTCACTCTTCAATCCGCTTGGTAGAACTTTGATTTCTTTGAAATAAAGGTAGCCAAATGACTACCCTAACCCCTTTATTTATACTTTTTCATGACCTTCTTGTCCCTTTGACCCATGCATTTTAAGTTACTTTTTCAACCAAGTACTTTTTCCACTTTAGCTTCCGCAACTTTACTTCGTGCGTTATTATTGTAACTTTCTTTGGCACGCGATGCTACTTCTTAGCCACGTAACTCCTCTCGCACACCTCCTTACACTGAATTACAAAACCTCTACACCATATCCCAAGTAGTTTCCCATGTTATTTCCTACCTCGTGTTATACTGCACGATCACTTTCCTGTGTGGTCTTCAATCATCTCAACCTTCCCAAAACACCTTTTACATAACACATATAAAATATTTTTCTTTTATATGCCAACATCCCAGAGGAAGCCTTCAACCATACCAACTTGTAACAAGAGGGTGCCAACCATTTTCATCTCTACACTTCAATCCACCCCACACTAAAAGTATGTGTGGTCCTCTTGCACATGAAATCACTTAGATAGTAATCAGCTATTGGCGCATAAGCGCACTTATTATAACAAGACATAGAACTAAATTGACAAAACATAGTGACATGAAAGGAAACAAATATAAAGGAATGTGTTAAAGGAAATCGAATCTAAATGGAAATATTGCCTTATTACAAACACATATAAGACTTATTTATAGTAGGGCTTCAACATACTCCAGTTAAAGTAATTAGGTAATCATGTCCCATCCAACGCATGTAATTGGCAAGTACCTTAATCGAGTATGTAAGTCACAACATACGGTCCCAACCATTGCACTTGGAACTTTCCAGGTAGCACAAAACTTTGAATCATATAGAAGAACCATATATCCAACCTCAAACTGCTTATTCTTAATATACCTATCGTGTCATGTCTTTTTTCTAGCCTTTTCTATCTTTTGACTCCAACATGCAATAGTGTGCCTTTCATCCAACTGCATCAATTTATCAATGCACTCTTCAAGTGCTTGCTCATCATCTAATCCCTTGTGCATGCAATACGTAGAGAGGGTAACATGAATTCCACTGGTAAAATAACCTCCACGCCAAACACCAATTGAAAGGGTGTGGTCTTGTTCAATCTTTTATAAGTTGTTTTGTATGCCCAAAGTACAATAAAGAATTTATCATCCCAATCCTTCCTTCCAACATCATAGATTTTTTCAATGTATATCACATTATTTTGTTGAAATCCTCGGTCGTTACATTGGCATGTGGGTGATAGGGTGTTGTTTTATGGTGTGCCACCATAAAATTATCCAATAATATCCTAATGGTCTCATTAAGAAAATGAGTGCCCCTATCACTTGTCAGACTCAATTGACATCCATACCTGTTGATTATGTTTTCCCATAAGAACCTTCTGCTGATAGTTTTCGTGACAATCCTTTGTAGGTGCAACTTCTACCCACCATGTAAGATAATTTGTACAAGTTATAATGTAGCGCGATACATCCGTACGCGTGGATGGGGAAATAGGACCCATGAAGTCAATTGCCCATTTTTCAAAAGGTTTTGCACTAGCAATAGGCCTCAAAGGCATTTCATATTTATGCCAAGACTTTCCAAGGAGCTTACAAAAGTCACAGCCTTACAATACTCTATATAATCCTTGTAAATCATTTCCCACCAAAGGCCTACCAATAAAATCTTGCACGCGGTAGCATTTCCTGTATAATTTCCACCTACAATCCCACCATGAGCTTCCTCCATAATGGTATTACACTCATTCTCAAGTACACACTGGACACAAAACTTCATCTTGGTCAACTTGTATAAATCTCCACTAATTAACATGTAAGGCATGGCACATATAGCAAGTTGTTTCTTCTCCAAAGCCTTCATTCCCTCAGGTGCCACACTTATACGCAAGAATACAAAAATATCCTCTAAGTCAGAGGGTGTGTGGTTTAATCTAAAAATTTGTGCATCTAGTATTGTATCCTCAATGCTTTACACATCCTCACCTGAGTTAATCCTTGATAAATGATCTGGTCCTGAGTTACTCTTGCCTGGCTTCACCACTACTATAAATTCAAATTCTTGGAACAAGAGAATCCACCTGCATATGTGCCCTTGCAAAATGGGCTTATTAACCAGATACTTAAGTGTCATGTGATTTGTATAAAATATGAATAGAGTTGCCAACAAGTATTGTCTAAACTTTTACAATGCATAAATCATGGACAATGCTTCATGCTTCGTAGTTATATAATTATGTTTAGTCGGGGTCAATTTCCTGCTTGTAAAGAAAATAGGATGATCAACAATACCCTCTCCAGGCTGGGCTAATACTACACCAATGGCCATGCCAGAGGCATCCACATACACATGGAATGGTTTGGTCCATGAAGGAAAGCACAGAATATACGTGGAAGTAAGCCTTTCCTTTAATGTCTCAAATGCACATTATTGCGCCTCACCCCAATGGAACTTTCCCTTACTCTTCAACAATTCCTCTAAGGGTGCAGCTATCCTAGCATAACCCTTGATAAACTTCCTATAATAACTTGTGTGCCCCAAGAATCATGCACCTCACTCTGGTTAGTAGTTCCTCTAAGCCCAAAATGACAAAGAACCTTAGCAGGATCTACCAACAAGCCTTCTTTACATATGATATGTCCCAAAAAAGTTCCAAAGGGTGTAGCAAAGACACACTTCTTGATGTTTAGGGAGATGCTCAACTATCGACACCTCTCAAACATAAGTCTTAAATTGTCACAATGATCTTTTACTAGCCCATAAACTGTCCAATCATCCAAGTAAACTGTAAAAACTTATGAATGAAGTCCTAGAATGCTTGCACAACAATGCATGAAAAGACTACAGGTGCATTCTTTAATCCAAAAGGCATAACTATGTATGCAAAACTTCCCAATCAATGGTGAAATTTTTCTTCTCTTGATATTCCTTTGCAATTTGCACCTAATGATATCCAAAAAATCCATTAGTGAAGGAGTAGATCTCGCACCCTACAACGCCTTCCAAAATCTCCTTTGTAAAGGGTGTGGGAAAGGGATCTATTACACAAGCAGCATTTAACTCCCTATAATCACACAGAGATCCTTATCCTTCAATATTTCTTTACACTTATCACCATAGGGATAACCCACTCGGACTTCTCAATGGGCTCAATGATTCTAGAATTCAACATTTTATCAATCTCTTCCTTTACCTTGAGGTGCATGTTAGGATTCATCCTATATGGCCTCATCCTAACTGGGCGTACACCTTCCTTTAACTTGATCCGCATCTCTCCCAAAGAGTGATGTACCCATTTCAACTCATGATAGGCTTTGGGGAATAAGTCTTGGAATTCATGGAGTAGTTCAATTATTTTGGCAGCCCTCGAGTTAGACCAATAATCACCAATAATGGCCTCTTTAGGTTTTGCATTTGTCCCAATGTTGACCTTATCTATTTTCATAAAATCATGATACGTGTGTGCCTTCTCATCTACATTTTATAAGACCTCACGCATACCCACGGTATGATCAACATCCAGATTCTCCACTTTTTCATCATTAATCATGTAAACCATCTTTCCTTTTTATTTTTCTAGCCGGACATGCCCAAGTTTTTCTTCATTTATCTCTTCTTCTTCAAAGTGTGCCTCCAAATCTGACTCACCTAGTAATTCTTGAATAAGCTCCTCATCCTTTGCACTATCTCCCATAGCCAAGCGCTTCATAATCTATAATGCCTCATTCACCGGTGGTTTAGTAGAAAAATAGTCAAAGGTCTAAATCATACCCATAGTCAGTTCTTGCCAATTCCCTATTTCTCTTGTTCAACTCCGCATAAACATACCATGCACATGTGCAACCATCAAAATTGAAGTAGAACTTATGCATCCACGGTGAAGGGTGGTAAGGTCTCATACCCCTCTATCCGAGTCCCTCACACTCTCGAACGTGATGTGAAGCATCGGGCCCCACATGCATATATTGGTAGGCGTATTGTTCCCAAGAAATCAAGTAGAGAAGGTGATTCTCACCTCTCGCCAATCTAAAAAACTATCTCTGTGTGTAATCTGCCAGTGTGATATTGTCCCACACAAGGTATATATAAACATATTCCTTCTCTCCACTTGATCTATCCATTGGGCTTCCATAGCGCGCAAAAATACGTTAGGATTTCCTTCACCATTATACCTTGGTACGTGGTTTCGCCAAGCACATAACACCGAGCGGTGTGTCCACATGAGTGAATGCACTCTTTATCTCATTCCCAACCATTTCATAAGTCTCATGCCTATTTTTCACAAGTAACATTGCTTGTATCACTCATGGGATCGTGCATAATCCCATTGAATAACACCTTCTTGTGATGGCTCGAGCACTTCATGGTCTCTAATGGTAAGCACATAAATTATGTTAAGATCCTCCTCACTTAATGGATCGACATAAGGTGCAACTTTTCCATTTGTCAAAGGAATAATCACACACTCTTCCTTGTTCTCAAAATTGATGTAACCTTTATTAAAGCACAAATCAACATTGTTCACGTAGCACCAAGGGCGCCCAAGTAAAGCTAGAAAACTATCTACTTCTACAAGCACCAAGACCTCAAAGTCCCCAGTAAACTTGGCCCCTTGTATAGTAATAGTGGCATCCTTCAATACTCCAATGGGCGTGGCTTTAGTTCTATTTACAACACATTTGAAGATGGTTGTAATGGTGGCCTCCCCATCTGATTCCACGCGTCCAAGGTGAGTACATTTACTTCTGCACCTGTATCAATCAAAATGTTACTCAATAACCATCCATCAACAAATGCATTCAAAGTGATCTCTTTATCATAATCAAGACTGTGAGGAGGTAAGTTTGCATGTAATATTTGTCTCTCGCGCTCAACTCTAGCGCGTGACACCTTCTCCTTAACCATTCCCCTAACAAAGGAATGATGTTTTCTTGGTACAACATCTTACAAACCTCCTTTAAGTCATCAACATATTTCTAAGGAAGCTCAACCGCTTTAGCTTTGCTCCAACTTCCGTGACTACTCCTTCAAGCATTGTATCTCACCCTGCAAGTTTTTAATAACCTCCATAGTTTCTAGGTAGACTTCCTTTTAATGGGAATAATCTAGATACTTTGCATGTAATACCTCCTATTTTTAATAACAAGTTTCGCTCAAGTCTCAAGTGTGTGTGCAGCCTCGGTGCGTGTAGTAACCAATATAGGCATTGTCTTAAGGTCGGGTGTTATCTTTGGTAACCACCGATCTTCCACAGCATGTTGTACTCTAACCATTTCCATGCCCTTATCCTGCATGTGTTTCGTACTCATATGCTCATACAAATATGGGTATTCCTCAAACTTGTGATTCTTTCCACACCAGGAGTAGATAATGTTCTGCGGGCACTCGCAGCTATAATAATCGGGGATCTCGCATGTCTAACGAGTCCCTCATGGAAATTCACCTCTTCCACCACTGCAACCTCAGCCTCTGAATCCTCCACGGTAACCTCTACCTCTACCACCTCCATCAGAGTGCCCTTCATTGTGATTATGATTATGATGTTCACCTTGTTCCTTAGAATTGTTTGCAACATTGGTCTATCATACACTAGTTTCAATGACATCATGAATATGATCAATCAATCTGTAATTCTTTGTATCATGAGTGGTAGATTTACAAATCTTACAATAACATGACACATTATTCCTTATCGTGTGCTGCAACAGGGGGCACCTACTTGAATCATGATCCAAATGATAGTGCGACCGATTTACGAGGGAAACTATCCTTAGTATGTCCTTCCACCTTGCAATCCGTACACAAAATACCACTGTGCATCTCATGGGCTAAATTAGCTGACAATTTTCCAACCTGTTTTACCATAGATGCAATCTTCACTTCCAAAATTGGGCTAACTCCAGTGTCTACACTTCTAACTACCTTAGCGCATGAGCTACCTCCAAATCCTCGTGCAGGTCTGTAAATGTCTTATGAGAGAGTGCCCTTCTATAAGGTGTGATCAGACCACCAAGAAACCATTGTGCATGCTGACTAGGTTGAATATCATAAGAAAAATTCAATAGCAAAGTTTTAAGGAGTGCATCATACTCCCTTACACTCTCATCCATGCCCTACTTAATTTCCTTTAACACACTGATGTTTTTCTATTCAAACTCAAGTATATGGAACTCATCTTAGAAAGCATCACATAGCACATTATAGTCTACACAAGTCTAGTTCAGATCATACTTCTGTACAACATATGTGCGCACCCTTGTAAAGTAGTAGCAAATAGACTTGCCTTACGCTCAGGAGCTATGATTCCCTTAGCGCGGCATAGTATTTCACACATGTATACATGCTTAGCTACATCCTCAATTCCTCTGTACTCTAGTAGGTGAAGAGACATCTCGTAATAAACTTGTTGGGGTTGGTTGATTTGTGCCCACTAGATCTAGAACATTTATTAATTCATGTATTCCCTCAACCACCGAGATCCACTAGTTCCCAAACTACTTGATCCTCCCGATCCTCCTCCTATGGCAAGCACCGCACTGAGAGAATATGATGCCTTGTGTCCCCACTTTTTTGTTAAATTGACTACAAAGTTATGTTATTCCCAGACATGTTACCAACATTTTACGCGCCCAAACTCTATCCAGATGACACGCCCAAAAATATACCTCCAACAGACTCCAAATGAACAAAGACGCGCGTTTGCGCCACCATAGATAATCGATATCTAATTAACTTCAATTTAAAGGAAAACGAAATCTACATGTCACTACTAAAGTACCTACACTAGCCTAATTCTCAATAATTATCTCAGGAACTGGAACACCAAGCGTAAGGGCAAGGTCATCGGTGGGATCGGATGTGCACCCATAGTTCTTATTCGTTCTTCGTCGGGCATGCTCTCATCTGAAGCTAAAGAGGATTATCTACCATGCTTACCCAAATGGGGGAGTACCAGATGCTTCGGCTCCACATCTTTCAAGTGAGCTCTAAATCCTTCACGAGCCATCTCTCTCCGCAATGTCATTTGTTCCTCAACATCATGTTGCTTCGCCAAGTCCCTCTTGTGTGCTTCATTAAAATCAAGCCGCATTTATTCTCTCTTCCTTTTTGCCGCCAGTCCACCATCTTTCATCATGCTCGCTCCCGCCTTGCGCACGGTGGGATTGAGCTAGTCATAGGTCACTCTTCCAAATCCAAAGTTACAATCAAGATCTTAATCGCTAAAGGGATAGCGCGCAAATAATATCCTTTGGGTTTGCAAAAGAACTAGAACTCAACAACCTCTAGACAGGAATGAGTAGAAAAAATGTACTCTAATGTATAACTATGTAAAACACCAATCCACCAATGATCTACATCATGTGTCCAAGCCAAATCAGCATCATGTAGAGTTTGGTAATCTTCCTAAGTCTATACAAGTGTTATATAACTCCAATTTCTCTTCAATGCATATGATACTAGCCACTCGTACAAATCTATAGGGAAACAACAAAAGAACATCTCATAGAGTTCATGATACATGTAATACCCTCACCTTGGTTGTTATCCTTGCTTATTTCTGAAATTGAAGTTGCAAACGTTGATAAATGATTCTTGTTTGAAGACGGTGTACTCTTTTGAACTAAGTGATCATGTTTGTTGTAGATGATATGTTTTATCTTCTAAAACTGGATATAATCATGCCATGTCAATTTTGAAATTAATAATGCAGTATTTCACATATTCCTTATGTTGAACTTTGAAAAACATTCTTACATTGGTGAATGAAATAAATTCATTCCAATAAGACTATGATTGTACGTGGCTTAATTTGCATTTGTGAACTTGTTCTTTAGTCTATTTGATTGCAAAATGCAGGAATAACCATACCTTGGATCAATTGCAGTGATCTAAGGCATGTCTATGATTTTGTGATGTTTTGATCATTTTGATTCAACCGGTCAGTGTGTTGATTTATGAACTCAGGCTTGCTTTGGGATCATAGGGGCATCCTGTAGCATCTTTTGCATGCACCCTTCTAAGTGATCTAATAACGTCATTTTGATAAATTGCAAAAGGTAATGTCCTTTGATTAATTTATTGGGACCTAATTAATCTAAGTTCCTTTGATTATTTATCCTATCCTTAACCTAAGTTAAGGTGATTGTATTTATTGTGATGATTAATTCCTAGAAGGGTAATTAAAGGACTATCCTAAGTCTTGGATACTAATTATCCTAAGCTATTATATGAACTATTCCTAAGGTCCTAAGCTATGGTTTATAAACTAATATAATGGAAACCTAACCTAAGGGCATCAAACTAACCTAAGGGAAATGTGGTTGGATTTGATGTCAAGTTATTGAATGGCGGTGGCACCATTCCAAAGGCAATAACAAGGTTTAAATGTTTCATTAAATATCTTGTTGCCACCAATTTTGGCCAAGGCATGAAGGTGGTGGAAATTGTCGAGCTGAAACTCTGCTAATTTCGGTTGAAAGAAGTTTTTAATTGTTAGTTCTAACTAACAGTGAGTTGGCATTGGCGGGAGTTTTGGGGGACACTGGCAGTTCTGTTGGCATTAATGAGCCTCGACCTGAGTGAAAACTTCTTGGGGAATAGTAGAATGGGTTGGAGGAAAAAGGAATGGTTTGGTTTTATTGTGCATTCAGATTTTTCAAGCTCTTTGGCTCTGCATGTAGTATTTTCATTATTCGAACTATCAGTTTGATTCTGTTGCAAATTAAAAATCACCATTGCATGGTGGAAATAATGACAATTTTTTTGTGGAAACTATAAGAAGAAAATGGGGAAGTTGCAGAGGCTTTGTTTGGCATTTTCGTTGGAAATATTTCAGTGGAAGCTTTGCTTGAAGGTTTGAAGCAAGGAAGAGAATCCAAGAGCACTACCAGGCATGATAGGCTCTATCTCTTTAAGATTTCTTTCTTTTATTTAAATATTTTCATTAAATAAACTCTGCTCTTCGTGAAATGTCTCTAAGAATGGTTTTCATGTTCGTGTGTTGTTTTCTTTTCTTTCTTCTATGGATTTCATGAAGTTATGGTTTCTTGAATAGAAATGACTTTTTGCTAGTTTGAAGTCTATTATACATGATTCTAGATTTTGAATAAGGTTGAAAAACATATGTGTTTGTTATATATTTAACTGTGAATGGTTGTGAAAGGGATTTTGTGTTTTTGATAAGTATATCTCATGGTGTTTATAACATGTTGATGTTAAAACGATTTCACAGGGTTCTAAGGGAAGTCTTTTGGATTTTGGTAACTTCCATGTTGTCATGGAACTGGGTATTACCAAATATTATTTGGGTCGACTTGTTTTTAAAAATGTCTACATTGGGATTCCTATTTCGGTTTGATGATCTTTCATTTTTGGCTTAGTTTCATAACTACTCCTTTTGTTGTTGTTATGAGATTCGAGCCTCGACCCATACTAGGTATCTTTGATGGAGGTATTTTGAGCACCATAAGTGCATAATATTAAGGTGACTGATAGAGTCTTGTGTCTCTGTCTTTTTAAGTTACGTTTTGTTATTTTATACCCTAAGTTGCATTTTGTTGTTTATATACATTTATTTGGTAGGCTTAAGTTTTTGGACTTAGTTGATTTTTGGGAAGGATCCAGGTTGTATTACGCTTCAAACTGGGTTTCGTTTTCTTTTGGTTTAATGTCCCTTTGAAGATCTATTAATCTTTGAGCGTCGGAAGTGAGATATCTTGGTTTGTATATGTTCTTGCTCATCCTTGGTGATTGTTGTGGTTATCAGGTCATGAGAGTTATAGTGGGTGTATTCCTTGGTGACTGTAGCATGTTTATTGAATGCTTCTTTCTGCGAAATGTCTCATTGGGACTGAGCTTGCAATTTGGTCATTTTTAAGCATTTGAGTGGTGACTCTTGCTCATATTTTGAAATCGTTTCAAATATGTTGGAAGTTGTGAGTTGTGGTGATCATTGTTAAGGAAGTTTATAATCCTTAAAACCAGGATCTTGATCTTTTAAGGTAAAGGTCGTACTCTGTGTTTTAGTTCTTTTGAACTATCAGTTTTCTTTATCCTATAACTTGGATGTGGAATTTGCTTGGGTATTCAACTGTTGATTGATCATTTGAGATGCTGTGTGTGTTTATGACTCTCTCTCTCTCTCTCTCTCTCTCTCTCTCTCTCTCTCATCTTAGTTAAATAGATATGAATTAATCAAATGGGTTTTGAATCCCAGATCGTTTTGTTAGACAAACCTTTTAGGAGTTCTATGTCTTTGTGTTTGATTTGTCTTGTCCTTGGATAAGAATAAACCTCCTGTAGGAATGTACAGCATGAGTACATGTGGTTCTTGTCGAGTTTTTCTCTGTTTTGTTGGCATCCTTTTATGGATTGTAACAGGGATTTGATTAGAGGAACTATAGTGACAGCATCTTGTTCATGTCAATTCATTCATGTTTATTTCTCAACTTCTTTTAGATGGATGATAGGGAATTGGTTGTGATATAGTGGAACTTATGGCTTGTTGAATGAATTGATATTAATGAAGACTGATTAAGAATTTTGATTAATTCTCTTCTTTAATAGATGGTTGCAGTTTTAAATGTTATTATGTTTGTAATGATTAACATAATTGTAACATAGTTGGAATTAAATTTTTTGGATTAATTAACTTCTTTTTGGGCAGTTGGTACCTAAAGAATGTTAGTGACTTCTTATCTTTTTGACATTATGGATTTTTGGGCATTCTATTTAATTGATCTTATTTTGAGTACTTGGAACATTTTCATAAACAATAGGGTTCCTTTTACGAAATAGTTAGATAAAAGCATATTGTTTTAACGTTATAGCGCTTATCATGCTCAGTTCTTGTGAACTGACTCATGCTAACAATTTTGCAGATGGACTTCATGAAAAGTGAAAGGAGAAAGACTTATAGAAAGTTGCATTTTTTTAATTAATGAAGTCATTTTCTTCACTCATATGCTTTATGTATTGAAATTCTCTTGAAAGGAACTTGTTGGTAAAACTATGAGGATGTATCAATTAGTTTTGTACTCTGAAAAAATGTTTTCTTATAAACTTATGAAATGTTTATTAAGCTTGGAGTGAATTGAACTCTCTTTTTGATAAATGGATTGTTGTGTAATGATTGGTGATTACTAATTTATTCAAGGGTCATATATGACTTAGATTTGATTAATATCCTTAAATATTAACATGCATGATTAGATTTGATTAATATTCTTAAATATTAACATGCATGGCTTAATGGATTCTAAAGTATAGGATGATTCTTGGATAAGGAACTATATATATATACACACATATACATATATATTTCCGAACCATTTAATTTTGGGGTAATGGTATAACTATGATGATTATGATTTATAGATCCTTATTCGAAAAGGGAATAAGGATAGTTTCTATATAGTTGAATGTGGCATTCTTATTATGAATCTACTCTTTATGTTTTCATATTTCATGAATAGGACAATAGTCCTTAATTAGGAAGAAAATGATACTTCCTTTTAATCATTAAATCAGAACTAAGTATGTTTTCCATAATTATGTGATAAAGTATAATCATCATTGATGATTGGTTGTATGCTCTACTTTATGAAAATGATAAATGGAAATTGGAAAGCTTAAAATAATTAGTAAGATGGATTTAAATATTATGATATCACTAAGTCTAATTAATAAGCTTTCAATCAAGATTGTTTACATTGCTAAACAATAGTAAAGAAACTTAATGATATTTCTTACTTGATATTGAAATAAGATTTATTGGTAAAAGGAAATAATAGATTAAGATTAAAAAGTTCATATGCATGAATGCAAATTTTATCTGCATACCTTCAACTAGTGTAAAATTACATTTTGAATCCTTTATTGGGATCAATCGTACTTAGTGGACCCTTAGGTGTGATGTTTATCGATTAATTAAACAAGATAATAAATTGAAGGTTAATAATCTAATGTTTATTAAATATGTTAGTGTGTTGAAAGAACTTAGTAGGTTGTTGTAATATAGGGGTTGTAGCAGAGTACCCTCATAATGACAGGGAGTCATTACAAGGATATTGTGATGCATCTAGTTATGCTTCAACACCCCACTTAGTTCAATTAACTCAATTGACATAAGTGGAAATTTGGTTCATAGTTCTACTCTAAATAGAGATAGACACATGGACTAGTGTAGTGGTCAACTCATGTTGACTTAGGGTAACTAAACACACCCAATCGATGAGAGTCGATTGAGTATGTCTATTTATCCTTAGTCACCATGAGTAGACTGCAACACTAGTGTATGTGAGTTGCCCCTATTTAGTGTGAAACTTTGACTTAGGTTTGGTTGACAGAAGTCAAGGAAGACCAATCTAGATAACAGTTTGAGTGGGGTGAAAGACATATTCCTTTTGATGAGTATGTCATCTTGGAATGTAAACATGGTAAACATGTTTAAAACTTCAGCCAAAGTATTACAAATTGTTGGTTGTGTTGTCTTATGTCACCTAGTTTAAGAAATCGGGATTTTAGATGAATATCGGTTTAGATATTCAAATAGGCTTCTTAGATAGAACACTTGAGTGACCCATAATGGGTAAAGAACCAAAGCATATATAGTATACACATAAAAAGTTAAACATGAGAGATCGGTTTAATACCAAGTCATGAAATGAGATATCGGTGTTACACCGAGTCATTACAGCTACATATGGTTTTATGTTATGAGATGGATTGGCAATGGAATGTGTGTTCTAAATTGTATGAATTTAGAACAGAGAACATTGTGTAAAAAAATCCTTGTTTCTAAGTCATAAAAATGGATGTTACATTTTGGTATCAGAGCTGAAGATTGCAGCTCTTGGACCTATTGAGTCCATATCTGATAAAAAATTAATTTCTTGTTAACAAAAATGGTTAGAATAAGGAGAGGTTCGAATAATCGCCTCCAGTGTGTAGAGGCAAAAGCTATGGAAATGGGGTAAGAACACTTAAGAAACCCCAAAAGCTTTAAGAAAACTAGTCGATGGACCATCTGATAAGAAATAAGCAAGGATTCATTACTTTACATGCATTAAACTTGAAATAAACAAGCAACCTAACATATCTAGATATCCTCTATTTGTGAAAGATTTAACAAATGAACCTAGTAAGGATTCTAACCAATCAGTTTGTGATTATGAGAATGGGAGCTCACCATTAATGGTTTCAAGGCTAATGGTTCTTCCCATTTACTCAATGCGCGTATGTGTAGTGCAATGGCAAAGCAATAGCTCAATAAAACAAATGAAATAAGCTCTAAACCTAAGCAAAATGTTATAGTTTATGTTATAAAGAAGGAGTGTTCTTAGAAATGAGATGGGGGTCTAGTCCTATTTATAGTTTTCCATTTGGGGAAGTGGGGAATTTTGTTGCATGTGGGACTAAAAGTAGTTAACAAGTTGATTAATGAGTCAAAGTAAGATTTGACTAGGTTTAGAAGAGGTTAATCATGGTTAGGACTAGTTAAACTAGGTTAGGCTAGTTAATCATGTTTAGAGAGGAATTAGGGTTTTGAGAGGTCTAATCAATCCAATGAAATGGATTGATAGTCTAGAAAGCTAGTAGAAGTGGTATAGAAGGGAATGAGAAGATGGTTTAGTCAATAAGAGGCTATAATAGCCTACTTAATTGGTTTATAAGAGGAATACGACCAAAAGAGTGTCATAAGAGGGGAGTTAGATAGGTCTAATGAAGGTATGTCATCAATTTGCAAGGAGGAGAATAGTTAGTACAATATTAGGAATAATAGTGTTTTGATCAAACTACAGGTGTCTCAGATTGTTTTGAAAAACACATTAGATGCCTTGATGATCTGCGGAAAACAACAAACATTCATGGGGTAAAACAAAAAAATTCAGTTAGGAAATTGTCAGCTATGCAACTTAAGAAGGCCAAAAACAAAGGTTGCACATTATATGCAGTAAAATTTGTGAAACAACAAAAGAGGGTAGTAATTTCTTGGAAAAGTATTCGTTGTTAAGAGATTTCAGTGATGTATTTCGGAAGAACTACCTGTCTTCCGCCGAAACAAGAATTTGACTTTACAATAGAAATCAAACTTGGAACTAAACCTATTTCCAAGGCACCTTATCGCATGACTACAATTAAACTGGTATAACTTAAGGCATAGTTACAAGAACTATTTTCTAAAGGCTTGATAAAACTGAGTGTCTCACCTTGGGGAGCACTGGTAATTTTTGTGAAAAAGAAGGATGGAACACTTAGACTTTGTATTGATTACAAAATTTTAAATAAAGAAACAATCAAAAATAGATATACACTTCCTAGAATTGATGATATGTTTGATCGATTCATGGTTCATCGGTTTATTCAAAGATAGATCTTTGTTCTAGATATCATCAATTGAGAATTAAATATCAAGATATTCATTGTAGCTTTTATGAATCTGATGAATAATATCTTTCAAGAATACTTGGACGAATTAGTACTTGTATTCTTGGATGATATTCTTATCTATTCTAAGAGCATTGAGGAACACCAAGAGCATTTAAAAATTTTACTTGAAATTTTGAGAAAGAGAAAATTGTATGGTAAGTTGTCCAAATGTTATTTTTATGAAACAAAGTGCACTATTTAGGACATGTCATAAGCAAAGATGGAATAACAATTGATCCATCAAAGATTGCTTCCATAACTGAATGGCCTGCACCTAAAAATGTACATGAAGTCAGAAGCTTCATGGGGCTTGTCGGTTATTACGAAATTTTGTTAAGGACTTTTCAAAAGTTCTTTGCCCCGATTACTTCATTACAAAAGAAAGACAAAAAGTTTATGTGGAGTGATAAATGTGAATCAGCATTGTGTTCAATGAAAAGTTGCAAAAGCTATGGAAATGGGGTAAGAACACTTAAGAAACCCCAAAAGCTTTAAGCAAACTAGTCAATAGACCATCTGATAAGAAATAAGCAAGGATTCATTACTTTGCATGCATTAAACTTGAAATAAACAAGCAACCTAACGTATATAGTTATCATCTATTCTTGAAAGCTTTTACAAATGAACCTAGGTGGATTCTAAGCAATCAGTTTGTGATTATGAGAATGGGAGTTCACTATTAATGGCTTTAAGTCCAATGGTTCTTCCCATTTACTTAATGCTTATGTGTGTAGTGCAATGGAAAAGTGATAGCTCAATAAAACAAATGAAATTATCTCTAACCCTAAGTAAAATTCTTATAGTTTATGTTAGAAAGAGGAAGTGTTCTTAGAAATCAGAGGGGGATCTAGTCCTATTCGTAGTTTTCCATTTGGGAAAGTGGGGGAACTTTGGTGCATGTGGGACTAAAAAGGAGCCAACAAGTTGATTAGTGAGTCAAAGTAAGATTTGACTAGGCTTAGAAGAGGTTAATCATGGTTTATGGTAATTAACTTAGGTTAGGCTAGTTAATCTTGTTTAGAGAGAAATTAGGGTTTCAAGAGGATTTTGAAAGGTCTAATCAATCCAATGAAATGGATTGATAGTCTAGGAAGCTAGTAGAAGTAGTCTATAAGGGAATGAGAAGATGGTTTACTAAAAACAAGGCTATATTAGCTTGTTTAATTGATTACAAGAGGAATATGACCAAAATAATGTCATAAAGGGGGAGTTAGATAGGTCTAACTAATGGTATGTCGTCAATTTGTGAGGAGGAGAATAGTTAGTGCAATATTAGGAATAATAGTGCTTTGATCAAACTACAGGTGTCTACAAGCATTTTAAACTCTAAAGAAACAACTCACTTCTACACCTATTTTGACTGTATCTGGATCCAAATGGAATCTTTACGGTGAGTTACTGAGATGCTTTCGGAGAAGGACTAGGAGGTATATTATTACAAGATGATCATGTTATAGCTTATGAGAGTAGGAAACTCAAGTTACATGAGTTAAGTTATGTTCCTCATGACTTAGAGCTTGTTGTCATAGTTCTTGCACTTCAAGGATAGAGACATTATCTCTTAGGAGACCCTTTGAGTTAAAAACTGGCCACCTTGGGCTGAAGTATATTTTCACTCAGCCAAATCAATGCAAGACAACGAAGATGGTTAGATTTTTGTCACAATATGATTTTGACATAAGTTACATTAAAGGTAAAGAAAATAGAGTGGCAAATGCACTAAGTCATAGGAAACATATTTATGCACTTATAACTTTGAGAACTCAGTTTAAGGATGAAGTAAAGAGTATCATGGATTCTAATTTGTATTTTCAACAAGTAAAAACAACACTTGCTGCAAATCCTAATGATGCAAGATACAAAGGTTTTAACTTTGATAATGAAGGAATTTTAAGATATGAGAAGCGAGTATATGTACCTTCATAAAATGAGTTAAGGAAAAATTAATGATAGAATTTCATAATTCACCTTACTCAGGCCATCCAGTGTTAAAAAATGCTTGTTGATGTAAAATAACAATATTTTTGGAAAGGGATGAAGAGAGACATAACTGATTTTGTTTCACATTGCACTGGGAATGTCGTGAGTTAAGGCTGAGCATATGCACCCAGCTGGTTTATTGTATCCACATAACATACCACAATATAAGTGGCAAGTAATAAGTATGGATTTTGTTCAGGGGTTGCCTATGTCTAAAAATAAGCATGATGTTATTTTAGTTGTGGTTGACAAATTAACAAAGGTAGCACATTTTATTATTGGTAATCTTAAAGATGATTCACATGTTTTAGCAAAAATATTTGTGCATGAAATTTTCAGATTACATGGAGTACCTGAATTGATTATATTTGATAGAGACCCTAGAATGACATCCCATTTCTAGAAAACACTAAATGCAACCTTAGGAACAAAACTAAATTTTAGTTCCGCATACCATCCAGAAACATATGGTCAAACTGAGAGAGTAAATTAGGTTTTGGAGGATATGTTACGAATGTATTGTATGGATCAGCAGATAAATGGGAAGAAGAGCATTATAATTTTTAATTTTTTTATCAATTCGGAAGAGTTTAGGAAATGGAAGAGTTCCTAAAAGCACTTGAAAATGCCCCAAGGTGAAGAGAATGGGTGTCGGGTAACAGTAACATGCCCCAGTGAGAAGACAAATGGGCCAACAATAATTATTTAAAAATAATCATGGCGCTAGATAAAAATAGAAGACAAGAATCACTTGGAAATATACTTAAAAATGCCCTAGGGTGAAGAGATAAGTGCCTAGTGGTAAATAATTCCCCATGATGGTTTAGATGATAACCTATGTTTTGTACATGAGATATTTTGGTAGATGCTAGCATTTGGGATGATACTAGATGATATTGGTGTGGGGGATAGATTTTTGATCATGTGTAACCCCTCTTGCCCCCATTGATGATACGATATGTGATGATTAGCTTAGTATACATGCATGATGTAAAACTTAGCATTTTTGTATATATGATGTATTAGATGATGTTATATGTGATGAATGATAGATGATAGATGTGATAACAAACAGATGTGCAGTAAATAAACACACAAGAAAAAGTTAACAAAACTAAACAAATGTACACCTTCAAAACCACACAACAATATGCAACTAGAAATGAATTCACACAAATGTTAACCAAGACTATACAAACTGGCAACTAAAATCAATTTAACCACTACTTTATTTTTGCGGGACAACATTGATATATTTTTTGATGTTTTTGGGGTATCTACAAAGATATGTTTTCAAGGCTACTGTTCACATTGTTTCCGAGGTTTCTCTAAGACAATGTTGTGAAGTTAGTGTAGCTTCGTTTCCGGATATTTTCTAAATGTTTATGTATTTGTACATCCATTTTTGAATGTTTTTGTATTTTCTAAGGTCATGTTCCAAAAGCAATGTACATGGATAAAGAAGCAAGGATGCCCCTAGTGTGATGTGGGAATATAAAAAAGGTAGAAAGACACGCACGTATGTACAAGGAAGTGGAATGTAAATGTGCCCCCAGCATTAGATGGGAATATTCAAAGACACGCCCTTTACTTAGATATAAGAGCAAATAAGACAAATCGTGGCTTTGCAAGATAGATTTGGTAGTGTTCCTGAGACCTAGCAGGGAAACTAACCCTAGAAAATGGTGAGAGTTACCTCGTCCTAATGCAAGAGTAACTTATGTCCGTAATCCTCCTTAAGCGTCAAAAACTGGTTTTCACCTAAAGACCTGCCCATTACGCCACAATTGCATGGTTTTCACATGTGGACAACTTGTTTTTTCTTTACAGTTTTCTCACTTTTTTCATGTTTTGCTTGTTTTTTCTTTATTTTTCTACTTTTTAGTTCTTATCTGATATTTGGGCCATGCTTAAGCATATAATTGCTTGAGATGCATGGCCTTCATAGGTTTTGGAAGCTCTTCACCATCTGAGTATGCTAGTTTGTAGCTCCGATCCATACTTAGCAACCACCACATAAGGCCCTAATTAGTTGGCTTCAAACTTACCTTTCTTTTCTCTATCCTTGAGTGTTCTTTTGATTTTACCTTAAAACTAGATCACCTACATCAAATTCACGATGAATGATCCATTCATTGTATCCCCTTGATACTTTGTTCAGATAGACTTTTAGGTGGTTAAGCGCTCTCATACACTTTTCATATAACAATTCCAACCTCGCTTAGGTGAGCAACTTTGTAGTCCTCGTCCTTATCAAGATAGTCCCAAGATATATTCTCGGTGAGGGAAGCTCCATTTCCAAGAGTATGATGGCTCCAATTTCATAGACTAGTGAATATGGGGTTGCACCAGTAGGAGTGCGGATGGAGGTTCGATAGGCCCAGAGGGTGGGATGTATCTGTAAGTTCCAATTATGACCAGTCTTACTTACCATTTTCTCCATGATTCGTACAAGGGTTTTATTGGTGGCCTTAGCTTTTCCATTACCTTAGGGGTAATAGGGGGTAGACCACTTGAGTTGAATATGGAAGTGTTGACACAATGTCTTAACCATTTTATTCTTGAAGGATTTACCATTATCAGTGACAATGGTGGAAGGGATACCATAGCAGCAAATGAGGTGATTCGTGGTGAACTTAGAAATTTGTGAACTAGTGACATAAGTGAGAGGCATAGCCTCTACCCATTTAGTAAAATACTCGGTGGCAGTGATAATGTGGGTGTGGCCATCTGAAGAAGAAGGATGGAGCTTCCCTATGAGATCCAAGCCCCATTTAGAAAATGACCAAGGTGTTGTGATAGGTTGTAAAGCCTATGTTGGCGCATGTATCAAGTTGCCATACTTTTGGCATAGCTCACATTTATTTACAAAATTACAATAGTCTGCTTCCATGGTGGGCCAATAATAACCTACCCTTAATAGCTTCTTATCCAAGACCATACCACTAGTGTGCGCTCCACAAATACCACCGTGTACTTCCTTAATAGCATGAAATAAGTCAGTAACATCCAAAGAGTGAAGCAAATTCCCGTTGTATCCATGGCAATAAAGGGTGCCTCCTAGGAGGGTATAATGGGCTATACGACAGATAAGGGCTTTCTTCTCATAATGGGTAATGTCTAGGGGAAATGTGTCATCTTGTAGGTACCTGAGTATAGGGTCATACCAAGGGGAAAATGGGCCAACAATTTCGCATGCCAAACATGACTCTGGCATATCATATGCATGTATTTGTAAATGCTCTACAAAGAAGGGCATTTTTCTTTCCTAAGGTGGAATGCGTAAGAGATACCCAATTGTAGCCATAGCATCTGCTAATCTATTGTGTAACCTTGGTTTTCGTTCAAAGATAATCTATGTAAAATATTTCTTTAAGGTTTCAACCAATTTAATTTATGGAATGAGCTTCTCATCTTTAACCTTATACTCATTATTAACTTGTTTAATGATACGCAGGATTCTCCAATGACTCGTAGTTATCTTATATTCCAATTGATAGCTAACTTAAGGCTAGCAATGAGTGCCTCATATTTCGCAATGTTATTAGTGCAAGGGAATCCCAACCGGAATGCTCTTGGAATAACCTCACCTGTGGGAGTGATGAGCACCACTCCTGCTCTAGATCCATGGAAGGTGAATGATCCATCAAAATGGATCTGCCATTCTGCGGACTCTTCAATATACGTTATGGATGCATCGGGAAGATTCAGACACAAAGGTTCCATTCCTAGTAAAGGAGCTTTTGCCAACTAATCAGCCAATACCTATCCTTTCAAGGACTTCTAATTTATAAACTCAATATCAAATTCTCTTAGGAGAATGATCCAATTAGCCATTCGTCCTGTAAGGGTAGGTTTGGATAAAATGTACTTGAGAGGGTCAACTTTAGATATTATCTTGGTTTTATTGTTAAGGAGATAGTGGAGAATTTTCTGAAAGGTGAAGATGACTGCTAAGCAAGCCTTTTCAATCTAAGGGTAGTTTAACTCATAGGAAATCAAGGTGCGACTAAGATAATAAAATGCCCTTTCTTTATGGTCTAGGTCATATTGGGCAAGCAAAGTGTACCAAAGGCAAACCGGGTAGGTGAGATGTATATTAGGAGAGGTTTGTCTCGGGGTAGGTGATATGAGTACAGTGGGTTGAAAATGTACTTTTTAAGTAGTGCAAATGCCTTTTGGCGCTAGTCCCAGCTTGAATGCAACATCCTTCTTAGTAGATGTGTAAATGGGAGGCACTTATCCATAAGTTGTGAAATAAAACGACAAATTACCTAAATTTTTCCTTGTAAACTTCTTAGTTGTTTGAGAGTTATAGGTGGAGGAATTTTTTTGATATTCGTAACCTTTGCAGGGTCCACCTCTATCCCTCTTTGTGAAACGATGAAACCTAGGAGCTTTCCTGATAAAACACCAAAGACACACTTCTTGGGGTTCAAGCACACCTTGTAATCCCGGAGACACTGAAAAATACATCTCAACACTTTAGGGTGCTCTCCTCTGCTTTTGGATTTAGCTAGGATGTCATCAACATAATCCTCCATGATGTCATTCATCATGTCATGGAAGATGATATTCATTGCGTGTTGATAGGTGGCCCCGGCATTCTTGAGTCTAAAAGGCATGACCTTGTAACAAAATGTCCCCAAGGGGTGATGAAATTTTTCTTGTGTTGATCTTCTTCTATAATCTGAATCTATTTATAACCTGAAAACCCATCCATTAAGGACAACATTTCATAACCAGCAATGGAATCAATGATCATATCAATATTAGGAAAGGGGAAGTCATCCTTGGGACATGCTTTATTGATGTCACATAAATCGAAGTGCATCCTTATGCCAATAGGTTTCTTCTGAACAGGGACTATGTTAGATATCCAATCTGAATAGTCAATGGGCTTAATGAAATCAACAACTAATAATTTCTCCAGTTCTTCTTTGACAAGGAGTACAATTTTAGGGTGCATCTTCCTTAACTTCTGCCTGATGGGTTTACCATCCGGGTGTACAATGAGGTTGTGCACGACCAATTATGGGTCCAAACCAGGCATATCTACATATGACCATACAATATGCCTACATATTATCTTAATAGATCTACAAAAACCTTTTGTTCTTGAGTTGAGATTGAAGCTCCCAACTTTATCATTCTAGGTTTCTCTTATGAGCCAATGTTGACATCGATTATTTCCTCAACAAGCATCTTAGAAGCATCCTCCATCCACATAGGATCAGGGGGAAGAGTAAGATTAACCTCCTTAGGTGGCCCGTCATCATCTTTGAATGGGTATACCATTTCATTTATAGGTTCTTCATTTTGCTTATCTACAAGTGCTTCAAAAAGTTTATCACTATGACACTTGCATTTATCCTTTCTGTAAGGTTTCTTTGAAGCATTCTTACTCTTGTTTATGACCTTCCTATTCAAGTGGCCACACATCTCTGCCTCTTCTCTGAAGTATGTATAGGTGTCTATTTGAATTGCAAAGCCTTTCTTGCGATCCCCAGCCGGAATAGAATCCCTGAGTCCCATGAATTTTGTAAATGCCTCATCATTTTCAAATAAGTCGAGTGACACGTGAAATTGTTGAGCCCAATCTATAAGTTTGGGATACACAAGGGTTACTTGGCAATTAGTTTGAGGGTTGGATCCGAATAAGGTAAGGATAGCTGAATTAGGGAATAGGTTAGTGGAGGCAAGATCCTTGTAGAGGCTACATTGGGAATTTATGTCGCTATCAGAATGAAATGAGTCATCCTCAAATTCAGAAGAGGTGGCATCAATCTCAAAGGGTGGATTATCATGAGGTATTATCCCAAGACCATGTCTATTAGACTTGAAACGAGGGATAGGAATGGGCTCTAACCGGCCTTGCGCATTGATTCCACATCCAAACCCATTGTAACCCATGATGAACATCATGCGATGGCCTTTGATATACTTGGGGCTGATGGCATGAAGCCATGGTACCTTTTGGCACTCTGCTAGTGGGATCCTCTAACATATTTTCCTCGGATAGGAGACCACTAGGGATGAACTTCTCCAATGGTTTAGGGTATTTATCTTGATTGCTCTTGAACTGAAACTAAGGTTCACCACGTGTCTTGGTTCTAAAATTGAAGTTACAAACATTGATAAACGATTCTTGTTTGAAGACGGTGTACTCTTTTGAACCAAGTGATCATGTTTGATGTAGATGATATGTTTTATCTTCTAAAACTAGATACAATCATGTCATGTCAATTCTAAAATTAATAATGCATTATTTCACATATTCCTTATGTTGAACTTTGAAAAACATTTTTATATTGGTGAATGAAATAAATTCAATCCAATAAGACTATGATTGTACGTGGCTTAATTTGCATTTGTGAATTTGATTGTAAAATGCAAGAATAACCATACCTTGGATCAATTGTAGTGATCTAAGGCATGTCTATGATTTTGCGATGTTTCAATCATTTTGATTCAACCAGTCAGTGTGTTGATTTCTGAACTTAGGCTTGCTTTGGGATCACAAGGGCATCCTATAGCATCTTTTGCATGCACCCTTCTAAGTGATCTAATAACATCATTTCGATAAATTACAAAAGGTATTATCCTTTGATTAATTGTAAATTGTTGGTTGCGTTGTCTTATGTCACCTAGTCTAAGAAAGAGGGATTTCAGATGAATATCAGTTACATATATTCAAATAGGCTTCTTAGATAGAACACTTAAGTGACCCTTAATGGGTAAAAGAACTAAATTATACATAGTGTACACGGAAACAAGTTAAATATGAGAAATCGGTTTAATACTGAGTCATGAAATGAGAGATCGATGTTACACCGAGTCATTACATTGCATATGGTTTTCTATTATGAGATGGATTGGCAATGGAATGTGTGTTCTAAATTGTATGAATTTAGAATAGAGAACATTATGTAAAAAAATCCTTGTTTCTAAGTCATAAAAAGTGGATTATACAATACAAATTCTCTTCAACCCACGTGCGAGCATCAAAATTAGGTCTAGTGTTAAATCTGTGAGCAAACTCTTCTTCTAAATTTTCTACCCAACTCTCAATATTGGCCAAAGTCAACCGATACGTCTTCATCATGCAACATCCTTGTAGTAACTTGAAAAGAGGTCTCGAAATGGAACCAAAATGTAGTCTTTTATTTTACCAAGAACAGCCCAAGGCACGCTGGCACATCACTCAAATAGACATGAGTGCTCACCCGAAGCACGCAAGGGTACCAGGTCCCTCTTTTATGGAATCTTTGTCAAGGAGTTAGCATGAAGAGACATATAATCCATAATCATAACAACCAAATCCATAATAACCATGCAAAGATAAACCACAACTAGATCTAGATCACAACCACATGAAAGAATAAGCTAAACAATAATCAAGATCAGGTTTACCACACGAGATCTAGTTACAGATAAGTCAACAACCAATATCCATCCACAAAGATCCATTGTATTAATCATTGTAAAACACAAAAGTTGAATACATCAATGGTAACTCCATAAGGTCACACACATAAACGAAACATCATCATAACCTCTCAATCATTCACAATCGATGCATCCCCCTAAGAAATGCAAATCAATACACACACACACACATGTAGTGGGGACTTTCCCTTCACTACTCATACACTCTCTAAAAATATCCCACATGCTAGAAATAGCCATGCATGTGTTACAAGCCAATTACAAGAGCATGCAAGCTCACCAATAATAGATTATCTTCTAATATAAATTGTAGATCTAATCCTATTAATAGCCTAAGCTCTACATGACATTTTAACTTCCTTCGCATGAGATCTATCTCAAAATATAATTTTCTTGAACTACAAGTCTTCATGTTATATTCTTATCTTCAAAACCTTGTTTGGCCACTACTCCAACCCTTTATCTTTCCAATTTTTCCCATGGCTCATAATGTGGCTAAGTATGGAATACAATCTATAAGGATGTGAGCCTTCACTCACTATCTATCTTACCCTCGCGCCTAACTCCCACGCGTTAAAATCCCTCACGTCACTTATAATTAGTATCTTTTCTAGGTGTCCAACATTATCTCTAAGAAGGGATTGACTATTGATCTAGAAAGAATTGAGGCCATTCTTGCTTTGTCATTTCCTAGCCATAAAAATCTCTTCAAAGTTTCTTGGGAAGAATTAACTTTGTTAGAAGATTTGTCCTTAATTTTGTTAATCTTGTCAAGCCACTAACATTGATGTTAAATAAAAACATGGATTTCAAGTGGACTGCTGAAGGAAGATAAAGTTTTGAAGCTATAAAGCAGGCCATTACACAAGCACCGACCCTCATAAATCCATATTTCTCTAAGGATTTCATCTTATATGCTTTTGGAGGTGTTGAGACCATATCTACCATATTGATGCAGCTGAACAAAGATGATTTAGAACAACCTATTGCCTTCTTCAATCATAGAATCTTGAAGATTATGAGGTAAAGTACTCATTCATTAAAAAGAATGTGCTAGTTGTTATAAGAATTTTGAAGAAGTTCAGGCATCTAGTGTCAAATAACAAGATTCATCTATTAGTTTCACATGTTGGTATAAAAGACTTCCTATTGGACAAAGATCTGAATGAGAAGAGAGTTGGGTGGATAACAAAAGTAATGGAGTATGACATTGATATTAAAGTAACCAAGCTGGTTAGGGCAAAGGGTTGTGTGAGAAACTTGTTTCAAGTCAGCAAATTGATGAAGAATCCATTTTAGTGCTTCAAAATGATCAAGAACAACCAATTGATGCTTTACCTATCCATTTTGGACTCAGGATATGGTACACTTCCTCCAAAAAGTCAGTTCCCTCCAGGATTAAGTAAAGCTAAGAGAAGATATTTCAAACTTCAAGTTATTCCATATGTGCTTGTTGATGGAATTTTATTCAAAAGAGATGTGAATGGTGTTATCTTAAGGTGCATCAAGACAGATCAAATTGAGAGGATAATGCATGAATTCCATGATGGAGAAGTAGGAGGTCACTTTGCTTCAAGGTTAATAGCTCTCAAGATCATGAAGGTTGGGTATTATTGGCCTAATATTTTTAATGACTACTTTTCATGGGTTAAGAAATGCAAGAAGTGTGCCTTATTTTCAGGAAAGGAAAGATTAGCAGCCCTTCCACTCCACCCCATCTCTATTAATGAACCATTCATGAAATGGGGTTGGAATTCATTGAGTAATCAATCCACATTCAAGTTTGGGCCACAAGTGGATCCTAATAGCCACATATTACTTCACCAAGTGGGCAGAGGCAATTGCATGTAAGAAGCGAGATGAAACCAACATTTTAGTTTTTGTAAAGGTATTGTAGCAAGATTTGGTGTTCCTTCCACTATTATCTTTGATAATGCATTGGCATTTCTTGGCACCAAGATCTCTCGAGTGGGTCAGAAAACTGGATATATTTGAGCACGTCTTCAAAAGATTTCCCCCAAGGTAATGGGTAGGATGAGTCCACAAATAAAAACCTATTAAGGATCATAAGGAGAACTTTGGATGAAAACCAAAGGACTTGGCATACAAGGTTGAAATTAGCCTTGTGGGTTGATAGAATTACACCCAAGAGATCAACTGGTAACTCACCCTATCGGGCTTATTTTATGGTAGAGAAGCGAGGCTACCAATATCTATCGAATTACCAACATTGGAGCTGATCAAGCAACTAAAATTATTTGAATTTGAGGCCTTAGAAGTTAGATATGCAGAGCTGATGGAGCTAGAGGAGCTAGAGGAGCTAAGGAACCAAGCAATGTAAGCAATGGAGAAAGATAAAACTCAAATTAAGAACACACTTGACAAGAAGGCCAAGGCTAGAAGCTTCCGAGAAGGAGACTTAGTCCTCAAATGGGATGCGAGACATAGCCAAACTAGGCAAACACTATAAATTTGATGCAATATGGAGTGGTCCTTACATAATTTCAAGTTGTAAGTCAAGTAATTATTTCCAATTATAAAGATTGGATGGAGAGGAGTTACTGATTCCGATTATTGGGATCTATTTAAAGCATTGCTTCTTGAGGTAAAGTCTTCTCCCTTATACATAGTAGATAATTTCAATTCCTCCAAGTGCTTTTTAGCACATTGTCTCATTGGTAGGGTAGTTTCTATTCTCTAAAGTGCTTGCACAAACTCGCATGTTTTTGCTTGGAACATGTATGATCTTCCCTTTTTTACATAGTTTTTATGGTTTTGTTACTATGCACAATTCATTTCATGGTAGAATCGATAACTGGAGCAAGTTCTAAGTCTTGTTCAAAGCTCTAAAGATTCAAATAAATTCATTTCAAGTTTCATATGGCACAGGGTAAGAATTTTTTTAAAATCTCATACCAGCTTTTTCAAGTTTTGGGCTCGACTCTATGCCCAATGGAATACATAAAGGCTACTAATCTAATATAGCAGAAGATTACCCTAAGAGGTCACCAAATTGTTATCCAAAATTACCCCCTTAGGTTATTTTTTGGCTTTAACAAGTTTTAAAATGGACTTAGTCATTTTTATAGGTCAGGGCACAGTTAAACGATTGTTAAATCCCCCTTTCCCAAATACTTCGGTCGTTGGCATTCAAAACCCATGAGAGACTATGTCTCAAAGCATTAACGGGTTCCTATTAAAAATCCATAGTATAAATAAATTTGAAATCCACAAAACAAAGGTCGAAGGGTTAGTGTTGCGTGGAAAAGATTAAAATCTATGGTACAAAGGAAAGCATAAGGACACACAACATAAATCAAAGGCATCATAAATACCACGTGGCAAAGATTCAGGTAGTCCCCAAGGTAGACCCATTATGTAAACCTCAAATTTGTGGAGTGAGTCACAACTCATATTCCGTCAGGTCTAGGCATGTCGGAAGGTCAAAGGGGACAGTGGCACAATTTAAAGCCAAAAAGTTTATAAGTCCCGTAGACTTGGAAATTGCGATGTGAAGAGATATGTAGAGCCATTTCATTGGATCTCATTTCTCGAGACTGAAAAATGTGAAGGCTAAAGGAAAATCTAAAATTTTTGACAAGCATGAAAGCGTGGAGCCTTCCCATTGGTCCACTTTTCATAGTTTTCAAGTAAAATGAAAAAGGAAGACTGACAATGCAAAGTGCGTGGAGCTTTCTCATTGGCTCACACTTTACGATTTTCGATGAGGTTATCAAACAATTGACATACGAAGTACATGGATCCTTCTCATTGGCTCATACTTCACAATGGCTAGTCAAAGGGATTTGAAAGGGTGGATTACGAAGGTACGTGGCATGATCTTATTGGCTTGTATTTCATCAAAGCTAACTTGTTCATCAAGGAAAGGAAAAATAGAAAAGAAAAGGCACAATTCACAAGCCAATCAAAGACCGACACATGACAGAAGTGAAAAGTAATGCACACATGGGCAGAGGGAAATCCCTGAGCTAATCAAAGGTTGTCACTTGTCATATTTCTATTCATCCCGACATGCAAATATTCAAATGATGATATCTTTTGATCCCCTGCTCCAAATTGCATAAAATTGGTCTCATTCAAAAGCTCTCTCCTCAAGCACTTTAATTTGGCATCATGAGAATCAGATTTTGGTGGGTCTTGATAGATGAAAAAGGAAAAAAATAGTTCGGGCCATGTATGGTTACGATGGAATTGTTTAATCATGGAAGAAACATGTTTTTTTGTTGAAGCTTCTATTGGTGTGCTTAAAACAAGCCGGATGTCGATCATCCTATGAAGAGCAATCATTTTATCCTTAAGGATGGTTAAGACCATTAAAAACACGCTATGTGAATCCTCTCTCTCTCTCTCTCTCTCTCTCTCTGATTTGAAATCAATAATGTAAGTGCTAAGGCACATTTTTGGGGGTGAATGTTCTGAAAAAAGAAGGAACTCAGTAAATTTTTCTCTATATCTTTTTTGAGTTGCAGGGCCTCGATCTAGGTATTCGGGAGAAGATCCTTACCTTTCTTCAAAAATTGTAATGGATTGTGAATCTAATTAATCAAGTAAATCCATGTTTTGTGGAATTTTTTGCCCTATCTTATGTTATATTGTGATTTTTCCTTCCATTATAATTGCATGTGCATTGTGTATATCTTTTTCTTCTTACAAAATTGATTTGTTGTGCTTCATGGAAATGATGCTGGAAAATGTATTTAGAGACTATGTCACTTGTGTCTACCTCTCTCTTTCCCATTCTTCATCTCATTTTCACTCACTTGAATGTTTTCCCATCCCTTTTCTTGGTGTAATCACCTCTATAGTTTAGGATTTCCATTTTCATGCAATCTCTCTCTCGGTCCCTTGGAAGCTTAGGATAGAAGTAAATAGTAGAATTTCCTTCTAGGATTATTTTAGAAGTAAGATAAGGTAGAGAAAGTTGGCCTTCTCCGGAGTTTTGTCTTAGCAACAAAGTCCCACACTTAGAGACAACCCCATGTTACCCAAAAACAAGGGTTCCTCATTCACTAATTCAAGAACACAATCAAAGGGTGTTATTTTTTGGTGATAACAAGATGGTTTCAAGTGAGTTAAGGATGGAGTCCTCAATATACCTGAAGGTACGTGAGGCCAAAGTTTGTGTTATTATCGTCATGAGGCATAGTATTGGGGCTACACCCTCACTTCACAGATCCACAAAGATAAGGGTGTCGGGTGCTTAGTCAATATATCGCCCACCGCTTATTTATACTCAACCGAACATCGAGTCGACTTCCCCCTTGGTTATGAAATATAAGTAGGTATGCCTGGAAGGAATTATTTAGATGCAATTTTGATTTATTATATGGTTTGGCTATGTGTGAGGGGAATTTTTTGAATGCAATCGTTTAACCTGTAATTAGACTATATGAGCAAGCAAAATGAAGGTTTATTTTAAGATTCAAAAAGAAATATTGATTTTGATGAAGATAATTCAAATAAATTGTGATGCTTGGAAGAAAATAAAAGAAAAGAAACATACATATATTCGTTATGCCTTTTTATTTTTCTTATTTTATGTGTTTTTGAAGAAGCGATAACAAAGCATTCCAAGCTAAAAAGTTATATATTTTGATAGGAAAGAAAAATGAAGATATGAAATTTGATCAAAAAGGCACTAATGGTCCCACCAGTATGTCGAAATGTTTGTGGAGGATTTTGATTGGTTAATTATATGAAAAAACACCAAAAATTTGAAATTCAATAGGGTTTAGTGATACCTGCATCAATAATACAATGTCAAGATGTGTGGATGCAAAATGGGTGCAAAACTCTTGCTTCTAGAGAATGATAGAAAATTGCACATAGAAAGATAACTAGATAATATAGATATTAGATAAGGATATGATGATTTTCTTGGAAAAGGTCGATCCTAGGAACCAAAGGGCTTCCTTGAAGGGTGTCAACTTATTTTACAATCAAGTGATAATGATAGGAAAATAATTGACAATAAGAGGATGATTAAAAATCCAAAGGGATAGAGAGATCCTGCTTTGTGTGATAGGTGGCCTAGGTGAGGGCTATGACAAGCTCGAAATCCAAGAAGTAATCGAACCAGGCTTGTTCAACAACATCTTATTCTTTGTGTATGACTTCAATTTTATCTTCAATGTCTTCAACATTTGTTGCCAAGGAGATGGCACATAGACTCGAGTTCATGGGAAATGTCAAATTGTTCCCGAACTAGTTGTTGTGAAATAACAAGAAGGTCATATATGCTTGTAATCAGATATTCCCAATGTGGTACAATCATCTAAAGAGATAAACAACTTGAAAATGGGAAGATTAGATAGAAAACATATCGATACATTGATTGCAAATATGAGAAATTTTATTAAAGTGATAAGAAGATAGGGATCACTAGTGATTTGAGGTAATTGTTGGTGATTCAAATAAATCACCGAAGATCATTATAGAAAAGGTTGATTTCCAAATAAGATGCAAACAAGGTATAAATAAATGATATGCAAGTTGATTCGAGCTTTAAGGTGATGCATTAACAAACTGAATATGAAAATAAATGACAAGAGCTTACCTTAGATGAAGAATACTAAGAAACAATGTTGTGGGAATCTTACAAGATTTTTGAAGCTTCCAAGGATGTGATAGGGATGCATGTGATGTCAAGGTATCTCGTAATGATGTCTTCTAGGTTGTAAGAGAACCAAAATTCACCGTAAATGTCTAAGTATCCTTTCTATGTTAGGAGGTTAGATGGTTAGGGAAAAATGGGTTAGAAGGTTAGCTTTAAGGTGATGCGTTAACAAACTAAATATAAAAATATATGACAAGAGCTTACCTTGGATGAATAATACTAAGAAACAATGTTGTGGGAATCTTACAAGATTTTGAAGCTTCCAAGGACGTGATAGGGATGCATGTGATGTCAAGGTATCGATAATGATGTCTTCTAGGTTTTAAGAGAACCAAAATTCACCGTAAATGTCTAAGTATCCTTTCTATGTTAGGAGGTTAGATGGTTAGGGAAAAATGGGTTAGGATGAGTTATAGGTAGTTTGGGTGATTTAGGGTGAGTGAAATATATTTTTACTGAGGGTAAAGTGTGATTTTATGGGGGTGAGGACATGGTTTATAGGATAATAAGATAGTTTAATGTTTTGAATATGAATGTGAGGAGTATAGATAAACAATGTAGGGTACTGAAAATAGGTGTCTATACAAATCTAACATAGATAAATGGGGAAGGTAAATGAACTAATATATGCAAAATGTCCAAGAGTTATACCACTTACCTATGGGGTGGTTGCTCATGCATTTATCTATTCAAAGAAGCAAGACACCGAGAGAGAATCATTATGGGTGGAGAAGGGGAACATTGTTCTGTCCTAGATTCACTGTAGATGACCCAATAGTGCAAGCAATCCAAAACCAAGAAGAGTGTCGAATCTAAGTCAAATGCAAGATTAAGTAAGAGAAAAGTGATCATATGTAAAGATAGTGTGAAAGAGCAAAGCAGATGGCAAGAACTTGTGATATTTCTTCCTTCCTTATGAATGTCTAGGTGTGGTGTGTGTATATACTGACGCCATCATCCACGGGCGATGGTGTCGGCCAAGGGAAACCTAACACCGACACCATCACCCATGGGAGATGGCATCAGCTTAATGGGACCTAGTGTCAAAAATGGTGCAATGTGTCATGGATCAAGCAAGAATAAGTGAAAAAGGTTCCAATGATGAAGTCAGATGCAAGCAAGTGTCAAGAGTGCTAGAGTGTACAACAAAGAAGGACAAGGATAAGTAAAGATGGGATCACATAACATATAGCTCTTTGTGTATTATCTCTAACCCGTAATGACCATGTGAAAAATCATACCCCATTCCCAACATAACCCTTAACGCACCCTCTCAAGAAATAGATGAATCGGTGACCCTTATCTCATGACAAAGGAATTATTAATAACATGTATGAAAGATTAATATGAAAATTTAGTTGTATAATATGCCCTAGTCATTAATCATTGAATGTCATAATAGTGAAACATGGGGCGGTCAACAGAATGAAACAATCCATGACACTCGAAAGTGAAAGTAAATACTAAAAGTAAGTACATAAGAGATTGCAGAAAAGTAATAAAAGACCATCTGAAATGAAATATACCCACAAATGTGCCTAATAGTTTCATTCATCCTACCATGTGTGAGTGTAATCAATGTTGCAAGAACCCTGAAGAAGCAAAACCGAAAAAGAAACACTAGAGTATCATTGGTAAAATAATACATTAATCACCTAGATAGAGACCCATGGAGCAGATGTCGTGTTGTAGTGTTGAGATGTCATAATGTCATAGTGGTATGGGGTATGATGATATGGTGTCAAAATAGGCAAAAATCAAAAGTCATTGAATGTATACATGTAATATGTTGAAGGAAACGTATGAGATCGAATCATGACATAAAAAATGGCACCTTTTTTGGAGCTAAAGAGCGAAAATGTATGGCGTATGAAAGTTTAGGGTTATCATGATCGATTTTGAATAAAAGTGTTGTTTTTAAATAGTTATTTTGTTTGTTATTTGATTATTATCATATTTGTATTTTAAGATAACTAAGCTCTAGTTTCCAAAGTATATTTTGCAAAACATGCCATGAGTATGAAGTGGCGGCGAGGGATGACGAGGTGGTGCATGTGGTGGGGGCGCGACCACAAGTAATTAGTTTGTATTTAATGTTGTTGGCTAGATTAGGTGTCATTTATTTATTTTGTGTTTTCAAAGTCCTTAGGGCATCATTTTCATCCAAACTTATGTCATATGGTAGGTTAGTACTAAAGACAAGTGGGTTTAGAAGGGATTTGATTTTTGTTTTTCATTTTGGAGTTGTCTCGAGGTTCATTTCTCAAAAGTCATGACCACTTTTTAGTATACGCCATCAGCCCCTAAAGTCGAGGGTTGATGGCGTCGGGATAAGAATATTTTTATAGGGGCGATGGTGCAAGTTAGGGGACAATGACATCAATAATTGTATATGTGACTCTTTAATTTTTCATTTTACATACTTAATTGGTTTTTTGAGGTGTTAATTCTCATTTTATTGTTATTTTGTGCATGCAGGGAGATCATTTGATCCACCTATAGAGGAGTGTTGATGTGGGATGGTTGATTGGGTTGATTATCGGCTTGTTTTGGGTAGAAGTGGTCCAATTACAAGGTTGGGGTTTTGGGGTATCATGCGGATGCCCGGATACTTTGAGACTGGACTGCTCCATATTTTTTTGGTTGCATGGGAGACAAGGTCCAACACCTCTCGGTGGTGGATAGGACAGAGAGACCATGAAGATGACCTTGACTTTAAGGGATGTCCATGGGATTTTGAGGATACCCATTAGATGGACCCGTATGCATTATGATTTGACACCCGATGTTGTAGAGTGGGGAATCTTAGTTTGTGGGCTATTGGGAATGAGAAATAAGATGAGGGTATGTTGTGCATATGACTCAAAGATAGTGCATGTCGCAGGATTCGACTATCCGAAAGGTGATTATGGGGATTTTTATGGAGTGAATAGTGTGTCACAAGTAAACTAAAGCCATCCCATTATTTTTATAGTTATTGTTGTCTCCAAATCACTGCACCCCCCAAATGGCTTGAAAATGAATCATGACATTCGGTGTGATTGGGACACATGGGATCACCTCTCAAGCTGTGGGACTTGGGCTTGAGGTGAACCTTTGGAGAAGGCCACTTCCTCTTCCTAAACTAAACACAACACTACTTCTAATGCAAGATAAAAAGGCTATCTAGTCCTATGCTAACATTTCATGGGATTAGGGAAAGAGATCTGCAAGGAAATGAAACCTAAACTAGAAGTGGTGATGCACCAAGAAAGGGTGTTGCTAGACAACTTTCTGGCTGGCCAATGAAGAGAGATGATCGTGAGGAAGAATGACATGCATTACAAACCCACTTTTACATACAATACTTCACTCTTTGATAAGCACAATGACCTCCAAAACTTGCAAGAGAAACCTTGGTTGCACAGTTCACCTAAAAACATGATAGAGAGGCAAGTAGAAGCAATAAAAATCATGAAAGGACATACAAATGATCACAAAGCATAATTCTCATTACTTCAAGCACTTTGCACAGTGCACCATTACATCAGTGAAAAGGCATAGGCTGCCATTACAATTTTAGAAGAAAGGCTTGAAAGCCTACAAATCATAACATCTCAGCTTGTGAAGAGAGGGGAAGCTTAGAAAGTGTCTAACTTGTCCAACTTGTATGACCTGTCGGAACTTACTGGTTGGAACTCTTTGGAATGAGTCTCCAACTTACATTTATAGAAGAAATTGAGAGAGAGGAGAGGAGTCATAAATTCCCTCCCTAAATGGAAGGCACATGATGTATCACTTATTACAGTCGGTTGAACCACTTGAAAAGGTTCCATCATGCATCATTAATGCCTGTTGACATAGTCTTCTCAAAATTAAAATAATATTTAAATAATAATAATAAATATTATTATTTAAAATATTTAAATAAAAAATATTAATTTAATTAAAAATATGGTGGGCCCCTCTTTCACTCCTGAAGTTACGATGGTTGGACACTTGGTCTCGCCCGCGGGCCTGCTCTATTTCTTTGTGTTTTGGCTAAGTCCCCCCCTTGACTAGTGGAGCAACTATGTCTGACCCTAGACATGTGGAGGGCTTGCACTTTTTGGGACCTGCCTCCGAGTTGATCTTTGAAGTTGCATCGAGGTGACGCGTGGCACCTTCCGCTGGCTCTGCCCTATTTAGACTTTTCAACGACCGGGTTCTACCTTTGGGGCTCAAACCACGTGGAGGCTTCGCGCTCATTTGGGACCTGCCCTTTTGATTCTACCTTTGAAGTTGCACAGATGAGGCACATGGAGGCCTCCATAATATTTTGGACTTTTTCAACGGTCGCTGTCACCTTTTCGGACCTAGGACACATGGAGGGTTGGCACTAGTTCAAGGTCTCTCTTTGGGCCGTGCCTTTGAAATTGCACCAATGAGGCACATGGAGGCTTCCGCTAACCTTTTTGTACTTAGCCGATTGATTCAATCATTCTCCCTTTCTTGGTCCCTAACTACATGGTGGGTTGGTGCTCATTTGGGGACCACCTTTGGATTTGACCCTTGAGGGTGCGCCGATGAGACACGTGGAGGCCTCTACAGGCTTTTGGAATTTTCAACGGCCGGTGTCACCTTTTTAGGACTCTAGCCACGTGGCGAGCCTATGCTCATTTTGGGACTCCTCCTTTGTCGCACCTTTGATGTTGTGCCATTGAGACACGTGGAGGCTTCCACTGGCCCTTTTATACTTATCCGATTCAGCCTCAAGTGAACAAATTATATGCACTTCCTTGGTAAGTCCCTCATTGTTGACTCCACGTGGAAGTCCCACGGGGTTTTGAGTTTCATTGTTCCCTCTCACTCTTAGAAACACACCGAGATGACACATAGTGCCTTCTCATGAGTCCATTGCTTTGCCTCAACTTTTCAACTCGGTTCCACCTTTTTGGGCTCTAACCACGTGGAGGGCCAAACTTGTTTGAGTCTCTACTTTGGGTCATGCCTTTGAAATTGTGTCGATGAGGCATGTGGAGGCTTCCGCTCACTCCTTTATACTTAGTCGATTCAGGCTTTGAGTGAATGATGTCTTTCTCCATTTTTTCCTGATGAGATTCTTGATCCCCTTAACATTATTTGGCCTCATTTGCCAAACTTTCTCCTCCATTTTCGAGTCCACCTACCCCTTTGATTTGGGATCGAATATGAGCTCGTAGGACTAAACCGACCCTTCGATTTTCTCCTATGCAAGGTTGTCCACACAAAGCCTTCCCCTTTTGGCTAGACCCACAAGCTCAGCTTGCAAGCTTGCCACCGAGTGACTCGGCCTCAACCCGGCTCATCCCTGAAGACCCCAAAATCTGTGAGCTCGATCGTTCCAACAATCCTCCATATGTGCTTTGATGCTCTGACGACTCGCCTACCAACTCGGATCTCATAAACCACTATCCCCGAACTCCAAACACCATAATCTCTGAACCCCAAAAGACATAATCTCTTAATCCTAAAAACTGAAAATCAGAAATTCGGAGTTTCGGGCTTCAAAAATATTCGACTCATTCAACGTTTCTGACCCCAAAATCTCTGAAATTCCGAAATGGAATTATCTGAAAAGATTTTCTGAAATAAAACTCTAAAAGCTCAACTCAACTCTACTACCTCATTCCCGAGCTCTGTCTCCCACTTCGAGCACTCGATCCCTAAGTCGTTACTTTACCGAGTTATCGCATCCATGAAAACAATGATTTCGTGGCTCAACTCACCGAACTAAGCTTCATTTTTGAGCTCGAAGCTCCCCTCCTGGGCAATTTCACACTTACTCTCAAAATTTTTGAATTTCCACCATTCCCTCGAACTGTGAAGATTATAAAATGAAAATAGGACCTTTTTAGGTGTGATTTGACTCTGATTATATATGCCCGGTCGGTTGGAGATGGGCCTGCGAGTGCCAATCTCTTTGTCATGAGAAAACCTTTGGCCTCCAGAACCAGGGAAATGAGAGAATAGTTCAAAATGATCCTAAACCATCCTAGAACAGCACAAACCTTCTTAGAAGCACAAAAATTTTATGTAGGCCCCAAGTTCTTTTCTGAAGACCTAAAATTCAACAGGACCTCATTGTCCAATTTTGCCATGCGTGTAAAATTAGACAACAGATTATATGTAGAGATGTTGTGGATCATGGTGTGTCCTTCATTGAGGCACCACCATGTCGGTATAGTTAGTGCATGATCTCTAAAGGGTTAGATGTAGATGACATAGGGTCATGGGACCCATCATTTTATTGATGACTTGGATTTATGAGATATCTCCCATGTTTCAACTGGATAGGGACACCATTGGTAGTAGCAGCAGATTCCCTTGGATTACTCTAGTGGGCATAGGGTCCAACATTGAGATTACTTCAAGCATTCCATCCATTAACACATGTGGGTTTAGATGATGTTATATGGCATCCCTATGCAGGGAACATGGATCGCTGGCCTAGTTGGCCAAAATCAAAGTACTTGAGGCCATTACTAAGGTGACAGGGCATTACTTATATTGGGTGGAGACCCACTCGATGAACAAGGTCCCGAGGTAGTTTGGACTACTAGCGCTTATGGTGATACCACCATTATCACTCTGTCAATGTAGGCATGTTAGGGAGGTCGTAGGAGGAGAGGTGATGGTACCAACACTATGGCCTTGTATGGTACATGTGACATGTAGACATGGTCGAGGGTAGCGGTAGGCATAGTTGGGATGTTCAAGGCCCATCACAAGTTATAACAGATAGTGGTTCGGAGGAGTGATCTAATAGAGGACTCGTTGATGCAAGTTCACATTGTAGAGGTGCAGGCGGAGATGGTCCTAGCACCGGGGGGAGTAGCAGGATAGCTAGCGGCATGGTAGAGGGAGTGTCGATGTGTCAAGTAAGAGGAGGGTATCTAAGACCCATTGGGATCCATATGGCCATGAACCCGAGATAGAGACCCAAACCTCAACGCAGGGGAGATATGATAGTAGTGCCCCCGAGACAAGTGGGCATAATATATAAGAGCTATACATCGTCGGATGATATGGGGGAGGAGGTACTAGGAGGCCAAGGAGACGACGAGGCCATCATGGAGAGATATGAGAAACTAGGAATATGTGTTATTATGTTATAGATGGTTTTGAGAAATATTTATTGTGTGATACTTGTATTATAAGTGACATGTGTCTTCGTAATTGGTTTTGCAGAGTGAATAGTGAAGGAGTGGAACTCCATGATAGAGAGTTCCCACCATGAGATTTTGGATCTTGTCTTTGGATGTGCATGATACTATAGTGATGGTTGATCAAGAAACACTATTAGTGAGAGACTCGGTGGGTGCCTTTCATCCGGTTATAGAGGCATCTAGGACACTATAGAGGTATAGGGATGTACATGTATTAACGGCTATAGGAAGCATAGATATGATGTTGCAAAAGCTTATCACATGTGCATGAAACCTTGGTATAAGAATAGGTGGCATGTTTATCGGATGTATGGAGGGCGATCGAGAGGATTACTACACTAGAGGTGCCGCTTGTGAGAGCATAGGGAGAGGCCTTGAGCCCGATCTAGTGTGAATTCTCTAGCTCGCATAGCTGAGCGACCAACATGGCCCCATCGTCCCATAACACCCAGAGACCCTCCACATGGGGTAAGGGTACTTGAGCCTTATTGTATATGGGCCGAGTCATGTACTTGATTTTTGTATCATGTTTTCCGTGTATTAAAAATTAGTTCGAGACCCACACACTTATATGATGATTATTTTGGCGATGTTGTTTATTAGATGTTTGTGGTATATATGTTACTTTGCTTATCACTTTCCTTTTTTCCACATGTATGTATGTGATGATACTCATGTTACTTAGGAATAATGATAATGTCATTAGATAGGTAAAACCGGTAGGAGGCGGAATCGATAGGATAGCCCAACCCACACGATGTTAATAAGCCAAGGATGGAAAAAGGCCAAGACATCTAATGATAAGATGTCAAGGTGTTATCAGTAAATAAATTTAAGTGAGGCCATAAGCTTAAGTGAGGATGCACATAATACCACGGTGATCCAATGGGAAAGACCGGGTGAACAAAACCAAAATAGGTTGAATCAAGATTGTCACACTTCAACAAAGAGGAGGATTCAGGGCATGAGGTATGAAATATCCAAACAAAGTAGTCACCTAAGCGAGGATAAAGTGAGATACAAGGAAATTCTTGAGAGCGCAAGTGGGGACAAGATCCTAAACAAAGGAGAGAACTCAATCCAAAGAAGGAAATAATATGTAGTTATGGTATTATAGATAACTAGCCACATGGGGAAAAATATGGTAAGGTGTCAATTATGATGTTATCGACTTGGTGTAAGATGTGACTTCAAACTCGATTCATGAGGTATTTTATGGCATGTTGTGTAATAACAAATCAGCAATGAACTTTAGATATCATAGAAAATAGGGTGTTATTGATTTGAACCTCCAATTGAGTGAGAATGTCACATCGAATATCACTCGTAGAGGGACGGGGATTAGGGTGAGGTGGTGGTCTATAAGTAGGTTATGGTTTAGTTATCCAATGGGAAGGTGGTCACTTTCGAGAGGAATCATCCCCACACTTCTAATTGTGAGAAAAGGTTTTGGGAGCCTAAACCTTGCTACACATAACCGACATTCGGCGTCGGTATGCACGTAATACCCATGATGATAACAAAAGAATGGATCCAAAGAGGAAGGTTGTGCAACTTTTCTAGTTTGTTTTCATTTGACCTCAGCTTCAAGCTTCTTCATGTGTCATCGATAAGATCTACATTCATAAATATGATGCCCTGGGGCCTCATGCCATGTGCAATGCGACTTGTTCGTAAGTGACCGGGTTCCATAAGGGTAAGAGGTAAGAAAGGAAGTTTCATAGGATGTGAAATGCTAATGAAATTAGGTGGGGATGGAACCAATGCAATGAGTGACAATGACACAATTTATGGTTTATTCATCGAGGCACAATAGATGGGGTCATCACCCATAAGGTCATCGATTTGTAATCAAAGCTTGTGGCGTGATCATTCGCTTCTATAAGGGACAATGATGGTTGATTGGACGGATGGTAGAGTGTGAAGATGTAGTACGAGGTGAAGAGGTTGGTGGAATGATATGAGGCTTGAACATTGGATAACTAAAAGAATTATCAACTACACTAAAAGATTCTTCTTGTATGAGGATAACATTTATGTTGTGAGTACGTTGCGTCTGAAGGATCTCTTGGTAACACAAGACTTCCTAATCATGAATCTAGGCATAGCTAGCCAAGTGGGGATCATCTAAAGTGTAACCGTCATTATAATTTGATGAAGAGGCATCCATCGAACAAGAGTCGATTATAGCCTCTAATCGGACCATATGCTCTAGTGTCGGGTATGGTGTAGGCAAGATGATAACAGAACCAAAGGCTCCTTCTTACGAGAACGAGGCCACAAGGAAGGAGGTAACTAAGATATGATAAGCTTGGGTAAATCAGAAGTATTAATTCTAAGTGTGACCTCATTAGGCTCATCATCATCAAACTCCAAGATATTGGGAGGCATATGCCTAACCAATTCAAGATAATCGACATATAGTCGTGAGGGAATTCATAGGATAACTAAAACGTTGGTATTTGTGAAAGGGGATGGGATATAACTTGTCCAATGTTTGGAGCTTGTATGTCCCCTTTTGTTGGAGTTTTTGTAGTTCCAAGGATTAGGATCCCCTTGAATCTTATAGATAGCCCCTTAGTGAGTAACTTTTACACATTGTGAAGGGGACGAAAAGCAATCAAGTGCATGCGATGAGTCCAAGGAATTCCTAGGAGAGTATTATAAGATAGGGGAAAGTTGAAAACCATGACTTTAACGCGGACAATCCTAGGAGGCATGGTGATGGGTAACCAAATACATCCCATGGGAGGCATTTGTCGGTGGTCATACCCTTAAAAAGTGGTATGTGTTGATTTCAAGTTATCTATGGAGTGGCCAAGAGCCTTAATAAAGTAGAATGAGGCAAAACACATGTAGACTCATCAATCGAGAGAGAAACGCTTAACCATAGTGTGGCCAATATGGACTAAAATGAAAAGAAACGGATCATATGAACAAAGCAAGATCTCGTCAAGGATCATGGAGGCTATAGGGAAATGAATGCAAGAATGAGCATCCATGGCTCGATCGGTATGAACAGAGAGCTCCTCACTCTAATGGTAGATGCTTTCCTTTAAGCCATACAATGTGGGACTCTACCCCAAAGTGGGAGGAAATGGGATGTTCATGTCAAATAATGTTGTCGTGAGATGCTCGCAGGGTGGTAAGGTGATGTGCACATAAGTATTAGAAAAGGGATTTAGCTAGGGAGCTAAGTAATTGCTTCAAGAGAATCTCACTCATCATGATTGGGATGAGAGTGATGGGAGTCCTCAAGAAAAGAGCTAGAAGAAGTAGGTGTAATCGGGGGACTTCAACAACTATATTCTACTTTGTTTCTATGATATCAGCCTGTAAGTTTCATTTTTATAGGGGATGATGCCATTTGTAGGAATAATTCTAGACGTGATAGTCCTGTAAAATATTTTCCGCAGAGGGCAATGGTGCTTGAAGTAAGGAAATAGACTCGACACCATAATCTCTGTAAGAGATCTTCTAAAGGGGCCATGACATATGGAAGAGGGGGATTTCTACCCTAAAAATCTTGATTTTGAGGTAAAAAAGGAAATATAAATTTATGAGTTTATGGATGGAATGATGTAGGGTATTCAGGATCTACATAGGCTATGACACGCCTAACATCATTCATGGCCACCGTGTTTTCGAGAGGATAGTTTGTTTCAACTACATTAGTTGTAGCATGCTCTTACTTCTTAGAACTCTCACTGGTATTATGGTTAGGCATAGGATTAGAGAAGACTTGTAACTTCTCATTATCTTGGTTAATTGCTTCATGATGATATTTTTGTTTATTCGCCATAGGCTTTGACCTACTTGATCAAAAATTCTTGAGTGATGGTATCATGGTCAAATTGGGAGCCTAGGAAAAAGTTGATGGTAGTTGTGTGTAGTGCACAATAATTTTCATGAGAGTGACCCTAATTAGCATGTCATTGGGGAACAAGTCGAGAAGGATCTAAGATCATGCTAAACAACTTAGGTAAGTGACATTTCAATTCTTCCTTGCTTAATGGTTGATGATAGTTAGGCTGATTTTTGTTGTTAGTTTGTTGATCAATGTTGAAGATGGTTTTATTCGAAGAAGCAACAAGAGGAAGAGTATCAGAGACTTTGTCATATGTTACGTTCTTATTCTTAGAACATTAGAGGATTTGGACTTGTTTTTGGGTTGTCTCTTAGGAGGAACTTTATTAAACTCTCTCATGAGATAATATTTCATTTTAGCTTGTTCAAAGGCTTCTTCTAGAGAGGTGGGAGAAAAATACCTCACCTTATATTGAAGGTGAGGTTCAAGAGCTCGTAGGAAAATTTAGAAAAGGCTATCACTAGGCATATTATGTTCATCACACGTAGATAGGGTTTTCTAATATTTTATGAAGGATTGTGCTTGATTCATTTTCATTTTGTTGAAAATTGATGAAGGTATTAATGTTATTCTTAGGTAAGTGATGATACTAAAATTCATTCACCGAGGTTGTCACCAAGGACTCTAGCTAAAATATGGAGTTATGAGGTAAGGTATGGTACCAATACAAAGCGTCTCTAGTGAGGATTTTAGCTAAGAGATTGGTGATAATGTATAAATTGCTTCTAATCCATTCATTATAAATATTGTTAGAGGCCTTAATGTGAAGGGAGGGATCAGTGGACCCATCATAGGAGATGGAAGGAACAATACCCCGATATCTATGCTAGCAATGTAAGGTGTTAGAGGATCTTGTTGGAATACTCTTGGGAATTTTTTGGTGATAGGGGGTGGGTGATGGGCACCCCATTAGGCCCATTTAGTAAAGGAGGGGGCATGGTCCCCAAGATCCCATTGTAGGGTGATTGACTAGTTGAGCCATGTTGGCTTGCATTTGAAGGAATTGAGCCATAGTAGCAAATTGTTATTGGTTCATCCTATCAATGAGTTGGAGGATAAGGTTGGTAGGGTCGAATGGGGGCATTCTCGGATGAACCCGCTTGAAGACCTTTCCCTTTTTTATCCTATTGTCAAGTTGTTCAAGACAAATTTGAGGAGACATTTGTTAATCATTTTTTTATTCGTCCTTGTATTGAGGAAATTTCATGAGGAATTTTTAAATCTTAGGAGGATGATTAGAATTGTTGTAATTTTGATTTTCCTCTTCTATATCCTCAAATAGGCCATTGCGGTATGTAGGAGGTTTCTTTCTAGTGACTCCTATGACACAACAGTCCATGTAGAAGGGGAATTCAGCTTCAAGATGAAAGGTTTCAAGAAATGTCCCCATAACATAATCAGAGGAGCCTAAGCTCTAGATACTCCATGATGGAGTGATGATATAGCTAAGACAAGGCCTTGAAACGAAGATTATCAATACAATTGACCGTGCGATAAACGTTACATAGGGGTTGATGCCGTCGAGAGTAAAATTTACAACATAAAGGATTGGTCTTGTAAGAAATTTTACACAGGGTTGAAGGTTCCATGAAATAAATGTGCTAGAATAGACAAGATTTCCCTAGGTAATGACATATATGTAGACATGTTTGTTTGGGTTTTCTAAATTTTAGTGTTGTGAAATGAGGTCAAAATTAGATATGGATGCTTTTAACAAATTGTGCTCGGTCGGGAGGTCTATATGATTCACATTGGGTTCACCAAAAATGTATGGTGCACCAAGAATGTGTCTCAATGGCTCACACTCCTAAGTGTTCCATTATACAAGGGTATGAGGAAATAAAGAAGAGACACACATGAACATGCACATAATTGATTTATATAAAGGGGTTACAACGAGCGTTAAGTTCACATATATAGAGGGAAATGATCCCAATACTAGGTCAACCTATGATTTCTAAGGCCCATGATTAAGATAGAGAAGATTGCCCTTCTAGGATATCGGTTGATGGGGAGAAGTATAGATTGATAAGAAGATGAAACAAGCATGCATAATCTAAACTACTACAATATAACTCAAATATAAATGAAATAAAGGAAAAGAAAGGTAAGGATTTGATCATATAAGAGAACTATGTTAACTAACACCAATGTACATACAATACTAAACTAACATAGAGCAATGGGGAAGGGAAATGAACTAATATATGCAAAATTACCAAGAGGGTTAGAGCACTTACTTGTGGGGTGGTCGTTGATGCATCTATCTCTCCAAAGAAGTAGTACGCCAAGAGAGAATCGTTATGGGTGGAGAAGGGGGACACGGTTCCTATCCTAGAATCACTATAGATGACCCAATATTATAAACAATCTAACAACCAAGAAGAGTATCTAGTCCAAGTCAAAGGAAAGATGAACTAAGAGCAAAATGATCAGATGTGAAGATGACATAAAAGAACAGAGTAGATGGTTAGTTCTTGTGATATTTCTTCCTTCTTTATGAATTTCTGGGTGTGGTGTGTATATATACCCAACGCCATCACTTGTAGGTGATGGCCTCGACCAAGGGAAATCTATCACCGACATCATCGTCCATGGGCGATGGCGTTGACCAAGGGGGCCTTGTGTCAAAAATGATGCAATTTTTCGTATATCAAACAAGAATAAGTGAAAAAGGTGCCAATTATGAAGTCAAATGCAAACAAGTGGTAGGAGTGTTAGTGTGTGCAACAAAGATGGAAAAGGTTAACTAAAGCTAGGACCACATAGTGATATATCTCTTTATGTATTATCTCTAACCCATAATGACCATGTAAATAGTCATACTCCATTCTCGAGCCCTTTAAGGCACCCTCTTATGAAATAGATGCACCAATGACCCTTATCTACACAAAGGAATTGTTAGTAACATGTATGAAAGATTAAGTTGAAAAATTTAGATGTATACACACTTCTCTCTTTGCTTGCACATGCATTGCATAGAGCTCCCGATCATATATTGAATAGATTTTCCTTACATCATTCAACTTTTCACTAAATTAGGCGATGGGTTTCCCTTCTTGGCTTATCACTACGCCAATTAGGCTCCACTTACATTGCATTGTAATCCTTAGGTTTAATTCCTAGAATTTGCGCTCTACTTCTTCTATCCACACGAACTCCTTGCGATCTCTCTTCATTGTCTCCATGATTGCTTTGCACATATTCCACTAAAGTTTTTATAAACTTCTTATATAAGCTCATTAACCCATGAAAGCTTTGTGATGACCACTTTACTATCACATTACTTGGTGATGACCACTCTCTTATCGCGCACACCTTTTTGGGTCCACTTACAAATCATTCTCGGGATATTACAAATCCCAAATAAACTAACTCCTCGTGCATGAAACTATAGTTTTAATATTCATAAGAAAATTATCATCCTGTAAAGTAATTCATTACCTTTTGCAAGTGATCAATATGCTCCTCCTTTTTATAGTAAACACCAATATATTATCTTGATATACAATCATAATTTTCCCAAGGAATGGCTTCAATACTTCATTCATTAATCTCATGAATGTGTTAGGGGAATTAGCTAGCCCAAATGGCATAACTAACCACTCATATAAGCCTTCCTTTGTCTCGAATGTTGTCTTCTAGACATCTCCTTCTCTAATATACATCTGGTGATAACCACACTTCAATTCAATCTTAGAAAATACCATGTGCCACTAAGGAAACCATCGGATCATCCATCTTAGGAAATGGAAATCTATACTTGATCGTGATCTTGTTGATGGTTCTAGAGTCAACACATGTGTATCTTATTGATGGCTCTAGATTCAACACACATGTGTCATTCTCTTCATTTATTTTGTGTTAGTACAATGGATACTACACATGGGCTCAAACTTTTGTGCACTTTGGTCCTTTATCCAACAACTCTTACAATTATTTACGCAGCTCCACATTCTCTTTTGGAGTCATCCTACATGATGTTTTGTTTGGTAAGCTAGATCTAGGTATCGGTCAATTTGATGATGATACTACACACTGCGCAGTAGTCCCAGTGGCAATTCTTACATCGCAATGTCTCTAAAATCTTCCAATATTATGTGGAATTTTGTTGGAAATTCTTATTTCTCCACATAATCTTCATGTACTTCCTTTGGTACTAGCACATAACATGCCCTTTCTTCCTCAGCTACCCGTAGGAAATCCTTTCCAAAAAAAATAAAGCTCACACAAACCCCACTACACACTTCTCCTTCATCTTTGTCCTTGGGTGACAATTTAAAATTGCATCCATCCTTCTTAGTATAGATAATATTTACGCACCCATCATGAATAAGCTTCCTATCATACTACTAAGGCCTTCCTAGCAACAAATGACAAACATCCATCGACATTACATCACACAACACTTCATCCAGGTTATTTCCTATCTGGAACTTAATAAGGCTTTTCTCAATAAGTAGGACTTGGTGCCCTTTCTACAACCATGACACTTTGTAAGGGTTAAGATGCATAATCTTCTAATCATTAACTTCTCCACCATATCACAAGAAATAATATTATATGTGTTTCCACTATCGATAACTACTTTACAACATTTTCCTTAAAGCTTGCACATTGTTCTAAACAAGTTGTTTTGTTGCACAATCTCATATTATCTTTACACAGCCTTCAACAATACCTTTATTATCATAAGAGCTTCTATGCTCTTTGGACCTTTTAAATTTTCATGGATCCCACCGATTTTGCATCACTGCATGCGCAACTACTTTTGTGCACCTACTTGTAACTTCACTTAGTGTATGTGGGAACTCAAATGTGTGATGTCCAACTATTCCACCCTAAAAACATGTTCGGAGAATCATCTTCCCTACCTCAACCAATTCTTATATACCCTCATAAAGAGTATGATGCTCCTTCATCTCTAACTACCTTGGGTATGCATTTCCACACTACTATACATGTCTTCTTCTTGTTTGTTATATTTGCAATTGCTTCCACATCTACCGTGCATATGCATAGCTTCTTCTTTTGCACTCTAACTCACGTGCCAACATTTCTTCCACCTTGAAGGCTAGTCAATAGGCTTAATCAACTGTCTAGATACACAAAAGGAAAAGTTCTTCTTAAATGACAAACCTCAAGTCATTTATAAACCGTGTAACCTTTTCCCGATTGACCTCAACATGTCCAAACCTAATCATAATTTGGGGAATTCCTCTGTGTATTCCTTAACATAAATCTCATTTTGCCTCAAGTTTTGCAATTTATTGAATAAACATGTTTGGTAGTCAAACGAAAATAACTTACTCTTCATTTTTACAACCACGTGATTCCAACGTGTTATTTTATCCTTGCCTCTCCTTCAATTCTCATTTTACACCTCTTTCTACAACATGTTGTGTGTTATTTCAACTTTGTATGTACCAATTTAACGCATTGTGGGTCAACTATCTCCTAGAACTCGTACTCTTCCATACTTGTGAGTGAATCTATGAATTCTTCTAGATCTAACCTTCCTGAGAATGATGAGACATCCATTCTTGTTCCATGACCCATTCTTGAAATGGCTTGTATTAATCACACTTCTCCCACACCAATGACTTCATCTTCACCTGTTCTTCATCTCAAATGGGCCATTCATTTTAGGCGCCTCCTATTGTTGTGCATTCATCACCAATTTAAGTGTTTTATGTAATGAATCCTCTTCATTGATCTTCTTGAATGACCTCGAACCTAGTCTTTACACCCTTTAGTTCTACCATAACTTGTTCTACAGCACACCCATAATGGTTGCATTTGTTGCGTTCACTTCCCCTCCATTGACAAATCTTCTCGATGGCATCTTTACTCCTTCGACTAGTTACCTCATAGTCGACATTCTACCAATCCTCGTAATCTCAATTCCCTTATCCAAAGTTTGTAACTACGCTCTAATACCACTTGATGAAATCACGTGGGTTAATATGATATGGCGTCATTTTTAGAATAAAACACAACAAAAATAACTTTAACACAACACAAATTTCATTAACTTAAAGCCCTTAAACAACATCTACAATTGATTCCCTATACTATGGTGATTATAAATCTTTTAAAAGACTTAGAAAACTATAAGGGGTGGTCATTCTTGGACTCTAAAGGCTCCTCTCTCTTATAGATTCAACAACATCTATATATCCCACCAAAAGTCTCTTCCCAAAGGTCCACCCAAAAAAGAAGACTCCCAAATGAGGCATTGGGAAGAATTTTATAGATCTTCATTCCCACTCAAACTAAAATTTGAAATCCCATGAATTAAAGGTGTCCAAATACCCTAGTTTGGTAATTGAGAGAAATTCATTTGGTAAGTTTCATGTTTCTTTCTTGGATGACAGCTTTTAATTTTTGCCTATTGCCGTAATTTCACGCCTCCACCTCCATTTCCTCACATAATCTACCTTCCTTCAAATTTTGCATTAATCATTGGAAGAGATTCATGTTCCTTGGGTTTCTCTATTGCACCATATTGTGCACTAATTATTTATGCCCCCTTTATCAAAATTCCATTGTGCACCATTTCTCTATGCTCCTTGCGAGTTTCACACATTACGTAAAAATTTGCACACTTTGCCATGTAATATGTTTCCGTGCCTAGATGACCTTTATAATTCTTGTGCATACTCCAAAACTTAGCCAAAACTTCAAAAATAATGCAGTCTTTGAATCTCCCACAAAGCTCTTGCATAAAATCATAGAAGTTATGCCAATGGTTTTAGTAAAAATTTGGCAACACTAAATTTTAAAGGCCATGCATAGTGAAATAGAGTATTCGATATGAGGAAACATATTACGGTGGTTTCAAGATTTTTCAAATAGTTAAACACATGCACGTGCAATGGTAAAAACTTGTGTTTGAATTTGGCCCTAAAAAACCTTAAACCAACAACAAAAAATATCGTCATGAACAAACCCTAAGTGACATTAAACATAGAAGAAAAGGAATAAACCATAGCCCAAAAATAAAAGCCACGAACAAGGCATCTCCACGAATTATAAACTCTATCTCAAAACAAAAAACATAGCCAACGACACCATGGACAACAATCGGGTAGATTAGAACAACCATAACGGCAAAAACATATCTACCTTCAAAGATCAAAGCTCCAACTATTATAGAAACCTTTTCTCCTAATACAAAGGTTATAAGAAGTTATACCATGGTTTCCCTCTAGGGATCGACTAAATAACATGTATGTGTTGTGCAAACCTTAATTATAAAAATACCCAATAATAAAAAACAAATAATAGCATTAGGCTTATACTCACTTTGTAGACACCCATAATTACGCTGAGTAATTTAAATACTTAAATTGGGCTAATTATCTATCTTACGAAAATTGACGACATATTGTCAATAATGCTCATTTTCCCTCATATCATCATTAATTAATTACACTAAGCTAATTAATTAAGTCACCTATCCAACAAATACCCTAATTAACGACCTTCCGTTAATAAATCACCCCTTCTACCTAGACTAATTAATTAATTAGCTTTCCCTTCCATTTAACCAATAAATCAATATTTAATTGATTTAATCCCCTTCTAATAGCCTAAATCGTACTAATATTCCTCTAATTAGCTTTTATAAGCTTACATCTACCTATTAGTTAATCACCTTTGATTAATTAAAACACCCCCAACTCCCATGACTTGCTAAGCATAAATTAAACCCTTCTAAAGTAAGGTTACCTTTTATAAAGCAACCTTATCCATTCCTAATCATGTTTTACCTTTATCCCACATGCAAAGGGATGAAGTGTTTCCTTTATCCATTGGGCTATATAAGGAGCCCTCCTTCTACCTTTATACCTACACCTAAACTTCTTGAGAAAGCAAATGCAAAGCATATAGCAAAATAGACTAAGAGCTTGCCTTTTGTTTTCTTAAGAGGTCACCATTGTTAAGAGCTAAGCTTCCTATTCTTGCATTCTTTAAGGATCAAACAAGCAATTGTTGATTGCCATTGGAGCTAAATAGGTCCATGCATTTTGTTGGTAATCTAGGAGAGTAGAGATGTTAAAATAGCATGCATAGTTTTGATCTCATGTTTTCAAAGTTATAATGTTAGTTTAGATCTTGCTTAGTTCTCTATCTTGATGGTGTTTATGCTTTGTTTTAGCTAAATTGTAGAACTATTTTAGGTGGTAGTTCTTGCTTCATTTGATTTAGCATTAAGCAAAGTATACATGCACACACTAACCATTGAAGAAATAGTTCAAACATAATTTGGCGTACTCTCTATGTTATAGGACTCTCACCCAACTCTTTGAAAACTTTGATTATGAGTCCTTGTTGGCGATACACACCACCATCTCAATAGTTTTGGTAAATAGGTCTCAAATTATTGAAAAAAATCCTCACAAACCTTAAAATGAAGAGCATAAATTTAATACCACTACTTTTGCCCGATAGAGACTATAATTTCATCATTAATAATAGAATATTCGAAATAAAAGCTGCAAGGAACGTTCCATTCTTATTTTAATATTATACTTTTCACTAACCTAAACCTATAAAAATACTAACATATTAACTAACAATTACGTCGGGTCGAATGGGGAAGTCGATAATGTAAGAGAATTAAAATTTGTTGTTGTAGTGTTACATTTAATGTATAGTGAATTATTGGATGCTTTTAATTTATAGTTTAGTGTATTGTTGATTTGTAGAATTTGTAGATTTATATGTATTTTTCTTTTGATTTTGTATAGCGGCCTAAAAAAATGGATATTGTAAACTAATGAGTGTTGTTTAGAAAACTCTTTTTATTTGATGGAGAGTGAAATTGTAGGTGTGTCACTTTGTTATTAGAAGGAGATTTATAGTTATGCGACATCATGTAGGAAATCCTCACATTAATTTACAGTGTAAATAGAAAGCATTAGAGCTAGATTAAATTATACTTATGGATTTAGTTGCATAACTAGTAGTCTTTGTTCCTTTTTTATGTATTTGAATGTAGGCATTATTTTTTATTTTTGTATCTTTCAAAAGAGAATGTCGGTGCTATGTGCAACTTGTGGAGGGTGTGAACCATAAAGGTTGTTGTGAAAGTAAGCCTTTGTCAATCTTTGTTTCCTATGTCGATTGTAGCTTTCTCCAATGTCAATCCTTGAGATTTGTGGATTGTTAGTGCCCATGCCATTTTGAGGGGAATTTGTTTGTGATTTCCATGAGAAATAGAGCATATTGGTATGTGATGCGGATTGTTGGCATCCCATGGTGGCCCAATGTAATTGTTGAATCGATAATCACAAATGATGGTTGTGAAGGTGGTGTTGACCCAACTACATAGAAAATTGAATGTATAGTTCCAGTGGCACCATTAACAAGGATAACTTTGAACCATAGGTTTGTAGTTAACATAACCTTTTGCCCAATGAAGAGAAGGAATTTTTGTTGTAACTAGTCATCATCAACATTACCTTTTAAATGTCGTCTAGTGTTTTCTACATTTACACATGCAAGAAGTACATTTAAAGATTGTAACATTTGCAGATTGTGTAGGTAAACCAAAGTATTTATCGTAAAAAAAAATGGGTGTATTTTTTTTTCTAAAGAAGAGAAAGAGGCATCCGTTTGGGACATTAGAAGTTCCCAATCCTCAAGATTTGCTTTTGCGTTTCATATGTTGTGTAAGAGGTTGTGAAACCTGATTTGTGAAGGGTTTTGGCCTTGTTGCGAAACATTATGTGGAGGTTGATCGATACGAAGAATATTTGCCAAAGTGTTGAGCCATAAGATTTTCCTGCATACACGGGTATGTCATTGACAGGAGAAAGTCGACCCAAGTTACCAATGAGACTAATGGAGCACCAACTGAATGCTTCATTCTTCTTTTTAGGGAACCCCTCTTTAATTCATTGATCAATAAGGCATATCAAATTTGGACCTATGAAGCTTGTTTCATTAATCAGAATGTACCTTATGTGTTGTAAAGACTCTTGGAAACATGAAAGTTTTTTCCTTCAAGTGGTTTCATATTTGTTATAGGTATACATTGACATACGTGAATGGTGGACCCATAAATGGTGAAAGCTGCAACACCTGTTGGAGCGAGCAATAATAATGGAGATGATATTTGAATTGCAGATGAAGACAATGTTATTTGTATCCTCTTAATGAGGAATGAATTCCTTGTACCTGCAGTTCCTTGAATGATCATATTCAAAGGAGGATTTTTATCTCGCAATTGAATTAGTAAAGAATAATGTCAAGGGCGAGTTGTTATTTTATTCACGGGGGCATTATGAGTGCAAAGTGTAAGGATTTATAGAGGGAATATGTCGCTTTCTTGTTTAAGGGATATAAAATTGGAGGTAGTTTCTTGCAAGAAATATGTATACACCTAATTTGTCATGTCGGGTTCACCATAAATGTATGACAAGAAAAGGTGTCTCGATGGTTTGCACTCCTAAGTCTTTTGTTCTACAAGGGTATTGAGGCAATGAGTAAGAGACACACATGAACCGATATACAATGGATAGATTTAAAGGGGCTACAATGAGCGGTAGGGTCACATATATAGAGGGCGTAATCTTGACACTAGGTCAATCTAGGGTTTCTAAGGCCCCTTGTCAAGATATATGATAGTACCATACTAAGATATTAGTAGATGGGTGAGAAGAGGTGTGCATTGATGATAGATAAGGAAAGCATGCACAATGTGGCTAAAATGAAAGTAAAGAGAAGCTAAGGAGATGATTATGAATATGAGCACTATGTTAACTAATGTCAAAACATAAGCAACACTAAGCTAACATAACACAATGGGGAAGGGAAATGAACTAATCTATGCAAAATGACAAAGATAGATATAACAAGCACGTGTACCCGTAGGGTGGTCATTGATACATCTATCTCTCCCGAGAAGTAGCACACCAATATAAAATCACTATTAGGTGGTGAAGGGGAACATTGTTCCTATCCTAGACTCGTATAGATGAATCAATAGTGCAAGAAATCAAACTAAGAAGAAGGGTGTCTAGTCTATTCCAATCCAAGTGCAAGATGAACCAAGAGTTGAACAAGTAGATACAAAGATGTCATAAAGAGAAAAGCATGTGGCGAGTTCTTAAGATTCGGGATTCCTTCCTTATGAATGTCAAGATGTGGGTAATGATGTCTGTTAGAGAGAAACCTAACACCAACACCATCTCCCACTTTGGTGTTAACTTTAGCCAAGGATGATGATGTGTGGTAATGTTTCATGTAAAGTGAAAATAAGTGTCGTAGATCATGGACATGGACTAATAAGGTGCCAAATGGTGAGACATAAGCAAGATGTCGGGAGTGCAATGTGTGTGAGACCTAAAGGGACAAGGATAAGCTGTTAGGACGAGGGGTGAAAAGGTGCATTAACCAAATTAATTAATTATTATAAAGTTAAACATTATAACATGAATAAATTAAATAAAGCACAATGAACACATAACACAACATGTAACGTGGAAAACCCCTAAATGGGTAAAAACCACGGAATAAATCCACTATAGAGAAACTTTTACATTTACCAGTCCAATAACTCCCTCCTCACTTCTATTCCCTGTATTTTTACCAGGATTTACCTTCATATTCCTTTAGAATATTATTTGATCGATTGATATGAATTATCCTGAATATGACCTAAGGTCATATTTAAATAACTCAAAGGGTTATGTCCTTATTAAGTGACAGGGTACATCTCCCGATTTAATTAGTTGATTAATTAAATTAACCAACCCCTAATATAAAGTTTATATTTAAATAATATGAATATAGTTTATTCTATATTATTTAAATATAAACTATATATTATGATGCACTTAATATTATAGTTCTAACACTCCCCCTTAATATTAAGTGGGGATCCATATGCCAACATTACCTATTTGTACAACAAGATTTACAAATCCATAAACCCTAAAGGTTTAGGCTAGCACATGTATTTGTGAGACTAAATCTCACCATTTCTCGTGGAAATATTCTTATACTGCATCTCTAGGAGCCTTTTATAACACAAGGACCTCCTTTACAAATAGATGCACACTTGGATTGTATTTTTCCCATAAAATTTATTAGTTTACATGTAAACTCTATCAGTTTACTTTAGATCATACAAGATCTTTTACAATGCTTTTAAACTAGAATAGAAGTATAGAGGAGAAGGAGTCAATCAACCGCCGGTCGTTAGGAGGTGGCATTGCCATGCACACTCCCCCTCAATGGTAACTCTGAAAGTCCAAACATTGCATACACTTGTAGTATTTTACAACACAAAATGGCTCATAAACATATCTATAATATAATCTTCAGTTTGGCAGAACTAGAGATCTCTATCACCACAGAGAACCTTCTCTCAAATAACATGCATATGAACTTCAATATGCTTCATTCTCTGATGTTGAATTGGATTCTTTAGCAAGAGTAATACAACTCTAGCCACCACATAGAAGAGGAATACATCCTTCAGTTTCCATGTGTATCTCTTCCAATAGCCACTTCAGCCACATGGCTTCTTTGCTACTTTCATTGTACTTCTCTACCTTGGTAGAAGAAATGGAGACTGTTGGTTACTTTTGTTGTTCTAAGAAATTGTTCTGCACCAAAAACTTGAACACATATCTAGAATATTTTATATCTAATACAACATCAACATAGTTAGAGTCATAATATCCATATAGATATCATAATAAGCATATAAATCATTATTGATTTCACTTTTAACCAACTATAAAAGTTAAACACAAGTTGTAAAACAACCAACATAACAATATGCTTAACTAACCATGATAGAATATGTTGAAAAATTCAACATATTACTCTTATAAAATATATTAGATACAATCGGTATTAGACGTCTCGAATACAAACACAAAGGCGTCCATGAGTGTCTTTTGATATGCATATAATAATATTTTAGTAATCACATTCTAAGAGATGTTTTATCAAAAAAAAAAATCTCCATTATCTTGTTCTAAGCCTTTACAAATGAGATAAGACTTGATAGACAACATATCTAAATAGATAATCAAATTATACAAGAATAATCGCAGAGTTCACTGAAAACATGATCTATTAACAGTGGACTTTTTCCCATGGATTTAAGTGGAGTTTTCTTCAACAATTGATCATGTATGCACCCTTCATACATTTCATAGGTGGTAAAATTAAGCCTAGACATGTCATATATGATCAGTTTTTCATACCAAAAAAATGAACACATATTTATTTTTCAAAAAACGAAGTAAAAATTTAAAACACATAATCCATTTTTTGTGTATGTTTTCAGTTGTAGCTACTTCTAACTCATTTGAGTTAATTATGAAAGAAAAAACAACCCTTTTTCAACAATATACAAAATAGAAAATATACTTTTCATTTAGAAGTAATTTATAAAGCTATTATATTAGCACTATGATTATTCTCATTATCATCATCATTATTTTGATTTTGATCAGATTTAGTCTATTTCGATTTTTGAAATTAAACTTGTTTTTAAATTTACAATCATCTTTCTTATGTCCAAATTTCCCATGATTATGGCATTTACCATAAAAACTAATTTTTAAGTTTCCCAGTTTCTTGTTTTTACTAGGAGCTTTAAAAGTTGATTTTTTATTCTTGTTAATCCTAGAAGGTTTACCTTTTGATTTTTGAGCAAGAAGTGCATGTGTGGCATTTTATTTTGAATCAAAATTAGTCATAACTGCTCTTCCTGAACCAGGAGAGCACTAAGGGTTTGCAAATCTAGAATGTCTTGTTCTGATTAATATTTTGAATTCAAAATTGAAATGAAATTTCTAAAATTTTCATGAATATCCAATTGAATAATAAAATAAAACAATTTATCCTAAATCAAATTACTGCCACATCCATCTAATTGTGACTTAATATTTTTTTTTTTTGCTAAATAATTTATCACTTTTTCATCTCCCTTCATAGGAGTTGTCACAAGCTCTAAAATCAATTTTATATTTTTTGATAAACGCATAACTTTGTGCATCGACTCCAATTGAGCCGAAGCCTCACTAAGACTCTCTTGATTTCCGATATAAAGCAAAAAATCATTATGTACACTTTGCAAAATAATAGACATTTCATCTTGTACTTTTTTTTTTTTATATGTAGAAATGTTATCAATAGTTACATGTCTTTCGGTAAGAGCTCTCTCAGTTCCATTCACAACTACCCATAATTTGCTAGCCATTAATTTTGCCTTCAATTGAATCTTCCAAATGTTGTAGTTGTTTCCATTCAACACCTCAGATTTATCAATTGAAAAATGATTCGACACCATTTTTACGTAAAATAGAGATAAAAAGTTATTAATAAAACAAGGATTAAAATAATATTTTTATAGAAATTCCCCTGTCATATTTTAATCCTTGTCATCAATCACGATCAATTTATGCCAAAAAGAAGAGGTCCTGTAAATTGAAGAGTCTATACACGAATATGTCATAATTATATCAAAAATCAAATTGAAACGTAAGTGAATTTTTTTAGTTTTGTAACAAAATGACGACGAAAAATTGTCGTCATATAGGAATATATCATTTTAAATAAAAACGATAATTTTACTATTTTTACAAAAATGATTTATAATTTGTCTATATTTTCAAACAAATAAACAAATTATTTATATACAATTTCTAAAAAAATGTTTTATATATATATATATATATATATATATATATATATATATATATATATATATATATATTAAAAATGGAGCTCTTGCCCCTTTAAGTGAGATTTTCTTATCAACTTGGCCGAGTTGGCTAACCAACTCGACGAGCCATATTTATATTGCAAACCGAATTGAGCCACATTATATCCTAAATGCCAATGTTATTATCAATGCCAATTTATAACTATCATATTTTATACCAAACCATCACTTTCAACTTGCAATGTAAGTTGGGCTATGTAAGAACCACGACCGAGTTGTATTGTTTAACTATCGAGTCTCTCACCGTGCCCAGCGAGGGAATCAAACAAAAGGGGTGGTGTGACCACAAAACACACCACCAATACTATGTGCGAAAGATTTTAAAGCCTTCCCCTTATCTTTTTCATCCCGATGTGGGACTAAACCCACAATGAAAGGAGGGTCGTTGTCATTGTCGCGGGGGAGGTAGAGGAGATAGGGGCCCACAAGGACACGCGACAAAACAACGGAGGGGTCCGCGAAAAGCATGTCTGCAACGAGTGCCACATGACACTAACCAAGGAGGGGGTATGTAGGGGCCACCCTCATATAAAAGTTTATAAAAATTAATATATGGTTTTGTTTTAGTTTAAGCTTGTGGTTAGTTTGAATTCGGTTAGGTTTATAGGTTTAGGTTTATATAAACCATATAATTTTTATATAAATTTATATGTATGTATAAATACACACACACACACATATGTATGTATGTATTTATATTGTATTTTATAAAATACAAAAATTTTATAAAAAAACTATACAACTATTATAGTTTGTATTTAAACTATAAGAGCAAAATTTTCAAGGCCCTATTCAGGACATGAATAAGGGTTTCAAAGAATTCATAATAAACAATGTAAAAACACATGTATTACCAGGGGACAAGGAATTTACTTGACCAATGAAAAAAATAGAAAATCCTATTTTCTCGAGTCTTGTCTCCCCCTTGTAAACTTGAGTTTTACTCGGATTTTTACTTCCCCTTTTGATTTTCTTGAATCCCCTGCAAACTATGTAAAACTATATAAAATATTTCAAATAATTTACAACCCTTACCTTATTTTCCAGGAGCCTGGTAATTCTTGAAGTTGAATTCTTTTCACGTAGTTAAAAAATCCATAATGTCTTTTCACCTGTGCAATATTCATCCAACCAACCAACTATGCGGAATAGGAAGGGGGTTAAATAATATTCCAAATAGTTTAACTACCTTCCCAACCATTACAACCTTAGGTTACATTAGGATTAATTTTAATTTATTAATCCCGCTCTGGTACCATGTCAGGACGAGGAGTGAAAAGGTGCATTAACCAGATTAATTAATTATTATAAAGTTAAACATTATAACATGAATAAATTAAATAAAGCACAATGAACACATAACACAACATGTAATGTGGAAAACCCCTAAATGGGTAAAAACCATAGAATAAATCCACTATAGAGAAACTTTTACATTTACCAATCTAGTAACTCCCTCCTCACTTCTATTCCCTATATTTTTACCAGGATTTACCTTCATATTCCTTTAGAGTATTATTTGATCGATTAATCTGAATTATCCTAAATATGACCTAAGGTCATATTTAAATAACCTGAAAATTTTATGTCCTTTGTAAGCGACAGGCACACATCCTCGAGTTAATTAGTTGATTAAATATATAGTATGATGCACTTAATATTATAGCTCTAACAATAACTAATGCGAGGACAACCGAGGTCGAGACCAAATAATGACTCTCTCTTTGTGTACTGTCTCTAACCCATAATGATTATGTGAATAACCATTCCCCATTCCCGACAGGCTTGATGTAGAGCATGCAACTCAAACACTCACCCAAATAATTTAGTTAGTTCAAACAACTTCAATCAATTCCTTAAAGCATGCAATTTCACACTTTTCTCAAATCTAAAACCTTCAAACATGCAAAAACTATCCCAAACACCCAATGTAGCTTATTCAAACCTTGAGAAAGGTTTATTAGTCTTCTAGCATGCCAATGTAATTATCCAATATGATAAAATCACCAAAAACATCAAGTTGTTTACCTAGTTCTAAATCGCCCCTTAAGCTTCTTAAGAGCAAGGTGTTTGGCAAGTTGGTGGTTAGAACATTCCAAAACACCCAAAATAATCCAAAACCACATTTGGGTACCCTTTATGCCCCCAGGTGCGGGCTAAATTTTTGGTTCAACTTCTAAGACAAATGTCCTTTTTCTTCACAATCCTTTTCTAGGCTTAATCTTCCTACTAGCCCCCTTAATGTCAATTTTTAGTATAACTTTTGCTACTACAAAACCTCAAATTTCATATTACTTACCAATTTGAGTACCCATTTGGGGTTTTCTTCTATGTTCAAAGCTTCAATGATAGTTTCTTAAGAAAAACTTCCTAAAAGCTCACTTTTCGTTAAAGAATTAGGCCTCTCATGTAGTCTTCTGAGACTTTGTTTTATGATTGATACAAATTATTACTTCCTTAGAGGGTTTAAAAATAGGAAATGCTTTAAATCTATGATTCTAAGGCTCCAATATACTACCTTAACAGTTTCAAGTTCTACTTTTGAGTCTAAGCCCTCCAAATGCCTAGGTTGCTCCAAACCCTAAGGGTTTTGTATAGTCATCCCAAGAAGAGTCTTTTCATCACCATTTGAATTGTTATTTCCTCCCATGCCTCTAATCACCTTCAAAAGGCTCGTGTAACCATTTGTAAGCCCTTGGTCTTGATCTTAAGGTCACATGCAAAGTTATACCATGAAAATGCTCAATGCTTCAACTGTTTTTGCCTCTACTAACAAGGTATTCCTTAACTATTTTAAGTATTTCTAAACAAATACACCCGAGTCTTACCTTCCAAGGATTTTTTTAGGACTGAGCATGTGTCACAAGCTCTTCTCGGTCAAAATATCTACTTAAACCACCTACTAGTTCTCTCAATCAACTATGATTGCGATTCATGCACTCGAATCGGGGTATTGCTACCACAGAGGTTTCAACAAAGTATGAATTAGTCTTTCCACCTTCAAGGAATTTGAATTGTCTGAAATCTTTTAATTATCACTTAACCTTATCAATTCAATCTCTAACACCTTTTTGGGATCAAGTCACTCGTTTCACCGCTTATCTTGAGTCAATATTGCATCTTAACACAATTGTTATATATTTCACGGATCATTCAAGTCTCGATTCAACACAAAATTAGTGGATACTCTCTAAAAACCAATATTGAAACATATTAAAAATCTTCTTACCAATCTTAATCACCTTTAGATTGAATTTTCTCCACCGAATGGTCTTCACACACACACATACATACACAAATTTTAAACCGTTATCGGTTTGTTTGCAAACAAAAGAACGCTTGAAAATCTTCTTGAGCTCCAATTCCATCTCTCGTTCGAATGATATGAAGAAACAATTACAATTCATGTTTTTAAAGACCTTGCTTCAAACTACCTCCATAACCATCAACCATGGTCATAAGATAAGGCTTTATAGAGGTTATAATCTTAAGACCAAGCAGCTATAATCAAGTTTTAAGAGTTATATGGCAAATTAGACCTCAAGAAGAGTATCTAATGACTCATAATGTCTACAATGACCTAAAGCATGCTTTAAGACCACTTTAAAAACCTAACACCTACCTAGAAAGCCAAAATTGGGTCAAAACTAGTTCAAAAATTCAAATTCACAAAATGGAGGGAAACTCCATAATTTGAATTTTCAACCTTTGAGCCCAACTAAACCACTTCAAAAGACTCCTAAGACACCTAAGGACCCTTAGAACACATAACAAACCAAAATTATGCCATGACATGCTTAGATTGACCTCGGGGTGATGTTCTGCATCAAGGCCCCTTAAGGCACTCGCTCAAGAAATAGATGCATCGGTGACCTTATCTTCACAAAGGAAATTGTTAGTAATAGGTATGAAAGATGAAAAGTTAAAATTTAGGTGTATAAAGAACATGGAATAATAGTAGTGGTCCAGTTGTTGTGGATGTCAAAATCTCGATGCCCTAATAGATCTAGTTTATTTAGTAAGGCTCCACCTTAAGGGTGGAGTTGGACAAAGCTTGTCATTCGTCAAGTGTAAGGGGTCTTCATTGAGTTCTTGATCACTAGAAGTATCTTTTGCAGAGATATGGCCACCATCAAGGGGTGTGCGTTAAACATGCCAAGGTTGGTAGGAATTCCTTATGCTCTCCCAATTTGCAATAATATCAAGAGGGAGGCTTCCTAGGTTGATGTCTATATTGCAAAATGGTTTGTATAAAAGGAGTATGGTGAAGTAAAAGTTTCATAAAAGGGAGAGTCTCTTATTGGAATTTCGAGTAAGCGGGGTAGACACGATCAATGACTGAATATGTTCTTTTTTTCCATTTAATAGTGGCTCTATGTTTGACGTATGACCGTGATTCAAGAATTTGAATGAGGGGTTATGATTCCAATTAAGATGGTTGCATCATTTATGCTTCAATGATTTTGAAGTTGTATAGTAGGGAGGCCTAAAATTTGCAATTACAAGAAAGGGATCTTGTGCATTTAAAGGATATGTATGCAAAGGTTGGTTACAAAAATGACGAGGGAGGGATTGAGAGGAATAGGAACATACATCCACATCCATGGTGGAGGTTGTTTCTTATGTATTGCATGAACACCTTTTATGTGAACCTTGTGCATGAAGGGCTTCTTTTTTAGAAAGGATTCTTTGATGATGGTGATCATTGATGGATTCCTTCATTAATGCATAAGCGTGCATGCCTTCTTGAATTACTTTTTGGTGTTAACATTTGACTATTATTTACACTCTTACTTAGAGCCTTACGAAAGACATAAAAGTGAGGGGAAATGGTAAGGAACGATTTTGTCAAGCAATACCAAAATTTAAATGGTACACATTTAGTATGTTAAAGTAGTTCATAACATAATATGTGGATGTGATAATTGTTGATAGAAAGTGAGAGTGTAAAAATTACACACATACAAAGTACAAATCGTTTATATACGGTTTATGTCTATGTGGAAGAATATGATATGCTATAACAATATTGTATTGAGCTTCATTCGAAGGAAGCATGGAGAATCAAAGAAGATTATAAGTCATTATATCAAAACCAAGGGGGAATTGCAACAAGAAATGAGATGGAAATGGATTCTTGAAAAGTAATATTTTTAAGAGACCACGCATAGTGTGAAGAGAGTGGGTGGGAAGTGGGGAAGTAATAACACATGCAAAGCAAATAACATTTATACAATGTTAGAAGGTAGTGTAGGCCTAACCGAAGTGTAAACTATATTTACATTAGGGTGTTTTAGTATTTTGGTCAATTGGTTCTAAGTTAACAATGCCATATTTCAGTTGTTCAACTCCAAGAAAAACCTCAAATTTTATCAAGATTGTGAAAAGAGAGCGTAACCCAATGACACAATTGATTATTTCTTGATTTTCCTCCTCATATGTAGCCATAAACTATAAATCTTTGGTTGTAATACCCATTATTTCTTTAGCATTTTCATCAAAGACAATTATTGGCTTAAGTTCAACAATAACATCTTGAATTTCAAGCCTTAGGGCACACTTGTATTCACAGCTTGGATATTGTTGTGTTGCACTTGGAGTAAAACTAAGTACACAATTTTTTCCACTTATTTTTTTACATTGCCTATCAACAATCAATAGAGGACATGAATGGTACAAAAATTCCATCAAAACATTTTTCATAGTTACTATAACAATATCCCATTATGTGGTTGTAGTGTTCCCCATTAAAATAATTTCGACACCGTTAGATTTCCTTAAATGTTTTTCGAGAGGGCCTTGAGTTTTTAAATCAATAATGAGGAGGGAAGTTTTGAATCTTCACTTGCAATCCATGAGAGAAGGGTTTGTGTTCCAACTATTGTCGAGTTCAAGAATCATTTAGTACATGAAATAATGTCAATAGTAACTCCGCCATCATCGGTGACATGATTTTATTGCAAGGACCGAAAGGGTCATCCCACATATTGAATCATCAATTTCTTTGCCCAAAGCACTGAATTTTGAACCCCCATAGTGTTACATCAATGCTATATCCCGACATGTCTCTAATTTGGAAAATTCTTTGGATAATCTCTGAGGTATCTCTTCAACATATAATGGATGTAACATAAATGGATATAACCATCCCAATAATGTCCACCATAGTATTTTTTGACAAGATGGGGGATTTCAACAATTTTCTTGAATTTAAAATGATGTAAAGGTATACTTTCTTCATCTTCACAACAATAAGTAACTCTTGAAGAAAGTTGCAATAATATCTCCAATGTATTATTTAAATGATTATATGTTTCATTAGCTTCTTTAACTCTCCCATTAAATACAATGTAAAGATTCTCATTCTGAATTTGGTCATAAAACTTGTCAACAACTTCATTAAAGCATGTGACATGTACTTCCCCTCGCACCATCAATAAGTTCAAAACCAAATAGTTTCCCACTTTGCTATGGCATTCAATATTCATGGATTGAAGTTTTCACAAGCACTTTTCCCTTTATTGTCCAATATCTCATAGAAGAACACAAAGTGTTGATATGCATAAGATATTTGATGTTGTTTCTTACAATGGATTATCCATGAGGGGAAAAAGAGTAGTATATTATTGAGTGGAAGGTGGATTTGATGTGGAGCTTCCATGGAGGGAATCCTGCTGAAATTTTGTATACAAATTGGGTTTCTAATATTTTGGTGGGTGGAAGAAATGTCTTCCAAGTCGAAGATGATGACAACCCTATATGGGGTCCATAAAATAAAATGCATGCTAAGTACGACAGGAGTTAAATATGTATCTTGTATAAGGAAGGGGAACTAGTAAGTTTCTTACATGTCGTCTTTTAGAATTTTACAAAGGAATTTATTTAACTTAAAAATAGATCCTTCTTGTATGTATCTTTCCAAGATAAGAACTTTGCATCAAGGTGGCAATAGTGTGGCTTGTAAGTGAGTGCCATCGAAAAAGGTAAACACGGTTGTGAGATTCGAGTTGAAGAGCAAGGAAATATTGCAAGGCTCTAATATTTGGAAATATGGTGCAATATCTAGAACCCCCTCAAGCAAGTACATAATTGAATTGTCTGTCAAGGGTGATGTCGTGGTTGAGAAAGAAGTTCATGGCAAGAAAACAACATAACAAGAAGGCTGTAAACATAAGTGTAACGATAGAAGGAAATCTAAACACATCTGCAATTAAAAATTTATAGCTTTCAATGTCAAGAGTGTAAAGGAAAAAAATGTGAGTTATATAGACAATTTGGATCAAAAGATATTAACAAGCATTTTTTTGGATAAGGTAAAAAAAGTTTGGTTTTGAAGGGACCAAAAACCCTTTACATAGAGAGAAGCAAGGTTAAACAAATAACCAAAAAGAAACCAAGGAAGAAGAGTAAAAAAATTGACAAATGATTGCTTGAACCAAAGCCAAACCACACCAAGTCTGAAATATTAACCATTACATTTTTATATAATTTATAAAAACAAAGACTAATAGAGCTAAACAAGAAAACATAGGAACTAAGAACAAAAAAGGACAACAAAAGGCTAGCTATTAGTTCTTCTTAGCACTGGAATCCTTACAACGAATTCTAGCACTTTGCCCACCTGTTTTTCATACCACATTTACTTTGATGATCACACGTTTTGGCCTTTTCTCTTCCTTTTCCTTAGGCTGGGTGTCCACAATCTCTCTGTCAACATTTCTATCAGTTTCAAAATCACTGTTAGAACTACTAAGGACAAGTTTCATTTTTTTCTTGTTATTTTCCACTTTAGCCACTTGATCCTGAAGGATATAAACCCTCTGCTCTTGCATGACAAATTCAACATGCATGCCCCCAATTCTCTTGTTTTGAACTTCAATTTTATGGTGGCACTCCTTTAGCTCCTGGATCAAATTCTTGTTAACAGGTAAGAATGATGTCAATAGTTGACTTAGCTCTCATTAACCTTACTTCCCAGTCCACGAAATCTCTCTCTACTACCAAAACCCTCACCCACATCCTTAACGCCCCTTTTCAGATTACATAGAACATCGAAATCCCTTTCGGGATGTTTTTCCCTTTATTTTTCTTCATCCACTTAATGGTCATCGTTAGGGTTTCATGGTCAGACTTGGTGTCACTGGCAACCACTTCGGTTGGGCAGGGATAAGGGGTTTACCCTTTTGCACTAAAAGGAGAATCAAACCATGATGCAATGGAACATCAATTTTCTTGTTTTTAAAATCAACCATGGTAGATAACAGGGACCTATAGAGGAAAAAATCTAGACTCATAGCTTTGATTCCATCGAGAGGTAATTTAGGATGGAAAGGTGATAAGAGAATATCTTCCTAAATTTTCCTCTAGAGTTAAATATTTCATCACAACAAGACAAATGTTGGCCCAATGATCAGGGAGACAGGTAAGGGCAATGCCATCGTCATAAGAAACAATATGTTCACTAGGGACTAAAAAAGTGGCAATTTCATGTTTCCTTCTAGTTTTATCTTTAAATATTTTGAGACCTTCCATAGTAAGCCTTGTTATCTCAACTATTGATTCTTGAAACCCTTATTTTAACCCCCCGAGATTGAAGCTCCCCTCAACCCAAAAATTTCCAAATTCAACAGAAAGCAAGGGGTCATTACCTTTTAATCACCGGATATACTTGGTGAATCCACCTCTACGCAACAACTTCCAAAGGGTGGAGTCATTTTTTAGATGAAGGAAGGAAGTTGGCTCGGTTTTGACCTCACATCGTCACGCCCATTGTTTGCCAATCACATTGTCTTGCTTTGATATTAAGCGAGATGCGATCACTAATATCAAAAAACTTGAATAAATGCCAATACACATGAGTCATATCCTTTTCCAAAAAAAAGAGGATCTTTTTGAACTCCCGAGCGTGTGAAACTCGGTTGCCATCATTACACTACCTCTGAGGTCGAATCATCATTTATAAAATTTAAAATTCTTTGCCAAGGTATACGTGTCCTTGGCCACATCATCAAGTCGGTCATGTTGTTTCCATGATTGTGGCGCATCAATAGGTTTATTACCTGCTCTATAGGTGTGTTGGATATCCACTTTGTCGAATGATTCCAACATCACCCAGGCTTCCTTGATGATGTTGATAAGTTTCCACCCACATTTGCTTTAATCCTTGAGTGCATTGATAACACATAAGGAATCACCCTCTATGATGATGGATTTAATATTCAGATCCTTGCACAACATTATTCCCCAAAGCATGGCATTAGCTTATGCATACTTGTTAGAGCGGTTCTGAGGGGCCCCCAGCATAAGCATCGATTCAACTACCAAAATGATCACGCACTGACCTCCCCCTTGGTAGATTTCTCCTTTTGTTTAGCAGACCCATCGAAATTTAGTTTGAAACATCCTTTAGGGGGTCTTAACGACTTAACAAACATTTGATGTACAATGAAATTGTAATAATTACACAATGAGTAGGGTTTTATTCCAATGAGAAAAGGGTAAAGACAAATAAATGAGGCATACAAACAAGTCGAACAAAAGACATTATACAAAGGCTTTATGTATAATGAAATTGTAATAATCACACCATGAGTACAATATTATTATTTTTAGCTTCTAAAAATTGATAGAACACATATTGATTATTGTCGTTTATTTTGTACTATTAGAGGAATTTGTAGTGGAAGCATGTAGTGAACATATATAAATATAATAAATTATAATTTTTGATAAATTTTTTGATACAATAACCTAATATTCTTTAAGGAATAAACATTATCACTTCACATTTTTCTAGTAATCCTCTTACAACTATTAGTGTTCTTATAAATAAATAACAAGATGGGTGCAACTTGATTATTAGAGGGCAACATATTCTTAAGTTTTCTTTTAATTACCATAAACTAAGTTTCATGTTTTGACTTTATTTAAACATTATCTTTATTTGTTACAAACTACGTTGAATGTTTTTTTTCTTTGCTTTTTACAATATTTATTTTGTCAACATGGAAGAGAATGTAATTGTGAAGGCAAAAATATCCAAACTTATCTAGCACCAATATCATTTATACATACATATATATTGTTTTGTTTTGCACAAAAGATGATGCCAACCAATGATGATGGAAATAATACGTAACAAATACATTTTTGTAATCAAGAATTTTTTATATATCAAGATCCAAATTGTATTTAAATTTGGTAAAACACAATTTTAACTTGACAACATTGTATTTATCAAACTATAGTTCAAAGCATGAAAGAACCACATATTTACTATTTCAAAGTGTTCAATTTTCTTATTTGTATGACTTGCAAAAAGAGAGACATGAAACGTTTAACTATTTATAATATGAAGAAGGGGGTGAAAAAGATAGGCAATCTATGACATTATACTTTTTTCTTCTTGTTGGGCTTATCAATTTTTTGTGTTTTGCTCTTGGTATTTTTTCCACATGATTGGGGCATTGCTTGATAGTTTTGGGAGTACGAGTAGAAATGCCCATTTTTCAACTTATATTTAGGTTCATATTTTTAGCACCACACATAGTATAGTACACAAGACTAAAGCCATGTGAATGTGAACTAATAGATCAAAACTTCGTAAGGTACACAACGCACACAACTGAAAGATGTAGCTTGGATTTTATCGTGTCAACTACTAAAGGGCTTGCTAGTCTAGGTTTCTTACAATGCAACAAATTGACAATGAATTGTGTTCTTTTAAAAGCTTCCTCTCTTACTAAGTGTGGGGTAGTTAACGTGGAACCGTCACACACTTCCACCTTCTTTGGTATGTGTTTTCATGGCTTTTAATAATCAAGTGCATAACATTGCAAATTAGATAACTTGGTAAGAAAATCCATAAGAATGAAATCCATTGCAAAATACAAATTGATTCAAATAAATATTCATCTAAATTACATGACACATGTAAGTTTATATGCAATGAATGGAAAATTACAGAATTCTTCATTTGGGAACTTAAATAACCTTGTCTCAACATAGTACTACCATCCAACAAAGGATGTAACGATGAGGCTTCATATTGGAAGTAAATCCATCAACACACACCAATTACTAGCTTCAACGAAGGCACATGTCCCATGTTTCTGAGTTAGAGAAAAGGTGCAACCCATTTCTCGAGTTTGACCATTCACACAAAATTGAATAAACCATGTATTGATTAAATCAACACAATTTATGGAATAGTCTAAAAACAAGATCTTAAACTTTGTGTAAGTACCAAGTCAATACCTATTGATTGAAGGCCTCTGTAAGTGATGATTTTTTTAGCCGGTGTTTCAATTAATGTCTTCATAACATCAAGGGTTGTTGCAGAGAAAATTATCTTGTGCTAAATCTTCAATATGCGGTGATGTAGAGAAACAAACAACAAATAACATGAACAATATGTTCTTATAAGTTTTATTTCCATTAATTTAGACAATAATTCAAATCACAAAACAACCACATACAAAACTATCTTCTTGTTTGCAATTCAATTATATAAGAGAGTAATACATAAACTTCCAATGGTAAACACAACTAGTTTCACTTGGGTGGTAGGTTGAAACAATGCCTTCCAAATAACATAAGCCAATCCAAATTTTCAATCATCAAATACCGGACATACGAATGTTACTTTATTTTCAATAAAACTTCAAGTAATAAAAAACGTAGACATAGTAAGCCTAACGAAATGACAAAAACAAAAACAAAAACAAACTTGATTTTTCATTTCAATACCACTATTAATGATGTTGTTTTGCAGATGTGCACAAACAGCTTCGGCTGATTCCTACAAAGTTACTATGTTATGAAAAAATCAAGATCTTGTTTGGCATTTAGACCACCGTATTGACGCGCAAATGTGTGGCTTGAAAACTATGTAGAATGGGTCCTTAAGAAGATATTAATGAATAAAAAATGGCCCAATTAATCTACCTAACAAGATGAATTACTTAGGTGTCAAACTTAAACTCACTTTAACATGAAAATAGAATGGCATAATTAAGTTAAACATTACATGAAGATTTTAATGAACTAAAAATGGTAAGTGGTAGATTTGAACAACCATTGAGAGTTGTCAATAAGAGTTCAAGTGGGATAGAGAAAATATGAACCAAAAACAAAAGAGGGAAATTCTTACATGAAGTCCAAATTAGAAAAGCAAGGCAGAGTCCAAAAATAGAAGAAAACAACATATATAAAAAGAGGAGTCATTAGAATGATACACACACATTTGTTTAATTAGTTTTTTGTGTTTATATACTACCTATACTAAAAATAGACAACATTATTTTGTTTTTTTGTGTAAAAATTTCCTACTCGTAGGGAATATCCCAACGAACAAACAAAACAAAAAACAAAGGTTTTATTACCAATGGTGTTGAGGGCATCAAAGTCTCTATAAAGAGTTGCCGAGGTAATTTTCTAACCGTCTTCTTCTCGGTCGGAATGAGGAGAAGTTGAGACCACTAATAATGAGAATATTGTCATTACAAAAACTATATTTGCATAGAGGAAGGCTAGGCATGAAGAATTATCACTTGAAGATAACAATGTATATAGATGCAACATATGGACGACAATATTGTTCAAACATAAATGCAGAGCTAAAGGAGACAACTACAAAATTGTTCATTCAAACATAAATGCAGAGCTCAAGGGGTGGCTACACAACCGCTCATTCAAACATAAATGTAGAGTTGGATGGACGGTAGGAGTAAAGTGTGGTAGGTGGCTACACAACCACCCAACACGAATGCAATTTAGATATTAATGTCCATAGAAGGCCAAGAATGGCCTATGGGACAAAAAATACAAACCAAGAACCAAAACATAAAGGGAGTGCCAAAACATCTCCAGAAATAGAAAAAAGGAAACAACAAATCAACCACTAGAAGGTTGCAGATCATGAAACCAATAGAAAGTGCATTGTCTAACACATCTGAACCAGGTTGTCTGCATATGAGATCTCTTAAGATTCTTGAAATCGCAATGTGGAAGTAAGAATTGATATTTTGTACTCATTTATATTTGAGGATTGTAATTTGAGTGTTCTTTCCCAAATTTGAAGTATTTCACGAATAAATAAAGCTAAGCATTTCTGATCTTCATATCGAATGAGACTCCTTAAAGATCCATTGGAATCTCTGAAAAGACAATGATATCTTCCACAGATTTCATAATAGATGGGACACTTGAATATAAAATGCTCTTCACTTTCAGGTTCTAGAAAACACAACTGACAAATCCGCTCATGTTGTGGAAGGCTATGATCAGATTCCATCCGAAGAGGGTGAGAGCAAATGTGAAACTGAGCTAAAGGGATCCTTAGGCATGAAGGCAAAAACATCTTCATGTATTCTGGAATTTTGTTTTGATCTTCATGGAAGCAGGAATAAAATTGAAAATAGTGAAGAAGCTTTGGTTTCAAAGGCTCTTTTGGAGAAAACCATGTAACTTTCAAATAAGACTTAGTGAGCTCCTCTCGTATACCCTTGTTAACTTCCTGTTTAGTGAGTTGAGGAGCATTAATAGAAAACCCAAGAGGAGGGAGTCTATCAATATCAATATTCAGCTTCTAAAGGAGAGTAGTAATTCTTGCATACCAACAAGATTTGCAACCCTTTTTGGCAAGTTGTACAGAAGATTGAAGTGCCAAATATGGATACTTGTTTTGGCTAGAAAATGAATCTACCATGCATCGAAGCCTATGCAACATAGTGATAACATTGAAAATCAAAGAGATAAAGAGAGGACATACCCCAAACTCAGCAAGAATAATTGAGTGAGGAACTGTTCTTTTGGCTCGAATATTCTTTGATAACATGGAAATGAAAACTCTTTCCATACGATTGAAATCATTTTGTCTCAAATATGGACCCCAAACATCACATCCATATAAAAGTGCTTTGGTGTAACCAATGTATGAAAAAGTCGAATCTTCATCTGAATATCTTGAAATTGGAGCTGAAAACATTGTCTTTCCAAGACCGTCAATGTTGCATACCCTTTGCTCAGTCTTGCTTCTATTGCGAAACAAAGCTAAAAGGTGGACCAGAGAAAACCACACCCAAGTAGGTGTAAGAGTACACCACCTCAACTTGTTTTCCTTTGTACAACAAATTTATTGTAGATGCTAATTTTTTTGGTTGTATTAAATGCCATGAGTTTTGTCTTTGCAAGATTTACTTCCAGGCATTTCTTATCACAAAAATCGCTCAATGCATCAAGCTGATTTTGAAGTCCTATAATTGTGTGTGAAAGAAAAATAATGTCATCTGCAAATCAATAAAATAGCAATGTAGATCCCAAGGAGGCTACAACCATTCATGGTACCTAATTCTGTGGAGATAAGATCCTCTAATTCATCAATATAGAGCCCAAAAAGTGTAGGCGATAGTGGACAACCTTGTTTCACACCTATGTTACTATGAATGTCATTAGTAGTGCCCAATTTGGTACGAATATGCCCAAAAAATTTCTCATATAAAGTCATGACAAGAGAAATTACCATGTCAGGAAGACCCAAATCTTTTAGCCTCTGAATCAAAAGATGTCTTGGTACTGTATCAAATGCCTTACGGAAGTCCACAAAACAACAATATACCTTCTGTTTTTTAGCCTTTGCTTCCTCTATAATGGCAACCAAAGTGAATATGTGATCATTAGTTTGGTGATTCCTCCTAAAACCTGCTTGACCTTTTGCCCTGATCCATTTCTTTTCTGCCCATTGTGAGATATAATCATCAAGTATTGTAGCAAAAAGCTTAGCCAAAGTATGCCCAATCATGATGGTACGATAGTTCTCTGGTTTAAGAGAATCTCCAGATTTGAAGATGGGATGTATAATATGGGAAGTCCAAGAGGGAGGAAGACCATGAGGAACAATAAAATTAAAAAGATTGGAAATATGGACAACGCAAGAACAACTGGACTATGATGGAAGAATTCAACTTTTAAATTTTCCACATCTTGGGCTTTATTGGAATTGAGTTTATAGATGGCTTTAAGGACCATCTTATCGGTGAAGAAATGACACTTGGGCGGTCTAGGATTCAAATGAATGGAGGGCTGATTGGGAGCATCATAGAGAGAGGTAGCATAGGTAAACCAGGTATGTGGGTCGGTAATGGCACAAGTAGATTTTTTGGGTAAAAATGATCTCCAGAAAGACTTGGGATTAAACCGGATTTGGTATATGGTAGCTCTTTGTTTATCATACAAGTATTGTCGTTTTTTCCTTCTAAGAATGATTCTATAAAGCTTTTGGGCCAGCTTGGCTTTAGAGGGAGTTTCAGTCATAATACGTTTAGTTAACTTGTGAACATTTTTACAATCCACATCGTACCAAGAATTTCTCGGGCAATGACCATGGGTATGGAGCCGGGAAGTATGATTGGAGTGGGGGAAAGCCTTAAATGCAACATCCATAATTCCCGTGATAGTCTAGTAGCCCTCTCAACTGGGTCTAAGATATCATAAATGTTCATGAGGTTGGTTTTGAGGATATTAGTGTAACTCTCATCATATGCATGGTCAAAATGGATAGTAGTACATTTTTGTGAGAGTACATGGGAGGATGTTGCAATAGGTGTGGCAAGAGGTGTGCGGAAAGAGAGAATGGCATGATCAATGAGAGGTGGGGAGAATGACATGATCAATGATTAGTGAGAGATGGGGAGAATGGCGATGACAAATGAGGTAATGAACAACATGAGTATTTCAAGAATATCTCGCCTCTTTTTTATTTTTCCCTCTTGTTCGATTGTTGACCCAAATGAATAATGCCAATAACCATTGATCCAATACGGAAACAAATTATCAAGAAAGGATGCCTATCAATGTAATTAAAAGCATTAAATTATTACATCTAATAGATGTTATAATATATATATATATATATATATATATATATATATATATATATATATATATATATATATACTACCTTCGAAAACAAATTTTGAATACTCTAACCACCAACTCCATCAGTCCTCTACACTTTTTTTTTTTTAAATAAAAAAACTTAAAAACTTAATTCACCTGGAGGTGTTCTCTATTAAGAGAACTCTTTGGAAAACGTTAAATTCCAATGGCAGGGTTTTCCCGATGGCATCAAACTCAAAGTCTTGGGATGAAGAGGGTTTCATGGCATTATCTTTCCTGTTAAAATGTGTAGATGTTGTTTTTGGGGACGATTTTGAGGAAGTCAACATGATTCGTCCTCAAATAAGTGAGTTGGATTCTCCATACGACAACCTACTTTCATGGAAGGCATGGGGACTCGCCTAATAAACGCCTACACTGGCATATGCTCGCCATTGCCAAGGGTATAAATAAAACGCAGCCAAAACATGTTATGCATGTTTCAAGCCTTCAATGACATCTTCCCTTTTGTAAAATTCTCTCATTTCACATCGAATCAAGCCATATTGGAAGCCTTTGAGGGAAAGAGCCGAGTTCACATCATATATTTTGACATAATGCAAGGATTGCAATGGCCGACGTTGTTTCAATTTTTGGCTATAAGGCCTAGAGGCCCTCCACACATGAGGATCATAGGGTTGGGGACTTGCGTGGACGCCCTCGAAGCCACTAAGAAGAGGCTCTCAAACTTTTCCAGAATTTGAGATTGCCTTTTGAATACCATGGCGTTGCAGAGAGGGTAGGGAAAGTAGACCCCGCCACTTTACATGTAAGGAAAGGGGACGATGCCCTTGCCGTCCATTGGCTTCATCACTCTCTCTACGATGTCACAGGATCGATACCCACACCCTTCAATTCCTCCACAAATTGGTGCCCAATGTTGTCACCATGGTAGAGCAAGAGATGAGCTATGCAGGATCCTTCTTGACTAGGTTTGTAGAATCCTTGCACTACTATTCTGCAATGTTTGATTCCCTGGGGAGTGTTTCTCTGAGGACAACATAGAGCGCCATGTTGTAGAGCAACAACTTATTTCATAAGAGATCAAAAATATCTTGGCAGTTGGGGGACCTGCTCGGACGGGAGAAATTTTAATTCGAGAGTTGGAGAAACTATCTCCACCAATCTCAATTCAGGTAGTTGCCCATGAGTGGGAATGCTTTCGCCCAAGCACAACTCTTGCTAAACATGTTTCCTTGCTAGGGTTTTCACTTGTGAAGATGCGGGAACTCTCAAGCTTGGGTGGAAGGACTTGTGCCTCTACACCGCCTCCGCTTGGACCTCACTTTTCCATACCAGGAATTGATTCATCTCCTCTCCTCTCCTCTAACTTCGATTGATTGCAAATTTTTACTGATTTTGAAATGAAATGGAATTCAAATTTTTAGCTCTATAGAATGACTATCACTCAATGGTGAAGATGTTTGGCTCTTAAAGAGCCCACTAAGGTTCAATTCTCGCTACAAGCAAAATCAAGAGATGAACCGTAATAAGGGATGAGGCTGGGATCATGCCCCGCGGTGAATTTGACTGGAATGAATACCCCTCGCCTTGTCCGCTTAGCCTAAGCAATTTGCCCACTTCACTTGTGGGGAAGGCGGTTTCAGAGTGCTGATTTCAATCAATTTTTTTAGTTCTTCCCATCGACATTGTACACTACCACGAGTTCTACTTCTACTTCTCATCACCACACCATTCTCAATAAGATTTAATGCTCGCGAGGTTAATTCACTTGTGGGACTGTGCACCGGTGAGTATGGACACCATTTTTGTTTTATATCTTATTAATGCAGGCTGGTTTTATACAAAGTATAAGCCTCATATATGGTCCTATGCCTTGTTTTTTTCTTAGTATTTGATGTGACTGTACATTTAGCTGCAAATTAACAACTCTGAGAAATGTCAGCGACCAACTCTCTCCATGAACATCTAAACTCTGCTAAACTCAAACTTCCAATCTAATTAGTTTATGACTTCACTAATAACACCAGTTGTTACCAAACCTATTTGGTTTTAGATTAGTAGTTATTTAACTGCTAATACCCATGAATATTTTTTTAAATTGAAGAATTAATTGTAAGTAAAACATGTAAAGACTTCACCATGAAGGCGTTGCCATTTAAGTTTATTGAAAATTTAAAGTTTTTTATAATGGTGATTGAAGTTTTTGGTATAAAATTAAATGGGTTGTGGTCTAATAGTGCGTATGATAGTGTAATAGGTGTTTCCTAGCTATTCACTGAAGTTTTAATCCTAAAAATACCAATAAATAAGAGATCTCCAGGTGAATTTGGCAAAATAAAAACCCCTCAATCCTTGGCAGCTAAACTACTAAGAATTATGTGTAGCTAAACCTTACAATTTCAAATTCAATCAAAAAATTGTGACATAAACTATTCATTGACAATGTTTCAGTAATCATTGGTCTTAATAATTTAATAATATCTAAATTTTAATGTAAAAAAATTGTATCACTTTATTTTTCATTAGAGGTGTCCTCTATGAAGAGAGCCCTCTTGGAAAATGTCAACTTCCGATAGGCTCTTTCCGGCAATGTAATTCGACAATGTGTTTCTAAGAACACCATTTTTCATCAACGGGTATGGTACGATAGGTTTCTAAGACCAAACACAAGGAATACATGCATATTCATCACGAACCATGTACGAACTTCCCTCTAAAACTTCGTCCAAGAAGCATCAAGATACGTCAAATGGGGTCCAAGTTTACAGAAGGAAAATAGGAACCACTTGTTTGAGTTTACATGGTCAGGTTTCCACCCCCTAAAACTCCATTTGTTCAACAACCACAATGAGGAATAATGGGTTTTTGCTTAGCCGCTTCGGGAGGAGATGAGCTCAATGGGTAAAAGAGGATAGAGAGATTGGACTCGCTTTAAATTTTGGATGCAATTTTCTCATATTATGGTCGATTTGAATTCTTCCCTACTTTTCCAATCTGTATAGCTATACTTTGGTGTTTATATTGAAGTGTATATGCTATAATTGTGGATTCAAATTTGTGGTATGGTATATTTAAAGCTAATCTGGTAGGAATCCATCTGTGCGCCCATGATTATGTATATACAGGTTAGGCATCCAAGAAGGCACAATAGAAAGTGGTTTTCTTTTGTCCCTTTCTAGAAGACCTGCATTGTTGTTCCCCACCCGCACAAAGGGTTTCACCATCCATTAAATCATGGAAGAAGTTAATTTTTGTTTTACACTTGAAAAACATATGTGGTCTCATGGAATGCAATGATTAGGGGATATACAAAAAAAACCTATTAAAAAGGCTTTGGAACTTTTCAAGAAAATGTAATTGATAGGTGTAAAGCCAGAAGCTACAATTTTTTTCAGCCTCCTCACAATGACTGTCAAAATGGGAGATTTAGAGCAGGATATTTTCCTATTACTCAAGAACCAACATCTAGCTTATGTTATGAAATGCATGGAAACGTTTAAATATGTCGGAAGTGGAGTGCTTTTCCAACAACCTTTACATTGTCATTCTCTCCTGTACTCAACTCATGTTGAATTGCTACTTAATTGAATGTTATATGACCTAACAACAAAAGAAAAAGAAGAAAACACCTACAAATTGGAGTTAACAAAAATAACCCTCCGCCCCCTCCCCCACATTAAAACTAAATAAATTATTAAAAAGTTAATGCCTTGGACATGAATATGGCTCTCCGCTAACTCTGTCCTTTCCAAAATTGAAGCAGTGAAGAAAATTGAACAATGGGGCAAGGGCATTCTCTGAACAAACCAGGCGCACCAGGGGATCGCAGGCAGGACGACAAAAAGAGAAAAATATGAGCCCGCAGCGCCGCCTGCACGCGTGGGGCGCAAACAGCGCAAGCAGAAAGGCCCCGAGGCCGCTGCCCGTCTCCCCACCGTAACCCCTCTCACGAAATGCAAGCTAAGGCTCTTAAAGCTCGAAAGAATCAAAGACTACCTCCTCATGGAAGAAGAATTTGTTGCTAATCAGGAGCGCCTGAAACCCCAGGAGGACAAGAACGAAGAAGACAGGTCCAAGGTCGATGACTTGAGGGGCTCTCCCATGAGCGTGAGAAATCTGGAGGAGTTAATTGGTGAAAATCATGCTATTGTTTCGTCGTCGGTCGGGCCTGAGTACTATGTCGGAATTTTGTCTTTTGTTGACAAAGACCAGCTCGAGCCCGGCTGTGCGATTCTCATGCACAATAAGGTCATTAAATCCTTTTCTTTTCACGCCTTATCTCTCTCTCGCTCTTTTCAAGCTCTCCTTTACCTTCTGTTATAATACCGATGAGATGTTGGTAAATGTTGAATGAATATGTGGAGACTGTGTTTGATTGTAATACCGGTTCATAGCTCGGTTAAAAGCGCCTGTAATTGGCCAATTTTTCTTTTTAACAGTTTTGAGGCGGTGACATTTAGCAGCTTTGGCAGTTTTAGTTTTAATCAGTTTGGCGCTGGCGGATAATTCTTGAGGGACAATTATCAACAATATTTAGCATTTTACTTCTTAATTGTGCATGTTACAATAATATGCAGTATTGAGTGTCTTTTTCATATATTGTTACGCCCCGGATTATTGCTCCTTTCTATTACGTGTTATGCACGATTTTTATTTGCCTCAAATCATATTGTGTTTACGGTATTTTGTTGTTTCCTTCCACTTAGATGCCACTGCTGAGCAGTATACCATCCAAAGTTCCATTGTGTGGCATCGCTTGCCTTAGATGCCACATTCAACGGGTATTGCCAACTAAGGTCTAAGTTACCCTAGATTTGCACCCGGCCTCGTCCTTAGAGTAAATGACACATCCCGCAAGGGCCTGTCCCTGGAGTAAGCCTAATCCCGTGAATGGATAAGATGCTCATAATTTTAGTCATTTTCAACATTTTATCATCTCAACTGAGATTCAAATCTGGGGCTCTACTTTGGATGCTTCAATGCTTTTACCACTTGAGCTCATCCTGTTCGACTTTTAATACATCATCTTGTATTGTTTCTAATTTTTGAGTATTTTTAGGGATTGGATGAGTACATGAGAAAACTAAATTACTAAACTATGGGGTTGGAATCATAATTAAGAAACTTACAACTAGACTTACACCTATGTCCTTGGAGTTAGCCACATCTAGTGAATGGAAATGGTGCTCATAATTTTAACCATTTTCAACATTTTATCATCTCAACTGGAAATTCGAACCTGGGGCTCTACTTTGGATGCTCCAATTCTTTTACCACTTGAGCTCATCCTGGTAGACTTTTAATGAATGTCCCATGGAGTCTCGGAACGAGGGTTGTGTATTGGAGATGGGGGACCAAGGGCCTAGGTTTGGGGATGGTGGCGCAAATATATATAGTACTTGAAAAATTAGTTATAAAAAATGTATAAGGAACAACAAATGAAACTTTGAAATACTAAACACATTGCATTGAACAATGAAAATGCCAAATATCAATATATTAATATTTATATTCAAAATGATGATTACATTCAAAATTCAAATACAATTGGCCAGTGGCTCAATGCCTCTAATGAGTCTAATCATCCCCAAAGTCTGTGTCAACTTCCTCATCACTCGAATTGCTAGACTCCTCAAGGTCAAGCTCCTCCAAACCAATTCCAACCAACCCTGTTTGTGCCACATCATCATCAATTGCTATCACTCTTGCTTGCTAATGCTTTCACTCTTACTTTAAATTTTTTATGGTGATTTGGAGTGAGGGTGTAAGGCTTATTTATTGTTTTTTTTGGAGTGCTTAGGGGCTGGGTGGGGCTCCATTAAGTACTAGGGTTAGGGGCCAAAAATTATAAAACAAAATGATTTTTTGAAAAAAAAACTTTTTGACTGGTTGGGCATGGGTGGAAGTCTCTGAGACAGGTTGGGAGATTTTTGGAAGTCTCTGGGATGTCCCCAAGTCCCCCATAAAGTCCCCAAAATGGGGGCGTCTCAGAAACGTCTCCTCTTTGAGTGAAACATTTTGGAGATGTCCCCCTCCCGCTGGTGGCGGTGGGATGTTTCCCGGCCCTCCCCACATCTCGGGATGCCCCCTCTTAAGAGACATCACTTTTTTTTTGGTGGGTGGGGGAGGACGTGTCCCTGTGGAACAATGCTTTTAATACATCTTGTTGTTTTTGAGTATTTTTAGGGATTGGATGAGTAAATGAGCAAACTAAGTTACTAAACTATGGGCTTAGCATCACAATTAAGAAACTACTTTTGAAGTGCAGTACTCTCACATCAAGGTTCTATCACTGAGGTTATGAGTCCCATAGTATTGGCACTTGGACTCGGTGTAAAAAGTTGGGCAAAAGTCAGTAAATTATATCGGCCAAACTTTAATCAAGCTCATGTTTAATTTGTTTAATTCTCCCGTAGGCTAGATTAAGGAGTATCTCTTGTCAAAGTCACCTCATTTGCAAGTTGAATGTGGCCTTTACCTAATTTTAACACTTTATCTTGTCTCCTGATTTGAACCTGTAGCAACAGTATGGAAGCCCCAATACTTAAATCACTTGAGTTCATGCCTTTTGAATTTTTAATCCCTCTTCTACTCTTGTTTTTGAAAATTTTGGTGCTCTTAGGCACTGGGAGGTATAAATTGCAGAGTAAATGAACAAACTGAAGTACGGGGTAAAAACCACAAATAAGGAATGACCTTTAGAGGCTCGGACTTGGCTAAAAAAGGCAAAAACTCAGTAAATTAAATCATTCAAAACTCAGTCAAAATTCTTATACTGAATTAAAGTAAGATTACTGCCCTTTGATTACTGTCCTCTCATATGAAGGCTTTAGCAGCACAAATACATGTATTTTATAGAGTAGCTCAGATCCATATATTTCCTTGTCCAAAATTTGCTGATAAGTGCCAAACCCAATGATATTACAGTTTTCTTTTTTGTTTTCAAACAAAACAGGTGTATGTGACAACATTAGGAGCGACACATTTAGGCTAATTTCAGACTTGGAATTATATAGGTCTGAGCAAGTTAAATATGAATGTGCAGACTAGTGAGAATTTCTTTATCTTCGATATGTATTTTTTCTTATTTCTTTTCTTCTTAGCAGGATTGAGCTGGAAAGAAGAATTTGGCTGCAAGGTTTTCATCAAACGTAGCGTCTAGGGTTTAATCTTTGGCCGTGTAAATTGTAACAATAATATTAATTCCTATGAATAATATTCTTCTGGATTCATCTGTGTGGGATTTTTTTGTCTGCAGTTCGCATTCGACTGCTGGATCCATATGAAACCAGGAGAATTTTATTCATTTCTGCTCTGTGAAGCAACGTGATTAAAAACTAAAATAACCCCTTTACCTCTGGTTCCATTCTATCTTCTTTTTTTTTTGCCTTTTTTGCAAACTAGGTTTGGCTATAGAAAAGGCTCGGCAGTATGTTGTTCTCATTTTGTGTAAATTATACTTCCAGAAATAGGGTATTCAGTTTGTTTGTAAAATGTGGCGAATTAAGTAACTAGTTTGAATTTTGTTTCACTTAGGGTTTATTTTCCTAACAGGGTTACTGTTGATACATGTTTTTCAATACGTATCACTTGGGTTTGTGTAATCATTATTTAATTTTTCAAATTTACTTTCAATCTGTTTTTGGATTGTTCAGCATAAATTCTATTTTGAGCTGCCTTAGGACTTGTCTCTGAAATAGGGTTTTAGTTGTTCTAGGGTTGAGCTTGTTAGAAGAGTTAGCTGCAAGGTTTTCATTTTGTGCACTGTATGCTTGCTGAATCTTTTTTTTTTTCGCTAACAACATTGAATTAGTCTTAATTTTAAGTCGAATCAGGCTTTCTTGAAATATGGGTATCAGTAGATCAGTCCAGGGGCTGAAATTTGAACTGTTCATAAATGTTTTTGATATGTGCAACAGTTATTCCAGTTCACCTATCTCTGTATGATAATGTTTAAGCATACATTTATTTTTGTGCTGACCTGGAGATTGTTTCTAAGGTACGGTTTATGTTGTAATAGTTAAATATATTCATGATTTTATAAGGTTATTGGAAAAACGTTTCAGTTGATGGAAGCGTTATTTGCACATGGTTTTTATTCGGTGTTATTTCTGTTTGCATAGTGTTTTAAGTTTTAAGTCATCCTTTATTTTGAGTCAATTTGAATCTTTTTCAGTCAATGAGGTTTTCTTGCAAAACACATCTTTTGGCTAGCCATATTGTGGCTTGTGTAATGTAGTTTCGACTCAAGCTTGTTTGTTTGCAGAGTTTTTACTTTTAACAACCTACAGTTTTGACTGTCTAATTATCTAGGGGCTGATTCCATATTTTCAACAATATATTCAATTTTCAATCTAGAATTTTGGTGTAGCTCACTGACTGCGATGAAACCTTCTTTCTATTTCAAATATCTGCTATTAGCAAAAAGAATGTATAGAATCAGACAATTTTTCAGACAACCAGACAAAAACAGAACTCATAGATTGACACACCAGATCGCAAATTTACTCTAGCAAAGCAGATTACTTATGTACAGTCTAAGTCACAAGGTTCAAGTTCGAGTTTGTGTTCGACAAGGCTAAAATTTGGAAAAAAATGTCATTGAATTAAATAATGTATTTTTTTATGATTTTAGTTTTCTAAAAAACATAAATGGCTAACTATGTCAGCGGGGATGGAGTGGAGAGACTTTGCGAGGATGCATAATTATGTCAGAGGGATGAAGTGGAGAGAGCTTTCAGAAGATGCATAATTATGTCAGGGAGACTGAGTGGAGAACTTTCAGTCTTCTGTTTTTGGTCGGTATATGTATATAGTTATACTTTTATTAATAAAATAATGCAAAAGCATGTCAAAACTTCGCTCGTAAAAATAATGGATAAAGTTCAAGTTCATGTTCGACAAGGATGAAGTTTGATGAATTTCGAATTTTTCCTGTGAAGTTTGACAAATAAAATTCTGAGCAGAGGCAAATGAGGGAAGAATAAAGAAATGTCAGTGATTGTTGGTATGAGTATGACGAAACCTTATCTAGGGTTTAGTGATTTGAATCGCAGTCAGACATGGTGCTAAATTTTTGGATATACTGCGTAAGGGTTTTTTAATTCCAACGTTTTGAGTCCAATGCCGGACCCATCATTAGGGATATGAAGCCTATGCTTGAGTTAGAGTTAGAATATCAATCATATTGTAAATATGTCAAACCAGTGAGTGAAAGGCATAAAACAAACAAAAGTGGTGATGAACCAAATAGAAAGGTGGTTTGGAAATGGAGATTGATCAGGAGTTTGCAGGTGATTTGGTGGACTATACCCCCTGGTGGGTGTGATTATTTGGGCTTCGCCAAGTGAGTGTAGGAGTCATTCCCTGGATTTTGTTCTCAAGAGTGATCAAGGAAGATCTGAGCTTACGCTCCCTGTTTGTACTGAACTTTTCTGCGGGTCAGCTCTTGCTCAGAGAGATTCGAGTGGGGGTTTGAACCGTCATGTACTCCGGAAGAAGGCTTTGGCAGTAAGCACCTGGGTTTATTAGAGCTGTGTGGGATTTGAATGCCCAAAGTTTTGGCACCAGATCTGGTATGGACACAGCGGTGGATACTCAGCCTCTAGGTGTATTGGAGGATTATGAAAAAACTGCTCAACCAACGGCCCATAAACGGCGTAAGAAGTGTATAAAAAGGCGGGATCCTTGAATTTGGTACTGGGAGCTGAGATAAAATTACACGAGCGAAGCGGAGATGGGGGACTTAATGTTGGTAGGTTGTTTCCTGGGCTGCAGAGTAAGTGAGGGGGCTGAAAGGATGGGTTTCGACTGTTTGGAAGGATCACTTGGGCTACTGCCCCAACACTTTTGTGCTTGTGAGGGGATGGATTACTTTTGGTTTCCGTTCATGTCATGATGCTACAAAAATCCTCTCGGGATCATGGAGACGGGATGCAAATTCCTTACTGCTAAAGAGATGGACGCTATTATTCGACGCAAAGCAGGAAATATTTGATCATGTTCCTGTCTGGGTAAGACTGCTAGGCCTTCCCTTAGAGTTCTGGTCATTGGACGTTTTTAAAGCCACAGGAAATTACTTGGGTTGCTTACAGGAGGCTGATATGTTCTTTATTGACACACGATTGATGCAGGTGGCCTGAGTGCTTGTCAGTTTGGACCTGCGGGATGGTCTCACGGTGTCCATTGATTTACAGAAAGGCTCGCTTGGTCATGTGCATGTTCTTGATTACCTAGGGGTCCTTTTTTTCTGCAATCAAAGTCATGAATATGGGCATATTACAGTGGAGTGTCCAATTCCTTTTCGGCTTTGGGTGTGGAAACAAGAGCTGACTCCTCAATTAGACATTGGAAAGGAAAAGGGGAAGTGTGTGGAGCTGTTTAGAGTAGAGAATGGTGGAGTGGCAGTGGAATTGAGGTAATGTCTTGTTTTAATGGACCCTACAGGTGTTGAGACAATCCTCATTAAAAATAGTTTTGTGGGATTGTCAAAATCCCTGTCTCTTCCTGAACAGTTTGCTGAAAAGGATGTGGGTAGGCTGGATTTGCCTACGTTGAATGAAGTTATGAATCAGAACCATACCCATGCTGAACATATCCAGTTTGTTAAAAGTGCTGAGGATCAAATAGACAAGTTCAATGAATCGGGTCCCAGAGGTATGTTATTCCAGAGTCTTCCTTCTCTACCTTTAAATCCATCCCCTCCTAAAGTAGATGGTTATGGATTATGGTTGACAGATCTTGGTTCCTTGGGATCTTTAGGCCATTTGGATAAGTCTGCAGGGGCTTATTTTGGCAGAGACCAGTCATTTGGTCATACAAATACTGCAGGGGATACTCTGACCTCTTCCAAGGCGTTTGAGCTATCGACCGATTGGAGGGAGAATAGACAGGATGAGGGAAAGGTTTTATCCTCTAACTTTGAGGAGGTGGTTGTTAAGTATAACCTAAGGCCGAGGAAGGGTGGCCTTGGAAAAGGGTGTTGGAAATCAGGACACCGAGAGGATGGGGGTGAATTAGTGTCTTCTCAAACTTTGACAAACAATTCAATCCACTTAATTAGTTATGATAAAGCCAAATCAACATTCACAAGCAGTAAATATGAGAGAGAGCACATAGAGACAAGATTTAATGTGGGAAACCCAAACTGGGAGAAAAACCCATTGAAACCAAGAACTAGCTTAGGACAAGAATGTCTTGTAAATGTTACATTGATTTCAAGTTGAGCATCTACTCAACATGGAGCTGCAACTCCAAAAATTTAACCAAGCTACTACTTAGTCTTTGACAAGCTACAACTTGCCTGGAAGCTACAACTCCCAAAAACAACCAGGCTTCTACCTGTTTCTTCTGCAAGCAACAACTCACAAGGAAGCTACTACTCCCTCCTGCTAAGCTGTGACTTAGACTTTTCAAGATTTTTGTCACTCAGAATTTGCTGTCTCACACAACCGATGGTGACCACTAAATTAGCTCACTCTCTTCTGCTTTCTTTTCTTTGTTTCATCTCTCTTCTCATTCTTCAATTTGCTGCCAAGCTCATCATACACAACTTTTCTTGCAAACGTAATTTTGTCAAGCTATTCTCTCCTTCAAACTTCTCCTCAATCACTGATTTCCTCTTTAAGTCACACATCTGATATCAACCTTCCAAGTCTTAATATGCACATCTAATCATTCTTTCTTCTTCATTTGAATGAAACTTTTATACTCACCTTGCTCACACACAGTCACCTGTCTTTCTTATTCAATTTTCTATTTAATATGTTTCAGTGGTAAGCTTCAACAATTCAATAATCTCTCCTTCTTCATTCACCTGTCTGCTGACTTCAGGCCCTCAAGGATGATTTGCACTCTGAGTCATGCGTACTTGCTTCATGAAGATGATCTTCACTCCTTTCTATTACACTCCAAACTGATTTTACTTCACAGACTTTACCCCAAAACACATATTTTTACATATGCACACACCAAGCTTTTCCAATCTGCAACTTGTATCACCTCTCATTTATGGTTCAACAACATGCCACACTTTTTTCACTCACATCAGCATAGTTCTCATTCACACTGCTCTTTTGGTTTTTCAGTACATTCAACATACTTTCATACTCTCATTACAGTACTCTACACTCTCAAATTATCAACCCTAATTACAAGCACAAAACATGCTTTTGTATGCACAATACCCACCTATTCCTGACCTTTCACATTTCACTACCAAGACTCTTCACCTTCTCATTTGATGGCTCAAGCAAGAAAGAAAAGATTATGATTTTTTGAACTAGAATGAATAAAACAAAACATAAAAGCAAAGCAACTTACCTCTCATTCCCTCATTGCATACTTGCCTCTCTAAGCTCTCATTTTACTCATTTAGGTTTGATACTTCATCAACAAGCATTGCAATCATTTTCCTAAGCTAGTACAAGTGCCCATTCGCTGCCAAGGTCATTGAGGAGCTTGAAAGGAGGAGGAATATGATGTTGATGTTGATGTTGATGCTCTAGATGAAGAGAAATATGATGACCATTGAATACCAGTTTGATTATTGGTGTAATATATTGAATTTAAATATTTAATGTATCATGACATTGTGTTTAGTTTATGCCTTTAACAAATTATGAGTTGTTTTTTGTAGTTATTTAACTTATTTTGTCTTTCATATGCATACTATGTGGTTAATTCCTATTTATTACACTTGAATTCATATTTTTATATATATTTTGTATGGCCGCATCCAGTGCCGTATTTGGGACCAAAACAAAATTGCCGAATCCACATATCAGATACTCCGTACCCCTACCCATATCCAAAATGTTTCAGCAACTACCTTGGAAACGGATAAAGAGAACAATGCTTGTGATACTCTCCAAGGAAACATATACGAAAGAGATTGAAGCGAGCTTGTTGAAGGACAGCAACATTGGATGCAAAAAGTCCAGAATTTTGACTTTCAAGTTTCAAGTAAAAAGCCCTTCTCCTCAATAGGGTTTCCAAGAGCTCTTTCCGGAATGTGTTTCTACTAGTTCTGTGCTTAGGCTGAAATTAGGACTGCTGGATTGCTTCTATCATCTATGTGGGTTGGTTATTCATCAAGTAAAATTAGTTTTTCCAATTAAGTTATCACACATCCTTCTCTAGGCCGCACTGAAATTTCACTTTTGGTGCTTTGTTGTTGAGGAGATGTTCTCTGGAATCTGAATGGATTCAGTTCGTACTTTAGACAGGATTCAGGTTAGGGTGGTATTTACTGAACAAATTGTGGTTTTGGTCCCTGGATTTTGTAGTTAGTTTGAGGTTGAGGTTTTATGTATTACTTTCTGAGAGTTTAGCAAGTACCTCTCGGCGTAATCAGAAAGCAAAACATAACAAACAATTCTCTCAACATCTGAACTAGAAAAAAAAACTTGGTTTTGTGTTGGAAATGTGACTGGGAGTGACTAGGGTATGGCTGGGTACGTACCCAGCCTTACTCTTGGGGGTCCTGGCCATACCCTGACTGCTCCCAGTTACGTTTCCAGGATGTACCCATACCGGGTACATACCATACGGGTACCAGGGGCCTGACAGGGCTGTACTGGCTTCTTAGGTTTTCATTAGAAGATCACATTAACAATAGACATGCCAACTATAGCTGAATTTAGACATGTGTGACTAGTAATTTACAAAACAATGTTTTTTTTATGATTTATCAGTAGGTGATTCAAAATAAAATAAAATGACATTACAAAATGCACAACAATTTTATATTGGTAGGAACAGCAATGAGGGCGAATAAAACTATTTTCATTCATCAAGAAGTCCTTTAGTGTAAAAACATTCTGAATGTATTATCAGGGGTGAATTGAGCATGTTAGTTTCATTAGAAGACTGTTAAGTGTTAACAATGACAATTTTTGTGCTATTGGATTCTTATAGTCATTTTTTTATTGATATTTGAAGTAAATTGATATATGAGATGAAGGGGAATCTATCTCATACCGAGAGTGTATAAAAGCCTAACTTATGTTACCAGATCCCACTAAACTCTCAAATGCCCAAACCTGTTTGAATCTGATCCTAATCCTGGGACAACACCCCTCGGATTTGTATTGGATCCTTTATAATCTTTCTTGGATGGTGGGGGCATATTTGGGTCAATTCCAAAGAGACTGCTGGAACTTCTAAAAAAATGCACATAGCTCTGATTCCTGGCAGGACTTTGATGATATTTTGAATTATTAATTTTGTAGTGTTTACCTGTTTTAGTTTAACTTAGAGCCTAATCATTCTTCAGTTTACCGCTTATATCATAAATATAACTCTTATAGATATCTAGGGCCACATTTTAATAGTATAACATAGCAGGCCCTCTTGCTTTGAACTCTTTCTTCCAGAAGGCCTAAGCTAGTAAAATCCCTGAGATTAAACTCCCTCAACTTGGAAAAGTACTAGGATGGATGAGCTGTTGGAAAAGTCCTAAAAACATATTTTTTACTTGTATTTTTTTGGCACAATATGGCACATCATTGCTCAAACCAACATATCAGAAACACCTTTGAAAATAAAATAAAAATTAGAAGGGGTTTTGGTGGGTGGGGCAGGGGGGCGAGGAACTTCATTTACTTTTCCTGTGAATTAAATTTCAGTGTCTCTATGTAAGTTGTTTGAAGTTTGAACAATGAGGCATGTGCCAGAGAGAAGCCTCGCAATCGAACTACGTCCTCTAATTTTCCTTCTCTTCAATATTTGGGATTTTGTTCCTTTGTGCCTTGTGCAAGTTCTCCTTGGCTCCTTGGTTTTCTAAAGTGTTTAGAGAATGAATCCATCATTTCCTGCTTTTCCCGACTTGGCTTTTGATATTGCAGAGGACAATGCACTCCTTAAGAAAACACCCTCTTTTGATCCTGGGTAATGTGGGTTTTGTCTTGCTTTTCCCAATGCACAAGCTGTTCTCCATTTTTTTTAACTTTGTTCCACTTTGTTTGCAATGTTATCCTTTGTTTTTCTAGATCTCTACCATCCCTTGGCTTCTCATGTTTCGAGGTGGGATAGACTATTTTCTAGATTTGGTTTCTCTTGTTCTACTTAGAATATGAAGGGCACTTATTTTGTAATGTTTCCTCTTGTTTTCCTAGCTTCAAACTCGTTCTCTGCTTTCAGACCCAACTTCTATTTTACGTCAATGTGTATGGACTATGGACTATTTCATAGATTTGCTTTCTCTTGTTCCACATTAGAATATGAAGGGTCATTTTTAGGTTCCTCAACTTCATCTTCTACCTTTCCATTTTGTTTTGTCCCTTCATCCCTGACACATCATGGATATCCTAGACAACCTGAAAATGACAGGGAAGTGTGTCCATGGTAGATTGGCTGTTGCACAATCAGGGAAGCCAACTTTTAAAACCCTTGTAGAAGAAACATTCTCTTCTAGTAAGCTTGTCAATTAAAAAATCTCCCTTTTTCACGTTCCATGTTAGTTGGGCTCTTATCTTTCACTTTTGTGGATTGAACTTCTGTTGCAACAACTTATTCTCTTCACTAATAAATGATAAAAATTTGGTGGAATCTAATCAGTAATCAGATACACTTTTCTTACTAAGAAATAATCACATCCACATGTAGATTACTGTTCTTAACTTCTTATATCAACAGTTTTTCTTTTTAAAACTTTTCACAAGCCACTTATAGAAGATTATAAATACTCCTGAATTTTTCATTTTTCTTTTCCTATACTTTATAAAAATAATGTATTGTTTGTCAACAGGAAATTATCTTTTATATTAATAATATTGTGACATGCATAAAATGAGTAGACACTACAATGTAGAAAAGAAGATGAGAATTGTTTTTGTTGTCGATCTCCTTGGTATGTAAGCCTGCCTTTTTGGCTCCATCTGGTCTATAAAGTATAAAGGTCATATACATGGACGTTAACATAATGGCCACAAGTTGGCCTCGTGTTAATAATTACGAACTGGCCTCACACTAATAATTACAAGTTGGCCTACAGCGTCTGCTCAGAATATTATGAACTTTTATCTTAATATTTTAAAGAGAGAAAAGCTGCGATTTCTCATTAAAAAGAGAAATAAAACACGTTACGTAGCAGATAAATCAATTCAGTTTGGAGGATCATGAACAGGAAAGAAGGCCGAAGCAGAGAACACATCACTGGCTTGTTACATGGAAAGGATAAAACAAAATATCTTTTTTGATTCGTCTTGTTTTGTGTTTTTGTCTTCTTTTGTCTGTTAACCCTTTGCCTGGTGAAATTTGCCTGAAGGATTTCCCAAATTTTGGGAGGTGATTTTGTTTATTCGTTCTACAGCCGGAGTAATGCTTTGTTTCAATGGGCATGATGCAGCAATGTGCCTGTACATGTGATAGGAATAGCACCATACAACCGCATTAGCATACTTCATTTGCTGATGCCCAATTATGCGGCGAAGTTCCATGCAAACTTGTATTGCTTGTACTTGATTTGTAATTTCTGAAATCGACAAATTGGTATTTGTGACTTACTAAGGATGTATGAAAAAAGTGAAAAATCATTTATAATGCAGAAAAATGCTCCTATTTACTCTCAAGTATGGCGAGTATAGTCCCAAGTATCTTCGTTAGAGTTCAAAGTATGGCAAGCATCTGTAACATCGACAGATCAATACTTGCGTTGAGTATGGTTTGTTGGGCCTTAATTCTCGCCCATTTTTATTCAGAATACTCATGAGAAGTTGCAAATTGTACTCGAGTATGGTAAGATTGATTCCAGCTGTATCTCTAGTTTGAGTCTGCAGCTCATATCAATTTTCACGCACATATAGATACAGGTCAAAATACTACTATTAAGGGGCTTTATCTTACAAAGATAAAACTTGTCCGAGGCATTTCCAATAATTTCAGCCTTCCTAAACGTATTTTCAGAATATTAAGTTTGTCCCAAAGGGTTGAAGTTAAAAACTGTGTTGAGGGGTCAAAATCTGGGAATCATGGCTGATCAACATTTGTCCAAATCCATGTTTGGTCCTCAAACTTTTATTCTGTCATTAATTGTAGAAAATATTACTACGAAATTCTTTTGAAAAAGATAGATTTCTGGGATGATTCCTTGAACTGACTAACAACATTCAACAGATTGGCATTAGGCCAAAAACCATTAAAATATGAATGATTGCCTAAAAACAGAAATTGACATTCAAAGTTTACTGGAGTTGAGCCTGTTTTCCATGCAATGACTGGAGTAGAACGGGTAGTTGAAGGGGTTTCCTGACCACATAACCTTTGTCATGAGAAGATCCATAGCAGGTCTTCTTTTAAGAGCTGGAGATTGTCTCCTGCAAACGTTTTTATAACTGGATATTAGGAGCAGTCTTATGTTTTGTTCTGCTTTGTTCTCCCATAGTGTTTACAAAAATGCCTTAATTGAAGGAGAAACAAATTTTACTGGAATGCCTTCTAATTGAGATATTTTACAAGAAATTTTAGGAGATACTGTCATCATATTACATTCTCCGAAGGTTTTGTGTTCTGTTGTAGATGAGTTTTTAAAAAGGGTACAACTTCTTTGGAGGAACATGAAACTGTTAGTGCGATGCAGGTAATGTTGGGGGAGAGATCTGAAAACCATAAGAGGAAGTGATGAACTTGGAAATCCAAAAGTTCTTCACAAGAGGATCTAACTCGACATCTTTAGGAACATATCTATTGTTGGAGAAGGGAACCAATGCCCCACCAGACGGCCAAGAACTGTAGCACCTCACAATCGAATAGTCCCTGATACCATTGCAGCTGGCCAAATTAATTAAAGTATTATCTAAATGAATCATACTATGAATATGAAAAATAATACGGGAAAAAAGAAATATAACTTAATATTAACAATATTTCCTTCATTAGAAGCAATGACCCAGATCCAAAAGCCAGATGTCATTTTTTCTTTTAAAACATAAATGTTTGTGTTGTTTCATTGGCCTAACCACCTTTCTACCTTATCATTGATAATGATCACAGTTGAGAATCAATTTTTGTACACAGGATTAAAGACTTCCCAATGTATGCGTTTCCATAAAATGGTAGTAACATGTTTTATTCTGTTAATGTTGAGAGAATTATTTTTATGTTTTACTTTCTGATTACGCTGAGAGGTGTTCTACAATGGCAATGAGGGGTGGGATGTGCTGGTGTGACCATGATTTTTAATTTTTGACTTTCACACGGCAATTTCAACCTTAAATTTGACGTTCATTTGGCTGTCGTTTTGTTTCTTTTTGATTGAAGAAGTCAATTGGAAAATTTTCAACCTTAAATTTGGTGCTTATTTAACTTTCACCTAATAACTTTTTCTTTTTGCTTGGAGAAGTCAATTGGAAAATAGTAATATTTTGGCCTTTAAGCTAAGAACCTTCAAATTGATGTCTCTCGGAGTATTTCAGATGTATTTGAAATATAGTTGCTAGTAATACTACTTGTGGCATAATCATGACATTGAATATTTCTGTCCAGGTTCTTTCTGTTGTTGGTCTTTTGCAAGATGAGGTAGATCCAATGGTGTCAGTGATGAAGGTTGAGAAGGCACCACTAGAGTCATATGCTGACATTGGAGGTTTAGATGCTCAAATTCAAGAAATTAAAGAAGCAGTGGAGCTTCCTTTGACCCATCCTGAATTGTATGAAGATATTGGTATAAAGCCTCCAAAGGGAGTTATTCTATATGGAGAACCAGGAACAGGAAAACTCTTCTTGCGAAGGTATGGTTTGCGGATTAATCTGAACGTATATCTCTAGCTTGGTAAAATATTTGTATTATTTATGATGCTTGTTGAAAATGTAAAATATGGGTGCTGGTGTGGCTGGTTAGTGGGATGTGAAAGAAGCTTACACTTTTTCAAGAACACCATTCTAATATTATTGCATATGATTCCATATGCTAACACACTAAAAATCTTAAATCAGAAAAGTTACAAACTACCTAGAGCAATTTCTAGTTGGGAGGGGGTTGGATTTCCGTTCAAATCTGTCTTACAACACACAACAAGTTGATGCCTTGGTAGTTCTCTTCAATACACATTTGCTGTTCAAATTGGTCCCTATGGGAAATATTTTGTGCAGGTTTCTGGCAGCTTACTTAATTTTGTGAATCTTGTTTTTTTAAAAATGTTTGACTTGGATAAATATATTATTCAAAAAGTGAGATTTGAAATGGGATGGCTTGAGAGAGGAGATTCTTGGAGTTATAATGTGGAAAATTCTTATTTTGTTTGTAATTTTCTTTTGCATACCCTAGCATGCCTATATGTAAAATAGTTGTGTTGTTATTCTGGCCTTTTGGTCATGAATTGATCCGAATTTTGGATCAGTATTTTTAGCATCATAAGCTAATAAAATCACCATTGTGATTATGTAACTTTTTGATCACTTAACACTATTTCTATGGCTCTTGTTGGATGTAACCATAGAATAGGGTTCAAGATGAAGTTGTGAAACCGTGAGACCTCAAAGAAGATAGGTTTTGGTGCAAAGGCTTAAACACTATGAAGATGTCATCAAAATCAAAACTTGATTGCATATTTGTGTTCCTCTTGAAAAATTATGCAAGTTAAAAAAACGGCACCCAATTTCGAGTTCGTATGCAAAAGTTATGACCTCCGAAAGGTAGCAGACTTTGTATGGTGACGAACCGCCCCTAAAGCCAGAGTGGCGGTTACGCAACCGCCCCAACGGTTTTGTAACCTTTAGTGGTGGTTTTGCAACCGCCCAACGGTTTCAGAACTCCTAGTTAGTGGCGGTTCTGCAACCGTTAGTATGTGGAAAGCGACTTCTATCACGCGGGAAAGTTTGGGAAGAGTAAATGGTTGCAGACGGTTCCTCTTCAACTTTTGAGTCTTTTGGGCTTCTATTTTGAGCTCTCCTTGGTGTCAAACTTGTATATATATGTGGGGAAGGTCTTTGTAAGGCAAGGAGGAAGAGATTCCAAGCAATTTTTCTTCTTGATCATATGTGGTTTTCTGAATTGGAGTGTGAAAGGAAGGTGTGAGTGAGTGAGTTGCAAAGTTTGTATGAGTGTTTGAACATCATAGTGTTCATGGAGGCCTTGGGAAGGCAGTAAGATTGTACACAAAGACATGATAGTGATATGAGGAAGCATTGCTTCACTCTTGCTGGAGTTTTCTCAATTTGAGTTTCTCCAGGGTAATCTTGTGTCTCTCTCATTATGTTTGCTCTCTTTCATTGCTCAATATTTCTTTGATTATGCAACACTCTTAGTTCATTTCTAAAGCACATTTAATGGCTATTGATGCAAATTAAAAGCAAATAGTTTATTGATGAATGATGGGAATTGTGAGGAATGCATAGGATTTGTGTTGGTGAAACTTAGTGTGTTCTAACCACCTAGTTTACGGATCATGAATCATGATATGAATCAACAATAAAATAATTATCAAGGCTAGGTAGTTAGAAGCATGTTAAGCACATTATTAATTATTATTTAATAACAATATAATAAGTTAATATTTGATAATAAAAGCCAAAGATTGTGCGGGGAATAATTGAAACATAAGATAATTCTTGTCTGCGCAAGTGTCTTGCTTGAGCAATTTAAAGGTATGATTGGTTATATGTAACCCCATACCGTTGTGACGTATGGTTATGTATAACTCCATATCCTTGTGTCACATACGTGGTTAGGGGCCCCAATGAAGAGATGCCTTAGACCACACTTGTCCTCAATTTTAGAGTGAAACAAGATTTAGCACAACTTAACCATAAACAATGAAAGTTTTCTAATACGAGGAAAGATTACGAGACTTGGGCACAATGACATTCACACCCTTTATAGTTCTTCATAAAGACTGCAAGAATTCTCAAAAAATTTCAATCTATGACCTATCCGAGTTAACCTTGTAAACTCTTATAAGCTTCCATAGATGCAAACTTGGCTCAATCTGCAACTACTCGATTGAAATATCCGGTCTGCTAGGTAGATTGCTTTACACACCACAACTCCCTCATAATATGCTACGATTGGATGGGAGAACAAAGCTACCTTTTCAAGTAAAGGTCCTCAAGATGCTTGTTGATCACCATTGATCTCCTCAACCAGTTTGCTGAAGCCCGCGCGTGCTTTTTCTTAACTATATTGATGTTGATAGGAGATTTGGCTAGACACAAGATCTCATAATGGTGGCATGAACAAGTGGTCCCATAGGGTGTGGGGTAACCCAAGACTTTCATGACATCAATATGGCTTTGTGGCATCATGCAAAGATCATGGTGACATTGAGTTTAGCTTCCGTGCGTAAGAATGAGTTAGTGCAAGGCATCTGCAGTTGCACAAAAGTTTGGCAAAGTGCTCGTTGCATAAAAGGTTTGTTTGTGGCATCACGTGAGATAAGTATGGGGTCACTATAGTTGTGTGGCACAAAATAACATTGTGTGGCTTGGGATAAGGCTCTACGGTTTAGTGTGGCTTCGTTAGGCACTTCATAGTTTTGGTAGCATTGATAGGACTCTAAGGCATTGGTTGGCCTTTGCGGTAAAGATAAGCCTTTGTAGCATGGCGCATTATTGTGTGTCATAGGGTTTTGCGTGGTATGCTTTGCTTTGTGGCTCGTGATTGCAAAATTCTTAATTTGTCAAACTCTCAATGTTTTTGGTTGACACACGATTGCAAGTGAACCTGGATACTCTTGTATCATACACCTTGGTAAGAACTCAAGTGGGCTTTACAATGTTTGTAATGGAGCGACAAGTCTAATCTTTATTTCACTAAGCTAAGATACATTTGATAGTCTTTATGCTCCTTTCTCGTGCATTGTATTCACTACGTGTTTGTCTATAATGTGTTCAATCATGCGTGCTTTTTTCCAATAGTTGGTGCCTCCAATCTACTTCGCATGGTTTGCTTCACAAGTTGTCGGTCTCTCAATGTATGGGTATAGATTTGTTACATTGAAGATAGGTGAAATGTCTATTCCCTCCAGTAGTTGTATCTCACACGCATTCTTCGCAAACTTCCCAAGGATTCTTCATGGTCCAATCTTCTTTCACTTGAGTTTGTCATATGTTCCTTTGTGGAACCTTTTTGTGTACAGTGTCAAGAACCATATCTTTGACCTTGAACTCCAATTCTCTCCTCAAGTCTACGCTTTGTTTGTTTTGTGTGTTACTCTACTCCAGATTGTTTATGCACTTGCTTCACATATTGCGGAATGTCTTTGGCTTTTATGCTTCTTTCAGCTTGCGGTAAGTCTTGTAATTTTACAACTCTTCATGGACTTGTTTTATAAATTGTAAAGGTCACTTCCTATGCCTTTTTCATAGAGTTACAAGTAAACCTCACTGCGAAGGACTGAATCCCACGTCCCTACCTTTTCTCTAACCAAACATCACAACAAATTGCTAAGGCTCTTGTTGACAACTTTTGTTTGTTCATTCGTCTGTCTGTGATTCTCAATACAACTTTGTGTTCACTCAACAAGACACATCTTCTAGTCAATGTTTGCAACTCTATTTGACCTCCCACTTCTATGCTTCAAGACAAATGAATAACTCTGCAAGAATTCAACCCATTTCATGTGTCTTTGATTTAGCTTACCTAGGCTATTTATGAATTACAATGCTTGGTGATCTGTGTACAACACAAACTCCTTGGGCAACAAGTAGTGCTTCCTCTTCTTGAGCTTACATTATGGCTTAAAGCTCTCGATCATAAACTGAATATCGTCTTCTTGCGTCATTTAGTTTCTCATTAAAATATGTGTTGTGTCTCCCTTTTTGAAATACCTTATTGAAATCAGGCAAGGCTAATACTGGCTACTCTATGACCTTTGTCTTCAACTTATGAAAGTCATATTCTACGCCTCATGGCCCACACAAACTTTCTTGTATCTCACTACATCACTTTTATTATCGGCACACAAGATCTCACTAAATTCTCTCGATGAAATTCTTGTAGAAGTTCGTGCTTCCATAACATTCTCGAGTGGTGGCCATTTAACTATAGCTTGCTCCTTTACAAGATCCATCTTCAATATCTTTGAGACGTTACAAATCCCAATTACCTCAACTCTTCCCACATGAAACTGCATATCCTCAAATTCACTAGTAACTTCTTGTGTAAATGCTCTAACACCTGCGATTGGACCAATGTTCTTTGCATGCTTTGCTGAAAAATCAGAATGTCATCCAGATATATAATGACAAACTTGCCTAAATAGGGCTTCAACACTTTTTTCATCCGTCACATGAACGTGTTCGGTGCGTTGGTTAACTCAAATAGATGAACAATCACTCATACAATCCATCCTGCATTTTGAAAGTAGTATCCCATTCAACTCCTTCTCTTATCCTGATCTAGTGGTAGCCACTCTTCAGATCAATATTCGTGAAGTATCTTGCCCCACTCAAATGGTTCATCAAATCATCCATGCATGGCAATGGTAATCTGTACTTGATGGGAATTTTGTTGATGGATTTGGAATCAATGCACAACCTCCACTCACTGATTTGGAATCTATGCATATAGGTTAAGGGACTTTTTGATCAACCCCTTACGAGCAATTCTTGCACTTCCTTTCTCATCTCCTTGTTCTCTATAGGTGTTTACGTATATGCAGTTTTGTTTGATAAAATTAACCCTGGAATCAGATCCATTTGATGACTTTTGCTACGTGTAGGTGGCAAACCATCAAGAATATCCTGTGACATGATATTTGTAAACTCACCTAGCATTTCCTTCACTCCACACAAAAGTTCTTCCTGTGCGGCTGCACCTTTTTTTTGTGCAAGCTTTGGAATGAATGCGAAGCATTCACTATCCCCATTCAAGAACTTCTCTGAAATCAACAATATCTTTGGACTCCTCTCCATCTCTACACTTGCATCCTTCAAAGGATTCAAAGTGTACTTCCGTTCGTCCTTTCACCAAAGTGTAAGTATTTGCACGATCATCATGTACCGTCTTCCTGTCATTATGTCATATTGCCAAGGTCGACCAAGTAACACATGGCATATGTCCATGGGCATAACATCGCACAAGACTTCATCTTCATATGCGCCAATCTTTATGTGCACATTACATTGCTCATTCACAAGCAACTGATGCCCTTTCAATAGCGAGGACACCTTATATAGATTTGGATGCACAATTCTCTTCAGACCAAGCTTTTCAACCATCTCATTAGAAACAAGATTGTTTGTGCTACCACTATCAATAATAACTTTGCAACACTTACCCCTTGATTTGCATATGGTCCTGAACAGGTTCTTTCTTTGCACGGGTGCATTCTCTACCTTTGTTGGCTTCAACAATACTCTCTTCATCGTGAGAGCTTCTCAGCACTCCAACTCTTTTGTGCAAGTATTTGAAGCATTACTCTCTACATTGGCATGTTGCTAGCATCATTTCTCCTTCTGCCACTGTTTTGCGCTGCTTGTAGACATTTGTACACATGATATCTAGCTTCCCTACAATGGAAACATGTTTTGCCAAATATTTTGCCTCCTACACATTCTCTTCATCTGAAAGATCTACCTCTGCCTCTTTGCACATGACTAGTCATGCGAGGAGATTGCCTCTCCTTCATGCACATGATTTTGCATATCATTGTGCGAAACCCCACTTCTGCACATAGTCGCTCATGCAAGGAGCTTGCCTCTCCTTTGTGCGCATGATTTTGCATATCATTGTGCAAAACTCCACTTCTGCACGTGAACTTTCCCTTCTTGTGCGCGATGCTTTGTTGTCTACACAACAAGTTCTCTTTTGTTGTTAGCACAAATTGATAGGATCCCTTCACAAAGCTCAATCTAATCATGCTAAACTCTTCTTGAATGGAATTGCGTAATCCATTAACATACCTTGAGATTTTTTGTGCATCGTCCTCCACATGACCCACTCTAATAGTGAGCCTATAAAACTCATTCGTGTATTTCTTCACACTCAGTTCCTTTTGACACAAATTTTGTAACTGTTTGAACAAATATGACCGGTAATCCATATACATGAACTTAACTTTCAACTTTGTTATCAATTTATCCCAACTGTTGATCTTATCTGTTACTCTATGTACTCTTTTAGGCTGCACATGTTCCCACCACAAAGATGCACAACGTTTTAACTTAGTACAGAAAAATCTTACCTTCTTGGATCTTCTATGCCCTCATACTCAAGTACTCCATTTCTGTGAACCGGTCAATGAGCTCTTATGGATCTAAGATCCTAGAGTAATTAGGAACATCCACCTTTGGCTTGCTGCCAATCCTTGTGATCGCGCACAAGAATCAATCCCTTTACGCATCAATATGATCTGCTTTAGTAGCCTGGTCCTCTTGTGCTAGTTTTGTATGCTCATCATCACTCACATCATCATCTATGGCCACTCCTTTGCATTGTGCAGTTTTCACAACCTCCAAATGGGCTTGCAAACCTCTCATCATCTCTCGTATGTTCGCAAGTCTTGATGCTCTAGTTGCTTGCAACAACCCATGATTTCAGAGTTTAATCTTCATCGAAGCAAGATCTTAGGCACAACTTAACTAGAAACAATGAAAATTTCTTATCTTAATATTAGGAAAGATTACAGGTGTTGGCACAATGGAATTTACACCCTTTATAGTCCTTTACAAAGACTCTACAAGAATTCTTTAAGACTTATAATTCTAAGACCTATCCTAGCTAAGCTTGTAGACTTTGCTAAGATTCAACAAAACTAGACTTAGTGTAATGGTATCAAATTGACACAGTTATGGTTATGGGTCCCAATGAAGGAATGCCTTAGACCACACAACCCATAGTTTCAGAATTACAACTTAACCTAAAAAAATGAAAGCTTCTTCTATTAATATGAGGAAAAATTATAGACTTTGGTACAATGGCATTCACACCCTTTATGGTCCTTCCCAAAAGACTTTACAAGAATTCTTTAAGAATTCCAATTCTGTGACTTGTCATAGTGAAGCTTCTATAGAACCAGTCTTTATGGGAGTATGCAACACTCTCCGCCCAAGAATCCCTTCAACAAACAATTACCACATAAAGATTAAGCCAATCCAAGACATTACTGAACTCACAAAAATTTGGATTTAAGTCTCATATTATTGCCTTTCAATATTTACAATATGGCATATCCGCATACTTTTACAATGGGAGTGACTAGGTATAATAACCAAATGAGGTTGTTTCACTCCAACCACTTGGTTGTTGTGAGCACCTCAATAATTGGAGATTCCCCTAATAATGTGCACTCAACAAATTGACGTACTTTTTGGGATAAATTCCAACAATAATAAACTACTTAATTTTAAGCTTAGCTCTTAGTTGTAGTGTGAACCAACATAAATCTAGTCTAGATAGATATTAACTAGATAATCTATGCCTAGTGTGAACACACACAACTTCAATAGACTTTGCTCAATTTGGCAACTACTCGTTGACGGATCCCCTCTGCTAGGTAGACTACTTTACAGCCACAACTCCCTTCCATCGGTAGAAATTGTTATGAATCGACATGGGAACCAATATAACTTTGCAAGTAAAGATACTCTTGCAAAGATTCCTCAAGATGCCTTAGATCACCATTAATGTCCTCAATTGGTTTGCATGTAATTTCACATGAGATCATCTCCATTGGATCAAGCTTTACCAAGTTTACTCGGTTTGTCCTTGGGCGAAGAAAATGGATCAAGGCCCACATGTGATTCCTTCTAAACTATATTCATGTTGTCAAGAGATTTGATCGGATGTAAGTTCTCATCATGGTGGCATGAACAAGTAGTTTTGTAGGGTGTGCGGTAATAGAAGACTTCACGACATCGGTAAGGCTTTGCACATCACGCAAGATCATGGTGGTATTGAGTTTACCCGCCATGTGTAGGTATGGGTTAGTGCAAGGATTTTGCAATTGTGCGAGAGTTTGACAAAGTGTTTGTGGTTTAAGAATGGGCTTGTGGCAATTGATATAGCATAGGATAGCATTACACAACTTGGGAATTTGTGGTTTAGCGCGGCTTCGTTAGGCATGTGCACTTCATAGCTTTGCTTGACATCAATAGGTCTTCACCGCATTGACAAGTCTTCGTGGTAAAGGTAAGCCTACAATGCGGTATTGTGCGTCATAGAATTTTGCTTGGTATGCTTTGTAGGGTGGTGTGGGATTGCACAAGTCTTTATTTGATCCATAGGGATCCAGAAAAACACACCATTTCATCAGTTCCATCAACACCAAGAAGGAGAAACAAGAAAAATGAGAAAAAATGAGGTAAACGGAGGTTCTGGAAGGAACCACCGCCCGGCCGGGCGGCGGTCTTGAGACCGCCGGTGCGCTAGAGGCGGCGGTCCTAGCACTTTCGAACAGAAATGAAGAATGGAATGCGAATGGACGCGAATCTGAAGCACCTAGCCGTGTCTCTTCCCTTCCATGCCCTTTCACATTCTCCAGTGCACGGAGGACATGGGAAGGCCTATAAATGCATGAAAGGAGCAAGAGAATAGGCATTCGAAGATCCAGGAGATCGAGAAGCGAGTTCTAACGAGAGCAAGTGAGCAAGATCTTCAGTGCTGGAATGGAATTGTAGGAGCAAGGTGCAAAAATAGAGCAAGCAAGTAATTGGAGAGAAGGTGTACATTGTTGCTTCTTTTCATACTTATTGTAATCTGTAATTGTCTATATTAGACCAATAAAAGTGGGAAGAAAGAGAAGTTGCCCTTCCCGACTGGTTTTCCTCCATTGAGGTTTCCAGATAAAATTGTTGGTGTTGAAGTTTTGAATTATTTCCTTCTCTGCAATTTCCTTTCTATAGCACTAGATAATCAGTCACGAAGCTCTAATTTTTCAAGCAAATCTGTCATTTTCCAAAGTTGAAAGTAGAACAACATAGTTGTGTGATTTGTAGAGTTCCAAAGTAGAAGTTTACGGATCATTTTGGTATCAGAGCTGATTATATATCCAGGACTGTGGTATTCGAATCTTTCTTGTGATTTTGTATGATAGTGACAAGGTCCAAAGGCGAAGAAGTTTTACCTTGCGAGCCAAATATTTCTACGAAGAAGTGGAAACAGAGAATTCAAGCTCAAATGGAGGAAGAGAACTTGGTCCGTAGAGTCGAGATGCTAGAGACCATGATGGATAGATTGCATAGAAACAAGAAGAGCTTTCAGATCTGCAAAAGACGGTTTGGTTAAGCAAGATTCCATGGACTCGGTGGTTCGAGCACTAGCCGAAAAATTCGGTATCGGAAAGAGCCACGAAGAGGAAGGATGGGAAGAGCATGAAGAGACGCCAATTGTAAGCGAGAAGGTAAAATCTGCACATACACCTTTTAAAGTTGAAACAAAAGTGGAAATAAAGAATTTTGAAGGACAAGTAGATGCAGAATTACTAGATAAATGGCTAAAACAGTTGGAAGTCTACTTTAGTGTGCATAATGTCACTGAGGCACAAAGGGTCACCTTTGCACGTCTCAAAATGGAAGGTCATGCTCTAGTTTGGTGGGAAACCCATCTAGCCACTTGTGAGAAGAAGAAACGTCCTATTGTTAGTACTTGGAAAGGTTTTAAAGAATTGATAAGAGATAACTTCTATCCTATTGGCCATAAGACTGACATGATGATTAAGTGGCAGTACTTTAGACAGGGCAGTGGTCAAAGCGTGCAAGACTACACTACGGAATTTCGGAGACAAGCCATGTTGCTTAATATGGACTTGGAGGATGAGGACATTCTGACCAAGTATTTGGGAGGACTTCACACTCACCTTCGGAGGAAGGTAATCTCCACAAAGCCCAAGGATCTCAATGAAGCTTGTGTACAAGCATACTACATTGATGACGAGAAGAAGCAAGGAGAAATAGAGCCAAAGGGAGACCAATCAACAGAACAACAAGACAAAGAACAAGGGAAGACAAGTAGTAGAGGTAAATGGAAAGGTAAACATGCACTACTTGCTTTGCATACTTGTAAAGATCCTAAGAATTTCTGTAAGAATTGTGATGTAAATGGACATACTGACGCCACATGTTGGAAGTTGCATCCGAATTGCACCCAAAACACCGAACCAAGGATTCCAAGAAATCCATGGCCACTGTGAAGACAAAAAGAGAGGTGGAGATTGAGGATGATTCGGATGTAGACGAGAGGTCTGGGATGCATGGCCACTAACATGTACGGGGCAGCAGAAGAAGAAGAGATGAGTAAGCTATTTCAAATCAGAATCCAAATCAAGAAGACTAAGGTAAACACTTTAGTAGATTCTAGTTCTCAGTCAAATTTGATTTCTAATGCGGTTGTAGGACAACTTGGTCTAGAGACTTACGCGCATCCACATCCATACCCACTGGGATGGGTGAAAAGGGTGTAGAAATACAAGTTACAAGGAAGTGTAAGTTTCAGTTTGGGATAAATACCCAATACATAGATGTATTAGAGGCTGATATTATTCCACTTGATGCATTTGACGTTGTCTTGAAGTCCTTACTTGTATGCCAGGGATGTTGTGTTCACAAGGAGGGAGAACCGGTACAGATGGGTCAAGGATGGAGTCAGTTTTAACATCGGGGCACACCAGAGCAAATCAAAGAAGGCTATGGTAAGTGCCAACCAAGCACCAAGACTTATTCAGAAAATCATTAGTTTTGTTTGCTTTCATTGGAAGAAAAACAAAATGGACGTGAGAGCACAGTTATTTCTGACCAAAGGATGGAGAATTTGGATAGCACTTGTCAGTTTTTGCAGAAGAAGCCACCACAGGAACTGCTCATTCAAGGAGCAAAACAAAATTCCACTATGCGATCACCGTATCTACGTACGAATTCACTGGACCAGACCGTGGGGCAGCAAGAAGAGGAGATACAAGGAACAGTGGTGACTATAGCAGCAACACACTTGGAGAGGATTTGGCCAATCCATCTCAAGAAACAAAGATAGGCAAGGACTAAACCACTACAATATGGGACCTTCGCCATACTTGAGCAAGTTGGAGAAGAAACCTTTAGGCCATACTTCATGCAGATGCACGCGATAGTAAGTTGCAAGAGCTCGCATCCACTAACGCCATCTATGCATGACAAAGAAGGAAAGATACAAAAGTTACCTTCCAAAGAGGATTGTACTCGAGGCAACTCGGAGGAGGATGTAGCACTGAACAACAAACCAGAGATCCACAGGAGTCTTGGCAGGTTGGACGAGAGAAGACACCAAGGCAGACCCAGTGGTACTCGAATGAGCACGAGAGGGAGTTGATTCCTCTACCACTCCCCCACTAAGCTTTTGTGGGACCAAAAGCCTCCTAAGTAGGGGAGGTATGATCCATAGGGATCCAAAAAACACACCAATTCATTAGTTCCATCAGCACCAAGAAGGAGAAACAAGAAAAATGAGAAAAAATGAGGTAAACGGAGGTTATGGAAGGAACCACCGCTCGTGCGGCGCGGCGGTTTTTTTAACCGCCGCCTGCAGGCGGCGATCCTGGCCGCCTGCCCAACCGGAGCGGCGGTTACCGAGACCGCCCAGTCTACGCTTAGGGCGGCGGTCCTGGCACTTTCGAATAGAAATGAAGAATGGAATGCGAATGGACGCGAATCTGAAGCGCCCAGCCGTGTCTCTTCCCTTCCATGCCCTTTCACATTCTCTAGTGCATGGGAGGACATGGGAAGGCCTATAAATGCATGAAAGGAGCAAGAGAATAGGCATTCGAAGATCCAGAGAGATCGAGAAGCAGAGTCTAATGAGAGCAGTGAGCAAGATCTTCAAGTTCTTTGGAATGGAATTGTAGGAGCAAGGTGTAGAAACAGAGCAAGCAAGTAATTGGAGAGAAGGTTTACATTGTTGCTTCTTTTCATACTTATTGTAATCTGTAATTGTCTATATTAGACCAATAAAAGTGGGAAGAAAGAGCAGTTGCCCTTCCCGACTGGTTTTCCTCCATTGGAGGTTTCTAGGATAAAATTGTTGGTGTTGAAGTTTTGAATTATTTCCTTCTCTGCAATTTCCTTTCTATAGCACTAGATAATCAGTCACGAAGCTCTAATTTTTCAAGCAAATCTGTCATTTTCCAAAGTTGAAAGTAGAACAACATAGTTGTGTGATTCGTAGAGTTCCAAAGTAGAAGTTTACGGATCATTATTTGACTAACTCTAAATGTTTGCAAGTGAACTTAAATGCTCCTGCATCACCATGCATTCAATGGATTGGTTGTGCTTGAATCCAAAGATAACACTTGGCACTTCATGAGTCACGTGGTACATGGTTTGAAATTAACCATCCATATTGATGTAACAGATATTTAAGTTGTGAGTTTGTAACAAATTTCCAAACTACACGGCGCATTGGATTACATAGGTGAGTAAGCATGATCTTTGAAATCCCTAAGCATAACTAAAGTAATTAAAAATTTAAATGTGATAATAAGAAGTCCATCCATATGGACATGATTTAACTTGGAATCGTAGTAGCAGGATATCTTCTTGCCCCCTGCATATTCACGAACTCTTAGAACCCTTGCATCTTACACAGTGTAGACTTCAAAATATTTTAATCTATTTTGACCTGATTGATAGTTTTGAAATCTTCAAAACATGCTACTTTTTTATTCCAAAATTTCTTTACAAAAACAAAAGCCATAAGCCAAGGGGATACACTGAAGGCAATATATACATTTTTCTCTTAATTAGTTTTAAATTAGTTTCAACTCCAGAAATCAGTAAACGACGATGTGAATGTAAAAATTAGCCTCAAATTAACTAGTAAATGCTCGTAGAAAAGAAATTAGAATGAACAAAACTAAATGGTGAAGGAAGTGATCCCTTGCATCATGCAGAGTACACATTGAAAAAATATAAACTAATTTGACCTGATTGATAGTTTGGAAATTTGAAAATGTACAACCTTTTTTTTTTCCGACTGTACCTTTCCTTGTAGAGTTAACAACTTTGGCTGTCTTATTGGCCTGAACCTCCCAGGAAATGTGCAGTTTTTTTAAAATATGAAACTTTCTCTTATGATAGACTTGGTTTGGAAATATCTCCAATATTTATGCTCATCTTGTTTAATTGTTTTTGATTTTAGTTTTAAACTATTATCTTAATTATTGATAGCTATATGAATCCTTGAATCTATGCTGATGAAGCTCTAATTCAAAAAATGTTCTAATATTTATAAACGCATGGAAAGCTTTCAAATATGATATAAAATGAAACTATAAGTCAAAATGTTGAAAATTGGTACAGGCTGTGGCCAACTCTACTTCGCAACATTTTTGCGTGTTGTTGGAAGTGAGCTTATACAAAAATATTTGGGAGATGGTCCAAAGCTAGTTAGAGAGCTGTTTCGAGTTGCTGATGATCTTTCTCCTTCAATTGTTTTCATTGATGAAATTGATGCTGTTGGAACAAAGAGGTATCTGCTCACTTTGCTTCCATTTCAACAACCTATGTGAAACTGATACGCATGCATATCTTTCTTAATTTACTGTTGTTTTTGGGGAGACTGATTGGGACCCCGAGTCTTTAACCCGTGCAAAATAAATCTTATGGCGCTTAGCTTCTTAATATTGTTTTGTTCTTAATTCGCAGATATGATGCACATTCAGGTGGTGAACGTGAAATTCAGCGAACTATGTTGGAATTGCTAAATCAACTAGATGGGTTTGATTCAAGAGGAGATGTGAAGGTTATTCTTGCAACAAACCGTATTGAAAGTCTTGATCCTGCGTTGTTGCGTCCTGGAAGAATAGACCGAAAGATTGAATTCCCTCTACCAGACATAAAAACAAGGAGACGTATATTCCAGGTGATGACTAGATTTCATATTTAAAAATAAATGGTCTTTACAGTTTAATATTATTGGTCCTATTGCTTGCTAAGATAACCTATGCACAAGCAAATGTTACTATAATAACAATCAATAATGTTATGGGTCCTAAATGTCAGGGTTCACAATAAATGTTACTGACCCAACATCAAAATTTTGTTGGTTAAGGAGGACACAAACATAACTTCGTCGTAGGCATATTAATAAGACTTTATTAATGCTTTTAGACATATCAATTATTTACTTCACTATTCACAAGTTGTTTGAGTCAATCCCTTTTGTTCTTGCATGTGGTATGTTTAGGACTGAAACTTTCTTTTATCGTCTCATGATTGAATTTTCTACATAAATATTATCTATAGACCTTACCAAGGACTATTCATAGACCTTAGCTGGCTACTGTACAAGTTTTGGGTTTTCATAGATTTTTAAAGAAACCCGTAATGTGGAGCAGTTTGTTAGCAATGAAGTTCTCGGTAAATAATTAATTAGTTCGAGATGCCAAATACATGATTGTTCTTAATGTATTTATATTTGCTTCCACCATATAGTTGGAAAGTCAATAATAGGTCACATGACAATTACATGCTATTGTTCAAGTCACCTTTTTAATTCAATTTAGAAATTGTATCTTTTTTAATATCTATGCCTGTAGCTATTAAAATTATTTTTATATATTCAGAATGGCTAATCATAGTCAACACTTTGATGTCAGTAGGCTACTATCAATTAGGTATCATAATGCACTGACTTAAAAAATTCAGTCGGATTTGTTGGTTTTTGGTTGTGGGTAGAAGTAATCCTTAGTTTTTAATTTATTTAGGACTTGTTTAAGAATCCTCTGATTCTTACTTGCTACTGCCATGTTTTGCAGATACATACCTCAAGAATGACTTTGTCAGATGATGTTAATCTAGAAGAATTCGTGATGACAAAGGATGAATTCTCTGGAGCAGATATAAAAGCTATATGCACTGAAGCTGGATTGCTTGCTTTAAGAGAAAGACGTATGAAGGTAGGCTGTAAAAGAAGATTAGTAACATGCATGATCTTTTGTTTAGTTGTTTTTAGCAGCATGCATTATCTTTTAAACGTTTAAAGTGTTGTTATGTTTACACTCAGATTGCTTCTTGTTAAGAGTTTTAACCTTGCTCGAGTTATGAGGTCTATTGCTATTCGGATTGGTGTCACTATTTTAGTGGCTATTGTTCAATAACATCTTGTATTGCAACTTTATTGCATCCGCCTTTTGGATATCCAATGATATATTGAAATAATGTTAATTTAGGCTAAAACACTTTCAGGTTAAGTGGATTTTGCTGAATTCTTCTGAGAATATGATGAATGATGTTATCTGAGATCATTTAATATCAATTGAGATTTTTCATTCCACCATAGGAACTATGAAGAACCTTGTCCATAAGAAACATGGATGATGCAAGGTTATATCAAGTGCAATTTAATCTATATGCCACTGTGAGAGTCGATGGGAATCTGGTTGGAGAATGCGCTAGCCCCAGATTATGAAGAAAGAATGAATAGCTATTCATCCCTTATCTGATGTATCCATCTATTTTCAAAATTTCATCTATCCAGGAGTTCTTTCTTTCATTGTATTTGGATTTGTAGCTGCAATCCATAGTTCGAGTGTGTAGGTGCCATAATGGTGAACACTTACATGACAATGACTCAATGTTGTTGGAGTGTAAATGTTTTCAATTATACTTCAGTTTAAAATGGTAAAACAATAAAAAGAAAACACAACAATTAACCCAGATGGCAGTTCAGGACAGTCTTTTGGGCAGATTAGGAAAAAGCTAGTTTGTTACTAGTGCGTCACCTTGTTGGGGTTACATCTCCTAGCCCATCGATTGGAATTTGAAATTGTAATATGCTGGAAAGTTTATCAAGCAGACTATTTTATATGCCGTGAATACATGCCTCCAGCAATTATTTAGGGCATTCGACTAAAGTTCGAAGTCCAAAAATGCTTTGAAGGACCTCAAAAATGCAAAACAAAAACATATATAAACACCTTAAAATGATAAAATCGTATATTTGTATTTTTATGAGTTTCAGGTCACAATGAAACCTCTCAACTGCTTGGGGGAACACTTGTCACATGAATTTTCGTGTTCCAAGTTGAATTGCGTCATTTTTTTATATTTAGATTGTTCATTTCCAGCTGAATATAGATATAAAGGAATTGACATGGAAATGTAAAAATCAGAATATTGTAGCCTCACATCTTTTTTAAATATTGCTACCTTTCTTGTATACCATGCTTGGCTTCAATAAAGCTTCATTTACATTGCAGTATATTGCTATTTGTTGTGTCCATTTCCTTGATTTGGTTCATTATTCTTATAACACATTAAATTTATGCAAATTAGTGTGTTGGTCACCAGTTTCAATTAAAGTCCAGATCATTGGTATCATAGCAATTTGTTCCATTCTTGTATGTCCCATTGAACAAGGTCAGAGTATAGGAAGCATGATCTCGAGACATGTCTCTTTGGATTATCTTCTTTGTGTCTCCAAACAATCTTAGATGGCAAAAGAAGGAATGGGAGATCCTTACCATTCGTTGCTTGACGAAGCCCTTGAAAAACCAAGGTGATGAAGCCCTTGAAAAGCAAAGGCGGGAGATGATGGCCCAATTCTCCAACGTTATTTCACAAATCATACCTGAAGTTCCCAACTCATCATCAAGCAAGCCTTTTGGGTTTAAACAAATGGCTGGATCAATTGGAATCGTATTTCTCTGTTAATGTTTTTTACTTACAATGGAATTATCACATTTACACTCTTGACAGCTTCCTTGCATGTTGAAAAACAGTGGGAAGAATATTATCTTCGAGAATATAATGATGATGAGATATCTCTCAAGGCTGCCTCAGATAACATGTGGGATGATTTTGTAGAGGTGATCCGAGAGGAATACTACCATGCAAAGAATTATGATGACCAGTTCAAAAATGTGCATCAATTGCACTAGGGTGACCAGACGGCGTAGGATTACACCAACTCATTTGATGCCTTATCAGCTAAAGTTGGCACACGTGGCACTGAATTCTCAAATATTGCAGTGGCTTGTGGTTCTATGTCCAAGAAGTCTTGGAGTGTGCAGGCATCCAAACATTGGGTGAGGCCTACTGTTACACGGTCAAGTTTGAAGAGATGTACAAATAGGAGAGAAGTTGGGCCCATGCCTTGGTGATAAATTGGTGGGTTTATACACTTGGTTGAAGCCAAAGTTGAAGGCAGATTTGCTAGACAAAAGCCCAGCAAAGAACATAAGGAAGCGGTGTGATAACCGCAAGAGCAATTGACACTCAAATGAGGAATGTTGTGCTAGACAAGTGTTATTGGATGAGTTACAAGCCCTACCAATGTTTCTTGAGACTTAGGACCATTAGGCATCAACACCATTGCTTTCAAAGGACAAGGGAAAGGAAATTATAATGGTTGTTCCATATTTGACACAAGTGTCACGTGCCGAGCTAGAGAATGCAAAACGTCTTTTCCACTCCTAAACTTGAGTGAAGGGGAAATCGCTGCATTTTATTGTTGACAGTGGGAGTCAGAGGAACTTAATTTTGGAAGCTGTCGTCACACAAATGTATCTGCCAACGACACCTCACCCACAACAATACAAAATCGTTTGGGCGGATCAGAGTAGAAACATACATGTTAGATGACAATGCTTGCTTTCACATGCGTTCAAGCTGTTTTGGGATGTAGTGCTTTGAGATGTGGTACCCCTCGAAGTGTGCAATGTTATGTTTGGTCAACCTTTTATATGGAATCAATATTGTGTTTACCAATCTAGAGCCCGTGTTGTCACCATCACTCGAGGAAAGCAGTCATGAACTTTTAGAGGTAACCCCTACAATCAAATGTCTTTGATTGTTGCAAAGAAAGTTTCTCTTTGACCAACACCAAGTTTTACTCTTGAAATGAGCACAAATTGCTCGGAGGAAAATCAACAACTAAGGAATAAGAACCAACAATTGCAAGAACATCTTAGTCATGTTGTGCAGTAGATTGTGGATATGGAGAAGAAATTTTCCCATTTCAGAGGCTTGATTATTCATGGTTTGCTTCGAGTAGGGGAGAGATACAACCATGCCATGTAGATTCTTCAGGAAGAATTGGCTGCAAAGGAGGAAGTGCTTAGACATAAACACAGGAATACATGGTAAGCCCTACTAATGTTTGGGACTGTGATCATTCATCAGATTCATTGACAGTTTCAAGTAATACACCACAGGGTTTGGTTTGAAATTGGTGAAAAAAATGGGATACACTGGTCAAGGCCTTGACAAAGATGGTCAAAGAATTTAGACACTCATTAAGGCAGAAATGAAGCCCAAGAACTGTGGGTCTTGGGTACATAGGACAATTTTCACATTCCACCGCGAGCACATGTTTTGTTCACAGTATTCTTGCTCTGAAATCTACAAAATAAGTAAAAATGTGTTCTGGGTGGTCCACCACACTCAAGTGGAAGGTGATTGCTTTGGCACTTGGAGTTTCCTATGTTCATAAGAAATTGAGACTGTTTGCAATGGGGGTATGCATCTCAAGGAAGGGTGAATGATTTAGATGGCAGTTCGGACAGTGTTGTAGACAAAATACCAAAACAAACTAGTGTATCACTTGTATGTCAAAACAAACGTGGGGTCATATCATCTAGCACTTTGATTAGAATTTGGAACCATAATGTGCATTGAAAAGCTCATCATGTGAACTAGTTTAAATTTTCTAAATACATGCATTTGGCAATGTTTAGGGCATCTGACGAAATCTTAGGGTACAAAAAATGCTGAAAGGGCCTCAAAACACAAAAATGTATAAAAATAGTAAAATTATATATTTGTATTTTTAGGAGTTTAATTTTTTCATTGTCTATTTTTAGATTACTCATTTTGTGCTGATTAGAGTCCTCTTTGCCTAAATGCACTTGATGGTTTCTATGAAAGCTGGCACTATTTCTAAAATTAGTGCACCGCTGCTTTTAGCATTCGGTTATTGGCACTCAATCAATCTATGTCATAATTTACAGACTTTTTATTTTATCAAGTAGATTTGTTCTCTCTTATTTATCAAGAGCTTATAGAAGAAAGGATCACTTAGGTCTCATGTTACCTTCATATGACCACATGGGTGGTTTAATGCATAAGATATTAAATATATGTACTATCACCCATTGATTCCCTTTTTTGGGGGAATGGTGAAATGCAAGAACTTTTAAAGGGGATGCCTAGAAATACCCACAAAGTCTTAGGAACAAGATCTGAATGGGAAAATATCACGAGGGAGGAGGGATGATGGATCGAGGGCCATTTTACATCTTTGTGGAAAATAGGATATAATCAATGTTGAAAATTCCTCTGCACCATGGTAAGCTGATTCTGTTCTGTTGATCAAAACTGATGAACATTAAATGTTAGAATCTACAATCGTAGACAATAGAGGCACGAGAATCTACAATCATATATAATAGAGACTAACTCAAAAACACTTAGATCTGCAAATTGTGTGTCATTTTACCATGGAAGAGATAGTTACAAAATGGTCGAAGTGGTTACGGCTGTTCATTAGTTAATACATAACTAATAGTGACTTAATAATAAACTATAAGCCTTATATTCTTATAGCTAAAAAGAATTACATCACTGTTTTATTAACAAGAAAACAAAAGCTACAATGCTTTGGACACACTCTAGAAAAACACTCACTCTGAAAGAATAAAACACCTAGCCTAGGCCTTCTTTTATAGCTGAAGAAGAGACCCTAAAATAGACTGTCAAACTTTACAAAACTAAATTAAGTACCATTCTAAAATTGGAAAATAAACTGTTGGGTTGTAGAGATATGCGTAAAGGCGTGCCGTTTCCACCTATGAAAATGCCTGAAACGGGCATGAAATGGCCTCAAAAATCTGCTACATTCCGGGTTCATATTAAAAACTATACAGAAACGGACATTTAAGTATAAGTTTACATTTAGATATGGATATTTACTTTATTATATTTGAAGTTATATTGTATGTATATGCTTCCAGGATGTTTGGGAGTGGTTTTGGACATCTAGGAGCTATAATGTAGATTCTAGGTTTTGGAGGGTCCTATTAGATTTCAAACTTAGCCAGATTTCAGGGTTTTAGGGTTTTAGATTTGGCCATATTTAAGGGTTTCACAATTTCAGGGAGACCTCATAGGAGATATGAAGGATTAGATGGGTACAACAAAAATAAAATGGACATATCTCCTAAACTGCCATGAGCCGACCCCAGCCCTTTCTTGGTACACTCCTTAGGATGACGTGCACTCAGGGACATTGATACACCAATGAGTCTTCCAAGAGAGATCATTAATAACTGAAAATATAGGGATAAACATATAGAAACATGCTACATCCAATCGCAAAACACATTCTCATTTATGTCACATGATTCATGAACATGTGAAATTGTAAGAACGTTGAATGTTTTGAACCCACCCCTTACCTGGTACATTCCTTAGGACAACATGCACTTAGGGAGATTGATGTACCAATGAGTCTTGCAAGAGAGATTGTCAGTAACTGAAAAATATAGGTGTAAACCTATATAAACACACTACATCCAATGGCAAAACACACTCATTTATGTCACATGATTCATGAACATGTGAAATTTTAAGCATGTTGAATGTTTTGAACTTTTATGAATACAAAATATTTTGAGTGCTTTATCTTTTATGGACTAAAAATGACTATTATGCTTTGTTAAAAATATATATTAGTTGTTTAATAATATAATGTATGGATGTTTCCATGCTGTTTTGTACCCAAGGTTTTTTTTTTTGAAGATCGGCATTCCCACGTTTTGGACCTGTTCTCTTATCAGTGCCCGTACCCGCAAGATAGACAAACTACACAAAAGCAACTGCTAAATCTGGACAGCCAAGATTAGCACATCGAAGAATAGGACTGTTGTTCTCTATGATTGTATGCTCTTCTGAAGTGCGCCGAGGTTCCACATGTGCCCTTTTGGAGGATGCATTTTATAGTACCATAATCTGACAGTCAATATGCCATCTTTTAGCAAAAGCATTTACCGTGCCTACCCTAAGGTGCACCTTTTAAGGGGAGAAATAAGGGTGTGAAAAAGCCTCCTAAAAGAGGTATTTTATGTATCTCTCTAGGAAATGCATGCGGGGCATGATTGTTTGTGGACATGGTGATCAAATCCACTCTTATAGAGGTACATTGTAAATTGTTGTTTATGTCCTCTGTCTCTCTTGTTTCCAATGACTTCGCAAAAGTCATTCTTTCATGTCCATATCCCTCCTAGTAAGGTTTTTAATTAAATCAATGCTGATCTCTTCTTTTGCAACTAGTATTTTTCTTATTGCCATGCTATCAAAGTTTTATTGGTCGTGTTTCCTAGTGGCAAGTGTCCTAGCTAGTTCTTCCTTAGTTATGCAGAATTGCCATTTAAATAAACATCCTTGAACACTCTATGGATTTTCTTATTACCTGTTCGGTGCACATAACTCAACTACACTTCTGAATCAAATGCAATTGTGTCCGCTATTGCTGTGTGGTCTGTAATTTACATTCATAGATTCTTTTCTTATAGTATTGTTGAGAGCTCCTTTATTTCTTTTTAGTCAATTGTCATATCTTGATATTCCTAATGTTCATGGGCAGAATGATTGGACTTTTGATACATATGTTTACCAAAATTCTGAATAGGATTAGCTCTTAGCATGCTCTTATTCTCTGCTGTAAGTATGCCTTATGACTCATTTTTTTAAATATTTCAGGTGACACAAATTGATTTTAAGAAAGCAAAAGAAAAGGTTATGTTCAAGAAGAAGGAAGGTGTTCCAGAGGGTCTCTACATGTGAGAAAAATACCCAAGTCATGTTTGCTACAAGGTGTTTTTAACAAGATAAATTTCAGACTAATTATAGGCTGTGTTTTTGTATTGCTTAGTGCATACGATTCTATTTCGTGCTACAGTTATTGTCAGCAATGTTCATATGTAGTAATTAACCTAACTGGTTGCTTACATAGTTCTATGAATTTTTGAACATTATGATTGAAGATGCTTAATCTTTTGCCATTTTGGAGAAATTATTCATTTTCAAGAAAACACAGATCCTTTCATCAAAATTTGAGTTTCGAAAGTTTGTTTTCTTTTGGTTCCCTTTGCATGTGGTGAGATCTTTCCTCAAGGCTTTCTTGGCCACGTTTAATGTTGATAAATGAGGGATCTCCTTGTCTAGTGGGAACCATTGTTCCTATAATGATGAATAAGCTATGCATCTCCTCTCTACATCTTTCCAAGGTTTCTAGGAGTAAGTTTGGAAGACAAAATATGGGATATACTCTTATTAGATAAAATATTCCAGAGGTTTATTGTGAATGCACATGTACTCCAGGGGATACTGACTAATCATTTTAAAATTTTATAAAGCACGAACACAACTTCGTGAACTCCCTACTTCACAAGACTCCCTATAATAAATAGCAAATTGCTACCAAGTTGAATGAAATTTCTTATGCACGGAAAAGAGAGGGATTCAGGGAGTGCAGAAAATGTGAAGTCTGAATGGAGGTTGGTAATTGAATATAGAATGCTTTTTGGACAATGGTATATGGTTACCAAATTATATGAATCAATGTGGACAGCGGATCTATGTCCAGTGCTCATAATTATGGCTACCCAGATATCCAATTTCATACATTAAACTGGAAACCATTTTACAATATCAAACCTTAAAAAGAATAATTCTAGTTTGTAGATATCCCATGTTATTATGCTCATTACCATTGTCACACTTCTGGTGAAGTTCTTAGCAAAGAGATTAAAGCTTTTTAGATAAACCCTTTCAGTTGAATAATTATTCAACGAGGACCTTTATATTGATTTTGTTACCATTCTAACGCTCAATTAAAGATGGGGATTTATGTTGATTTTGTTATTGCTCTAACACTCAATTAAAGACGGGATTTGAGATCTGATGATTTATCTGGTAACAATGACCACAAGGTCAGGGAGTGTCTTAATAATTGCGCATCAAAATTGACATTACGAAGTCAACTTAGTTAGGTTTTGTTAGCTGATTTTACCAGCCATGTTTTTATTTTAAGTGTGAGTGGGGCACACTTTGGGATCATATTGCTTTTGGTTTTTGTGGGGGTAAGGGAAAATGATTGTACGCTTCTACTTTTGTTGTCCTAATGACTAAGGCATAAGGGAAATGTTGGTTTAAAGACTAACCACAGTAGGAAGAATGGGGTTTTCAAAATTTCTCCTTTTTGAAACGACTACCCTTTATTTAGTCTTTAGGTGTTAGGCCCTCTGTATAGTGTATTTATTATCCCCTTTAGTCCCATTACTTTGCCCAAATGAAATCAAATCCTCTATCAATCCTTGTCCTGCACTTTCCTCCCTTCCAAACATTTACCACTTCTATATATATCATGTTCTATATGTTAAAAACATGCACATATAGAAAATCAGACATCTGGGCTTCATTTTTTTAGTATCCTCCCTACGACCACATCATACTTGAGATTTTTATCATTTATATTCCCTTCCTTTTTTGAAATGTATCTTTACCCACTATCTTCATCAATCTTCTACTTTTTTCCATTTACCTTCCAACTTGAAAATGACCCTTGTAAAGGACAATTCACTATATTTCCTGCTACACCAACAACCACATCACAAGGTAAATTCCATGACAGAGTCATTTTCTACCAAAACACTAGAGAATTGTAGGCAAAAATTTGAACTCACTTTGATTGTCACCTATCAACAACAAAAGTGTAGTGCAATTAGGGTTTGAACTTTACCGATTCGGGGTGCCACAAAAGCTTGTTCTTCAAACATAAATAGGAAGTGTTAGTTAGTGTTATGTGGAGGGATTATTCAAGGGCATGGATACATTCCCCCGTAATGAGCAAGAAAGTAGAGTGTTAGTCTACACCATTGTAACTCTTTTCTTATATTACCATTGAATTTTACTTGTGCGAGTCTACATCATTGTAGCTCCTCTTTTAGATTGCACTTAAATTCTAAACCAAGAGATTCACCCTAAAGCTTTCAATTCAAAAGGGCTATCAATGGCCTTGAATTGAACAAATACAAATGATCAATTTAAATCAATCGTGAGTAGGTTGTCTTCGATCTAAAAATGACCGTATTTTAGCATTCAAAAGTATGAAGGTTAGGAGTTATGGAGATGATTGTTATAAAAGAATCACAACCTTCAATCAAATGTAACTAACGAAGAAATGTACAAAATTTTACATGAAAGAATTCAAAGCTAAGAATTAGTCACATTCGGTACAATAGTAGACCATAAATGCTAGGTGGAGTGATTTGCAAGGAAAAAACAACCTATAATTGTGGAAGATGACAAGTTGGTGGTCCCTAATCATTTAGAGTATACATCTCAACATGGTACTGTTATCCTAAATTTACCCCACGGGTTAATTTCAATAACACATTAAAAATGGACTTAGCCATTTTTACAGTGCAGGATGGTTAAATGGCCGTCAAATTGCCTTGCCCAAAGCCACCGGCCGTTGGCATTCAAAAACCAGCGGGAGACTTAAGTCTCAAAGCATTGGTGGGTTCTATTAAAAGCCGCAGTACAAAGGAAAGCATAAGGACACATGGCTGTATATCAATGACTAGAGGCATGGTACGTGTCGACATTCTCGGCATTTCCTAAGGCGATTGACTAATCCAGGACTTCAAGTCCCCGAAGTTAGTCAAAGTTCATATTTCGTCGGGTCCGGGCTAAGCTAAGATTAAAGTTGGCGAGGTCAAAGGGAAAACTGGCGCCAACTTAATAGCCAAAAAGTTTCTAAGTTCCCAAAGGTTTAAATGTTGCGATGCGAAGTCACCGGACTATGACAAATGCGAAGTCTCAAGATACATGTAACCATTTCTTTGGCTTTCCTTTTGCAAGTCGACAAATGTGAAGGCTTGAAAAAGTCGCGATAGTTCGACAGACCCGAAGCTACATGGAGCTTCCCCATTGGCCAATACTTCGCAGTGGGCTAAGGAGTTAAAAGAAAAGACTGACAATGCGAAGTGCTTGGAGCTTTCTCATTGGTTTGCACTTCGCAATTGTCAGATGAGGCTATTAAGAGTCCGACACAATGCGGGGGTGTGGAATGATCCCATTGGCCGATGCTTCGCTAGTGTCGAGAGAGACAAATCAAAGGTATTGACATTGCGAAGTGCATGGAGCCTTCTCATTGGTTCACAGCTTCACAATGGTCACCAAAGGACTTTGAAAAGGGAAAATTGCGAAGAAACGTGGTTGTTTCTCATTGGCTTGCATTTTTAAAGGGACTGACAAGGGTTATGGACAATTTGACATTTGCAAGGAATGTGGCAAAGTCTTATTGGTCCGTATTTCTTATTACGGTAAAATTTCATAAAGCCAAAGGAATAGAAAGGAAAGAAAGGAACCAGAGCCCGATACTACGAACCAATCGGAGGTAGACAGGTTGGAAAAAGGCAAAGCAAGCTCATGTTGGCAAAGGCCGATCCACGAACCAATCAAGCGTTGCCTCGTGTCAAATTCATGTGCTGTAATGTCCCACCTTTCCAAATGACTTTTGCGGAAGACCTTTGGCCTATTTTGTCTACCCGACGGCCAAAGGAGTGAGTCTAGGGTGACTAAGTTTTATTAGTTTTATTATTTTGTGCAAGTGTTAAAATAAAACATTATAAAATGCACACATAATAAATTAGTAAAGCTTAATATTAAAATAGAATAAGACATTAGTGTGCCATGATAGAGGTGGACACTTTAATTTAATAAAGTGCACCCACCACTTGGACTAGTGGTCACTTTAATTTAATAGTTGTAGTGACCACTTTAATTTAATATTGAAAGTGGGTTAGACATTTATAAAGAGGAAAATCTGATTGGTTCAGTGGAGGTGGCCATTAGGCCCAATTCTTCTATTTAAGCAATGAGATTTGCTTGAAGAAGGCATTCCAGATTTTCATATGAGAATTTCTCTTGCATTTGAGCTTTGAGCTTTTTGCCTAAATATTCTAAGGACGAAAACCCTTAGTTTATACCTCTTGTGGACGAAAACCCCAAGGGATAGAGAGGAATTTCCACCCAGGAAATTCCATAGAACTTGCAGTGAGTTTGTCAGTCATTTCCAGCAGTGTGTTTGGAGAATAAAATTGCAGCAGCAGTTATCATATTTTCCAGTATGGGGCGACTCACGTTTTGGATGTTCTATGTTGTTTAAGAGGTATTTTCAGATCTGATTTGTGTGCTACTTGTTGTACTGTCATTTTGGGCTCAAAAGAAATTAATATCAGAATGTTTAGAAGGGTTTTAAGTGTATTTTCAGTCACATTAAGTCTGCAGATTTCTGAGTGAATTTCCAGCCTGTTTATGTGCTCCAAAAATTCAGATTTTATCTTCTAATGGACTGTCAAAATTCTGAGATCAGTTTATTGCAAAAATACTTTGAATTGGGTGTTGATGTATGTGGATTTCTTCAAAGAACCTAGCTGCCATATCTGTTATTTATTTGCAGCAGTTAAGTTGAGTTTTGCATGGTCTTATACACCATCCTAGGGACTGGTTTGAGTCAATAAATTCTGCATACTATTTTGGAGAGAAAGGGTTATAAAATATTGCTTGTTTGGTGGGAGTTTCATATAAAAATCAGTCACATTGTCCCTCTAATATTCAGGTCTGCATAATATTTTAATGACATTTTGTCCATAGTTGCATTCTTAGTTGGGATTTGCCTAAAATCCCATTTAGATCAAAAATATCCATAAAGGGATCTTTCATGTGCACCCCGACAGACAAATCTTTAAGAGGCCATATATGTTGATCAAGAGCTTCAAATCAGACAAAATTTATATCATTGGAATGCTCTTCTTGAGCCCTTCAACTTGACATCAGCAAAATCTGATTTTGGTGGCATTTAGTGGGTCAAAACGGAAAACACAGTTTTGGGAGAAAGAAAAGCAGTCATGAGCACGAAAAAACAGTTTGGGCCATTAATACGCAGACTCCGACGACTCAACTATTTGAATTAATGAAGTATGGGGCTCTTCCTTCTTCTACAAGCGAAGTAGACATGGGGATGCATTTGACATGTCGTGTTGCAAGGAAAAATAGATCTCCATTAATGACAAGATGAAATCTAATTTTTTTCCCTCTTCTCTTTCTTTTTATTCGAGCTATATATTGTAAAATCTTTCATTTTGAAAGAGATGGACATTCTAATCTGCAAAGGAACCATGTCAAAATGGTCTCCCAAGCAGCTATGAACTTTGAGCCTTCATTTTGGCCTCTCTCTATTTGAGTTGTAATCGACCGTGCATACTTATAAGCAATAAAATATAGTGTTTGTAGCTCTCTTTTGCCCTATACTTGTGTTTTATTTGCTTCTTGCCTCTCTCATACTTTGCAATGGTTGTGCATATCTATCTCATTTGAGGGCTCCATTTTGACTGTGTTTAAATGTCTGTCACCCTTCTCTTGGTGCTATAACCACCTCTTAGCTCATGATTTCCCTTTTCGCATCTCTTTCTAACCTTGGTCCCTTGGAATGGTTAGTTTAGGATTAGTTAGTTGTATTTTCTTATTTAGGAGTTGTGTTAGCATTAGATTAGGTAGAAGAAGCCGACCTTCTCCGGAGGTCCATCTCAAGTAACATGTCCTACAACTTGAGAGATGGTCCCATGTTAGCAAAAAGTAGAGATCTGCATAGACAAAACTCAGGGTGCTACTTTTTTGATATAACAATTTTAGCATGCCCTGTGGGACAAACATTGAAAGCTACATATTTCACAGGTGTGTATCTTGGTTTACATCTTCATTTCAACAATTTGATGTGTTCTTGTTGATTTTCAGCCTTTGGAGGCATGTTCAAGCACATCTAACGACTCCACTAATCCAAACAACCCATTTTCTCATTCAACAAACCTTTTCCTTTTCTTCTCTCCATTTCCATTCATTATTTCCTTCCATATCTTTCCATTTTCATTTCATTCATGAAGTTGTGCAATCATGACTTCATTTCCTTCTTGGAATTCTCATTTGCAGTAGCAATGCCATTCAAATCCACCTCCATCATCTCAAAATCCATCTTCAAGCTATTACAACACACCTCCAAATAAGTTTTATGATCAAAATCAGAATCAACATGCATACCCCTATGAGCCAAATACAAATTAGTTTGGTCATTCACCAAACTATGGAGTTGTTCAAGAGCAGGAGTATGTAGACTTTGGAGGCCATCCTACACCTGAAGATGCTGATTTTCAGAGAAAGATTAAGCAATGGAGGTAAATATGGTGCAGACCAAAGCTAAATGTGCAATGAAGGCATGTACAATTGGTTTTAGGGTCCCTTCTCCATGGTTTGGCCCTATACCAAGCTAGTTCAATCTTTAGCGAAGTGAACTTTATGATTGAGATGATGCCCAAACTTTCGAGTGGGTTGAGTTAATGGAGGCTCATGAATCTAGTGTTAGGAAACCCTGTCAATGGGGCAATCCTACACTACCATCTTACAACCCTCCCATTCCTCCTCCCCAACCTACACCATCTTAGCTCGAGTTTCATATCCTCGGCTTTACGCTTGCTTCCCCATTGAGAATTCCCCTTCTCCATCTTCTTCCCTTCCATCCCATCTTCATTTCTCTTCTCTTTTCTTCCAAAACTCCTTCCCCTCCACAAGAAGAAATTAAACCTCCCTTTCTACCTCAACAATTGCAAAATCATGTTATAACCTAGCCCACCCCTCCTCTTACATTCCCAGATCCATTTTGGGAAGAAACAAATCAAAAAATCAAAGAGGGCAACAAGTTGAAGAACCCAACAAAGAAGAACTTGCAAAAAATATGAAGGAATGGGCTGCAAAATTTGAGTCCAATCAGATGCCACAATTGGTTAAACCTTCAACAGAGGTTGGAGTTGAAGAACACAAGGTGGAGGCTGATTTTGTAGAAGAACAAGCACAAAAAGAAGATGACCAACAATCTCTTTACTTTGAATGTAGTGTGCATGTTGGCACCATATTCACAGAGGTTGTTGATTCATCCCATCTTGCAAAATCGAAGAAGAGTTGAAAACAAAGGAAGATAAACTTCTAAACGAGTAGGAAGTTTTGAAAGATTGTAGTGATCCACGAAGAATATTTCTAGATGCTGCAACCAATGAAAAGGAGCACAAGGAGGATGAGATCCAAGAGGAGTGTCTTGCAGAGCTTGACAATGAAGAGGTTGATTTTTATTAGATTTGGAAGATTGCATTGGTGAAGAAGAACCCATTGAACTCACCACTTTTGTAGTTCCACCATCTGTCTTCCAACACAGAGAGCCTCTTGCTATGCAAAAAACTCCCAAGAGTCATCCATGGAGGAGGAAGAAGAGGATGATGACACCATTGCCAAAAGCAATCATCATGGAGGAAGCAGAGTTGTTTGCAGAGGTAGAACAAAGTCCAAACCAACCTACAAATATTTTCCTTCTTGAGAAAGTTTGCAAGATAATCCCATTCATGGGATTGAGCTTCAAAGAAATGGGCAAATCACAAGGATCAGCCCATTGGTTCCCAAAGCCCCTTGCCCAATCAGGTATTTGGCTAGCTTGGAGCCAAAATTAGAGTTGCAACCAGTCATGCTCATTTCAAAGTATGAGGAAAAACTTCAAAGCGCCAAAGGTCAACATCAAAGCTTCCAAGAACCAAATATAGAGCAACTTGAGGAGATATTTTCTTTGTTGTTGATACTTTGGAAAGGGTGAAAAACCGGCTTCAAGTTAATTTTTCACTCTTGTTAAAGACCATGTTCATTGCCAAATCAATCGATGGTCTCAATTTGTAAGGAAAGTTATTTCTCCCTACTTGTTGCAAGCTTTGTTTAGCTTCTCATTTCTCTGGTTAGAATAGGGTAGTGTAGGTTTGCTTTCATTAAAACAAGTGCATTGTGCACACTCTGCATGTTTCCACTTGGAGCATGTATGATTTTCATGTTTTGTACATAGTTTTTGCGTGCTTTGTTGCTGTTGCTTTCACACCATATCAGTTCAAAGTGTGTTCATGGCCAAATCAGATTTTGGGGCAGCATTTAGAGTACTTTTTTCGGCCCCAAGAGATCACTTGCGATTCGAGTTCCTTTCCCTCTTCATTGGTAAAAAAATGCGGTGTTTTGAGACAATTTGCAAAAGTAAATCAAAAATCCCTAGCAATCAGCTTCAAGAGCGGACTAAGATAGCTTCGGATCAGTTTGAGCAGGTGTTAATGGCGGAATCAGATAGTTGGAGCAATTTCAAAGCTTCATTTAGAGCTCAATAGATCAATTTCGGGCAGTTCTAGTTCGTGCTAAGTTCATAACGGCTTGGGGTAAGGTTTTTAATGTTTTTGATCATTTTATAAAAGTTTTGGGCTTGACTCCATGCCCAGATTGCATAAAGGCTACTTGTCTAATTTAGTAGGCAAATTACCCCTAGAGGTTGCCAAAATGTTATCCTAAAGTTACCCCCAGGTTAATTTGGATAACACATTAAAAATAGACTTAGCCATTTTTTATAGGTTTGGGATCAGTTAAACGACCATCAAATTGCACTTGCCCAAAGGCACCGACCATTGGCATTCAAATTGACGGGTTCCTATTAAAAGCCACAATACAAAGGAAAGCATAAGGACACGTGGTAGTAGATCGGTGACTAGAGGCATGCTACGTGTCGACATTCGACATTTCCTAAGGCGATTGGCTCATTCGGACTCCAAGTCCCTGAGTTAGTCAAAGTTCATATTTCGTCGGGTCCGAGCTAAGATTAAAGTTGGTGAGGTCAAAGGGGACAACTGACACCAACTTAAGAGCTAAAAAGTTTATAAGTCTCCAAAGGTTTAATGTTGCGTTCAAGTCATCAGACTGACAAATGGGAAGTTCGAAGAAATATGGAGCCATTTCTTTAGCTCTCCTTTCGCGTGTCGACAAACATGAAGGCTTGAAAAAGTCTAACAGGTTCTAATAGCCCGAAGCTACATGGAGCTTCCCCGTTGGCTAATACTTTGCAAAGTGGGCATATGAGTTTAAAGAAAAGACTAACAACACGAAGTGTGTGGAGCTTTCTCATTGGCTCACACTTCACAATTGTCAGATGAGGCTATTAAGAGTATGACACAGTGCATGGGCGTGAAATGATCCCATTGGTCGACGCTTCATTGGTTTCGAGAGGGGCAAATCAAAGCGGCTGACATTGCGAAGTGCGTGGAACCTTCTCATTGGCTCACACTTGACAATGGTCAGTCAAAGGGCTTTGAAAAGGGCAAATTGCGAAGAAATGTGGCTATTTCTCATTGGCTTGCATTTCTGAAGGGATTGAGAAGGGTCGTGGGGCAGTTTGACAACTATGAGGAACGTAGCAAAGTCTTATTGGTCCGTATTTCTTAATACGGTAAAATTTCACAAAGCCAAAGGAAATAAAAAGGAAAGAAAGGAAACAGAGCCCGATATGCGAACCAATGAGAGGTAGACACTTGGAAAAAGGCAAAGCAAGCACACATTGGCAAAGGCCGATCACCGAACCAATCAAGTGATGCCACATGTCAAATTCCTATGCATCCAGACAAACAAATCTTCAAGAGGCCATATCTTTTGATCCAAAGCTCCAAATCAGACAAAATTTATGTCGTTGGAAATCTCTTCTCGAGTCCTTCAATTTGACATCAAATTTGATTTTGGTGGCATTTAGTGGGTCAAAACGGCAAACATGGGTTTGGGGAAAGAAAAGCGATCCCGAGCATGAAAAAAGTTCGGGCCATTAATATGCAGACTCAAATGACTCTTGAATTAATGAAGTATGGGGCTCTTCCTCCTTATACAAGCTAAGCGATACACGAGGATACATCGACATGCCATGTTGCGGGAAAAACAAATCTCAATTAATGACAAGATCAAATATGATATTTTCCCCTCTTCTATTTATTCTCTCTCTTTCTATTCGAGCTATATATTGTAAAAGCCTTCATTTTGAAAGAGATGAACATTCTAATCTATAAAGGAACCATGTCAAAATGGTCTCTCGAGCAACTATGAACTTCGAGCCTTCATTTTGGCCTCTGTAAATGCATTCTTGCCTCTGTTTGAGCCGTAGTGGACTATGCATATTTATAAGCAATAAAATAGTGTTTGTGGCTCTCTTCGCCCTATACTTGCGCTTTATTTGCTTCTTTCCTCTCTCTTACTCTGCAATGGTTGTGCATATCTATCTCATTTGCAGGCTCCATTTTGAATGTGTTTAAATGTCTAGCACCCTTCTCTTGGTGCTATCACCGCCTTTTAGTTTAGGATTTCCCTTTTTTGCATCTCCTTCTAACTTTGGTCCCTTGGAATGGTTAGTTTAGGATTAGTTAGTTGTATTTCCTTCTTTAGGAGTTGTGTTAGCATTAGATTAGGTAGAGGAAGCCGACCTTCTCCGGAGGTCCATCTCACCAACGTGTCCCACAACTTGAGAAATGGTCCCATGTTAGCAAAAAGTAGAGATCTGGATAGACAAATCTCATGGTGCTAATTTTTTTGGCATAACAAGATTCTAATTACCTTACCTTAGTCTTAATTGGGTAAACTTTTCCTAGAGCGCCTCTTCTTGTGGTTTGAACTTTAGTACGGTAAATATTCGATTGATGCCTTGTACATACCCATGAAGGCCATGTCATAGTTGGTAAGAGAGATGCCCTACATGCAATTGGTGAAAGTCTCGTAACCCCAAACAACAATATTGGAGTTCATAGTATCTACAACCCTACCTTGGAATGAATTGTTGGCAACATGGACTCATGAATGATCTGTTTGACTAATATTTTTCGACAATAAAGTCACTGGATTGAATCCCCCTATTTGGCCCAATGGCCAATCAAACATGGAAGAGAAACACGTGGCAAGGAACAAATATTAACCTACCATCTCGTACCACATGAATGGTGGAATGGACAAGGAATTCAAGATGCCACAATGTTCAAACTCGCATGATGCATGTTGATGATCTGTTGGGCAGCATTGTGCAATCTCCCTTCTGCAGATGCGACAAATTCTAGCATGAAATAATGTATCGAGGATTGCAATGGCACATATCGTAGTGAATATTATACATATATTTGTGTTCTTAGTTATGTTTTTTTCTTTCATTTGTTTTTGATGCCTATGCACGAAGGTGTTCAAGGATAATTTCTTTTGCTCATATGTTCCTATTGGGAAAAATCGAATGTAGTGAACATTTCCATTCAACATTATGCTAGAGCTAGGAGGTTGTTTTATCCCTAGGTTGATGACCAAGATGTAAAATTATTGTTTTGTTATTAATATATTGAAAGCTTTTATATAAGAAAAATTACCTTTTATTCACTAGTCATGAGTAGTGGAAGGCACTAGATGGTAGGAATATCATAATGTCATTAGAGGAGGATGTTTACTTGTTTTCTATTATTAATATATTTTAACTTCTTATTATTTTTTTCTCCTTTTATTTATTGTAGTCAAGTCCGAGTAGTTACCATGACATTAAATGTTAGGACTATTATACAATTAAGCTTCAAGATGTCATTTGAAAAGGATGTTTTTTTGTTTTTGTTTTGAAATCCTAAATATTGTCTTAAATATTATTTCAAGGTAGTCACCAAGACATTAACACCAACTACTAGGAATATCATATAGTTAAGCTTCAAGGTGTCATCGGACTAGGATTGAACATTCTTATTTTTGGAATTCTAAATATTATCTTTAATTTCATATTATCCTTCTCGAAACAATACTTGTTAAAATTTTACAATACACTTTAAAATATAATTTAACATAAAATAATTGTTTGTGATGCGCGTGGCACACACACACTTTGCATATAGGTGCCCACAAGCACATAGGGGCACACACATGCACACATAATAATCTCATCTTGAAGTTCTTGGATAGTTGTATAATTTATTATTAGTAATCGTATTAAGAATTAGTAGGGTTGGTGAGTTTTAAGCCATCAACATGGATGACTAATTGTGTAGTGAAGGTACTCAAATTTTTTTGTACAATACAAAATTTTCAAGCTTAGAAATTGAAGTGAATGAATGTGTTGCATATGACACATGGGTTTTGTGACGCATGCCTCTGTAATGAAACATTATGAACAAAACTATTATACACATATATGGACTCATGTTAGTATATGAAGGACAAATCATAAGTAAATCAAAAGCTACATTGAGTGATGAATAAGAATACTATAATGAAATGAAATCCTCAACTTATGCTGCATATATCAATGCAAAATCACTTAGACATAAATTTGTTGCCATGTTTAACATTGTCTTTTTTTCATTCCTCTTCCAAAATTGAAGATGATTTTATTTGTAATTATCTATTCTAATTATGAATTGGATCATGTTTTTAAAAATATAATTCAATTGATTTTTAAAAAAATATAATTCAGTTGAATTAATCGTACACACTTCATGGTTCATATGACTAATGACGTGTTTTGAGACATGTTTACAATCACTTCGAGATGCATTGTTTGTAAAAAAGTGCAGAATATAATTAGTCGTAGAGCATGTTGAAAAGAGGCCCAAGGGAAACCCATACAACTTGGGTTCCATAATAGTTGTAAGAACATGTTATGTTTGAATAGTAAACAAATTTGGCACCCAAAGAGTTCACCGAGATGGAATAGAAAAACAAATGCGGAATTGTCACTACCAATGTGTATGACAAAATAAAACTTCGATTGCTTAAAATGAAATTTGAACATTTCTTCTATATTTTTGTAGAAATTGGCATTTGAAGTTTGTGTGGGTCAATTAATTACTACATTTTGCACATTTTACGTCAAGTTTAAGACCACTTCAATTCATAATTACAACAACAATGGTTTTTGTGTCCGAAGCGTAAGCTTAAGCTTTTGAGCCTTATTTTAAAGGCAACATAAAGTCGATGTACCTTATTCCGAAATATATACAACCTAATAGTCAATTATGAATGAAACATAAGTCTTTTGTGCATTCATCTTAATGCAATGTCAATTCATGGGCGATTCTACTATTTGTGCAATGTTTGTGCACGATGTAAATATGTTTGATGAAATATAAATATTTTGTTAGTGCCTCAAATTCTGAATTACTATGTGGACATTCAAATATCACTCTTATGTCATGTTTTCATATATTATTCATGTGATTATGCCTAATTTTGTATCCGATATAGTTTTGAACCTTTTTCTGAAATTTTTGATGCTTTAAATTCTTTCAAAGTTTTCCTTCTCAATTTATTGAATCACAACAATACTTATTGACGATCTTGAAAAATAATGCATCTGTCATCCGACTTTGAGGATCATAACTCTATAGAGACAATGGGTTTTACTCAATATCCGGGATGAATAAAAGCTCAATAAGATTCAATCAACATACTCTACAATCAAACATGCTACAAATATATAAGAATGTATATCTAACTCCTATAACAATTCCACAAACCACTAACACTAATCTAGGAAGGTTGCTCTAACAACTTATATTCTCTCCTCCCTAATTTCTCTCACCTAAATCTCTACGCGAGTTGTTTTCACAACTCACTAACAATATACATAATATATTTCACACTATCGAAACCTATACAAATATACATTTATATTTACTCACACATGTGAGTACTAACCTAGGATTTTCTTAACAAAGACAAACATAATCTAGAAGGTAAATAATACTTCTTCTTCAAATTGTGCCAACATATTTGTGCAATAAGATGTAAAGGTGTGTGATATGAAGATAGTTATATGTTAATATAGTTTTTGCAATGAGATTGAGGACTCTAATACAAGCACAAGAACCGGAGGAGGGAGGAACCTCACATTGCGAAAATCATACAAATCACAATTTAAAAACTTTCTGTAGTTTTGTAATTTTGTAGATGTGAAAAGTGGATACATTGACAAATGCACTAGACTAACCATAATATATTGCGATATGATTTAAATTGGATTAAATAAATAAATACAAAACCAATTGCACAAAAGAGGCTATCTAGATCATAAAAATGTATATCGGTAAAGTACTTAGAATAATTAGAGTTTGTAAGACTACTCGATTTCATGTGGTTTTAGAAGAAATATTCAATGACAATGTTGGTAAAAATGAGCAATATGCTTTTTTAGATAACGATCGAGAACAAAGATTTGGAGGTTTTGATCATGGTTTTTTTTTTTCCACGTATTTCGAGACACCCTAATGCTTCAAAACTCATCAAATTTTCTTGCACAAGTCATCTCTCGGGTTCATAAAAGCTTGTTTGAAAAATACAACGAAAATCTTATGTTTTGGCCTCAATACATGTAGGTGACGTCCAAATCATTCATTTTCTTAAGGATTCAAGTTGTCAAATTTGATTAGACCGTGAAAAAGACACATGACTCTCGGCAGATCATTTGATCACTTGGGAGATTAATCCCATATTCACTATAGGAAGATCTCGATCGGGTGTTATAAACGATGGTGGCCACTTATTCATATGAATCAAAGTCTCCATGAGTGCATTTTGCTCGAGATCGAGGCAATTAATCGAGGCGAGTTGGAATCGGGTTGAGTTAGCCATGCATTGGAGGTCACCGAGTTAACATCGAGATGAGATCGAATTGAGGACGAATTGGCCAAGTCACGAGGTCCGAGCTCGCCGAGTTGGAGATATTTAAGTCCTCGGGTTCTCGAGAGCATAAGGTTTGAACAATTGACGATCCATCCGAGCCCAAATGGTAGTGAAGTCCCAAGAACACAAAATCTTGTGATTGGTCCACATGGACCAATGATGACAATCCGTGGTCTTCGAAGTTCAAGATCAAGTGGAAGCAAATTAAGGCATGCATGGCTCGAGATATCGAGTTCTCAAGAACATGACGACATGCCTCGAATTTCACAAAAATGACTAAGGTATTCGGGGGAAAATATCTCGAAGGAGGAGGTGGTGGACACATGGCGTAATCCCATGTAACGAGGAAAATCATCTTGAGCTGGTTGAGACACAAAATAAAACCATGGGATCTCAAAGTCTCGAGTTCCCAAAAGCACTAAGGCAACTTCAAGAACTCACAAGAGAAATCTAAAGGTCTAAGGTGAGCACGAAAATGAGTGAAGAACCGAGAGCATGAATGAAACGTGATCGGTCCACATGGACTAATCATGGGTGACTCAAAATTTTGAGAAGTGAGACCCAATAGGGTATAAGCCAAGCCCATGACCCTATGGCCTCGATACCCGAGAACCAATCAAGCCAAAACATGTGACAAAAGTGAACCCAATATCCCGAGTTTGAGAGAGGATAAACGTGTGGCAAGATGGAACACATGAAAGATCTTTGCCGTGATCTGCTACAATATTCATGGGGTGAGATTAAATTTGACGGTCTCATTTAGTGCATTTTTAACCTAGGGATGCCACAACTGGGTAAATGGTGAGAGACATAGGAATGTTTTTTCAACCATATATTTTGACCGAAGGCTCCGTTTGGATCGAAACAGTCTCATTCGAAGGATATTTTTAAGGGAAGATTCAAAGCACAAATTCACAGAAAATATTGAGGATTGAGATAATTTAGTGAGAGAAATTTGGGTAGCCTCATCTAGTTTCATCAATCTTATAATTCCCAATTTAGTTACAAATGTTTTTGAGTGATCTTGATCTTTTTAAAAGGTGTTTTTAATAAAAATATGATCACGTGGCCCAAAAGAATGTAGATAAGGAGATCAATTGGTTGTTATGCATGGAGATGAGTTGTTAGCGATGGCCCAAATGCAATCATGGTGGTTTTGGACAATTGACAATTTTATCTCTGTTAGTCTTCCCAATCTCATGGGTTCGAATTAGTGTCTTCTCTAGGATCAAAGCTTAAAAAATATATCTACATTATACATGGAGTTCAAGGAACCTTCAGAGTTGTGATCATCATGAAAAATCATATATCCTTCATAATATATTAAGGAGTTGTTTTGGGTGAATATTTTTAGTTGGAGCATCTTCTAGAGCCTTCCGATCTTTCTAATTTTTATAAGGATGAAGAAAGCGATATTCTTCACAATTTTCATCCTTTTCTTCTCTTTTCTCTTACTTCTTTTATATATGTGAAATCAATTCAAATTTAAGGGATCCTCTCGTGAATGTAAAGTCACACCGCTCAAATGGTGGCTAAACATTATGAGTTGTAGACCTCTGATTTGAGCCATGTAATACATCTAGTGTCCGCCAAGGACTCTAATAGATTGTGCATACTTCAAATACATTAATATGACGTTGATTGTGGTTATTTTTACCCTTTGTATTATATTATTATTATCTTGCCTTTCTTCGCTTTTACATAATGTGTGTGGTTATACTTGGGTGGTGCTATCTAACCATTGTGTGTCACTAATGTAGAGAGTAAGAGTCTAATTTAATGTAGAGTTAAATCTAGCTTGTTTCGCCCTCTTGAATCGGTATTTGTCCTCGATTTTCATCTCAGGGAGAGAGGTCCCTTTCTATTTGGTGCATCACCACCTTTTACTTATTTCACGTTCTCCTTCTTACCTTTACCCTGTCAATTCAGTAATTTAGCCTTAGCTAGTGATAACGTTAGAGTAGTTTGGTTAAGGAGTTAGTCTTCTCCATAGTTTTCTCCCAAGGAGCCAAGGTCCCACACTTTGGGAAAATCCCATGTCTTCTTGAGATAACCAAGTTTACCAAAACTTGGTGAGATTTCGAGGGTCCACATTTTCAATGACAATAAAAATCATGGAAAATAGGTTCGAAGGAAAAAGATGAACACCTCCCAAAAATACCAAGTCATAAACCTTGCTAACAAGTATTATAGAGATTGGAAAAGATTTGTAAAGGTAAAAACCTATGAAAATGGCTCCATCTAAGTTTAGATGAGTCTAACTTTAAAATTGCATTCTTTGCTCCTAGTATGCAAAATTATATCTCAATTTGTATAAATATGTCATGAATCACCAGAATTCAATCTTATGTCTCTAAAACCCTAATCCAACCTCCGTGTCTGCAAAATGCGCAAGGGAAACAAATGGGTTTTGTGGCCTATGCTAAACCAAAGAAAAATTGAGCTTCATTGTTATTTGTTAGGCCCTCAACTATAGAAAAATTTGGCAAATAATAAACTAATATAATACATTCAACATGCATTATTTTGTAGTGCGATTGTCCAACCGTTATCTTTTCAATTTGAGCAACAATTAGGAGAATCTACATGCTTATATATATGCTTGAAATCAAAATTTTGGTAGATGGATGCTTCATAAATAATGTTCCTTCCATACAAATTTAATATAGATCTATTCCTCTTGAGTGTTCTACGTAACACATGTCCTTAATACGCTAGTGATCGTTTGTATTAATAAACATCTTAAATTCAAATTAGGACCCTATTGATGCACAAGAAGACACACAATAGGTAGGAAACATGAAAAATAAAGGATAAAAATCTCAAGAAAACCAAATTTGGGTCTAAAGCCCCCAAATGCAAGTGACCATTTTCATAGATATCATGCCATTTTTGTAGTTCGAAAATGGGCAAGATCTTGTCAAAATGGAAAATACTCAAGATTGGTCAAAAATTAAGTGGAAGAGATATTTTTGAGAGGCGTAAAAGAGAAAATGGAAGAAGAGGCGAACAAGGCCCACATAGAGAAGAATGAAAATATGACAAGATAGTATGAGGTCGAGGGTGTCGATGACACAAGAAAACAAATCGATAGTCAATAGTTGCAACAAAACAAAGCGAATAATAGTTTAACTTAGATCAACGAGTTATACACACACAAATATGTTGGTATCATAACAATTAAATAACCTCATACCAAAACTATGTTCTTACATAGTGCCCCCACTTTGATGTGTGCGTATACATATCAAAGTCAAACAAACAATTGTGTGGATATATAATGGATAATGTCAAATCCTTAGATATATTCTCATGTTTGAAATCTACGTCACTACAAGTAAACTAGATTAAAGCGATAAATTAATAATACAATAAGGAATTATTGAAATCTATAAAGTACACAAGGGAATATGAATGACTACACTTGAATGTGCTAGAATTGTATGTTGTCTTGTGATGAAACCAAATATTTGCATCTACCATTGAGGTGTGCCTCATGATGAGATCAAAGTGTCTATATCTAATCTATGCATGTTGCACATCCTCTCGATGAAGAAGTAGAGGTCATATCATGACTTAGAGAGTAAGATTAACTTTAAAGATAAAATAATATGAATATATGCCCTCGTTTGATTCATATGATGAGCTTGTGAACCACATATCTCAAAATAAACAAATTACGTGTACCATATATATAATAGAAAAATAAAGCTAAGGTATAAACATATAAATATAAGTATTGTAAAGTAAGTCCCTAAGATAGATTAAATGTAATCAATATAGGTTTGAAAAGGAAATGTGCCCCAAGGTGGGTGTGGTCTAGCAATATGTGCTCAAAAGCTGAATATTGCTGAAGGTAAGAAAAACATAATCAATGTAGGCTCGAATTTAGAACAATTCCCCAAGGTGAGAAATATATGGAAATGTAAGCTTGATTGTAAGAGGATGCCCCCTAAGGTGGGAAATATGTATTCAATGTGGGATTCATAGCAGGATGATGCCCCAATGTGGGCGATATATAGTGATATAAGCTCAAGAGTAGCTATACTACTCAAGTGTAAGTAACCTATAACAACATGATCTCAAATAATCCAATATTGGCCCTTAGATGGGCCATGGATAATCACACTAACACTCCTCAGAAAACAAGATTGAAATATGGAAAGAAATAAAGGTTAAAATCACAATTTTATGTAATCATGTGGAGATAATGATAAAACAAGTGATCGATTTCCCCATTTAGGGAGAGAAATATGTGACAAAATTATGATTTTTATTGTCAACAACACTCTAAGAATGTTTTTGAGTTGAAATATATCTATGCTAGTATTGTTAACGTGTGTAAGAGGGTCAAAAATACATTGATATTTTTGGAAATAACACACTAGGTGATAATTGTGTCTTGATTAGGGGTAGGTATTTAGGTGGACATAAATGTTTAGGTTTCTAAGTTAACTTGGGTTAAATAATCTTGTAACTCAAATTACTATGTAAAGACAAAGTGAATTCGAAAATATCAATCATTTGCATGCACACTCTTGTGTTTAATTACTTTAGATCTTAGAGAGATTGCAAATGGTGACTCAATGTGGTAGCATGTTTGCATCAATGAGACAAGACATGTTGTGACGATGACGACATAACGATAAGTGGTCATTTTTGCTAAATTTGTAAAGAATTTTTCAACTCTATGGAAAAGGTAAGATTTATACGAAATGGTCTTAATTATATGGATTTGGTTCTAATTCTACAAACATGATCATGACAACACATTTTTGGTATTATCTTTATGAAACTGGTCACTTTGTTTAATTTTTCCATTTCTTAACATTTCAACTTTGTTAGTGCATTTAACTAACCATACATTATTGTACATGCAATTAAAGATACACTTGTAATATTAACCAAGTTATTAACTTGATTGACTTCACTATTAATAGAAAATCAAGCTTGCCTTACAATTAACTACTTTCTAATCCTAATAATAACCACCACTTGTTTTTATAAAATCATGGAGAGCTAGTGTTAGTGATATATCGTAGAAGAAGTAAATGTGGAGCTTCACTGCTGATGTTGCCTTCTGCATGTTTTTTGTTGTTTTTTAGCTATTTTTTGGCTGCTTTTCTGCAGTGTTCGAACTGGTTAGTTGTTTTGTGGTAACTTCTCTTTGGTTACCTTTGGTTCTTATGACTTATCTGGATCTTGATCCTTTTTGTGGTGCTTTTTAATTCCTATTCTGGCTTTTAGGCCCTCTTTGTATACAAGGGTATAGTCCCTTTCAAAAAACTATTTACCAATAATAAAAAAAGATATATAGTAGAAGAAAGTTATTCTTACACTTGCAAATTTAAATTAGAGATCCTTAATAAAATTGTGGTATTCATGCCACCCTTGGTAAATATGTATTATGTCCTTAATTTACACTTTCATTGATTAATTAGGTATGCATGCTTATGGGTGTTTGTCTTATGGTTGTTTAGAATGATTTTGGAGAGTACATCATATTTTAATATGGTAACAAAGCAATAAAATGTCACCTCATGTCAGTATGTAACTTTACAAATTAGATTTATAGTTTTTTTAATCTTTTTCTAAGGGTATACAAATTAGATTCGTATTTTTATAGTTTTTGGAAGATATATAATTTAATACATTTTTTTGACCTTTTATGCAATTCTATCCATATCTAGTGGCTTACCGCAATTAGCCATTATTATGCTCTCATCTTGCGCTTCATGGGATCTAGGTCAAGTAAAAAATTGGTGAAAGTGGTGGGTTTCTTCATTAAAATGTGGGTATTTTTAGACTATCATGGGTAAAATTGTGTTCGATGGTTTAAAACTTCAAGAGTTGTTCTCGTAAAGCGGTTATTATTTTTACCTAAGTGGTGGTACGAGGGTTCGCCCATATTCCAAAGATTAGACAACAATGTGTATGAATTTTAGCTTCCATGTATCTTATGGTATACATGAAGCACTTAGGTTTTTCTATTTTTTCCAATAGGAAGCCTTTGGACCGTTTATTTGTGTGGTGCACTAGTAATCAATTAGCCTTGGGAAGTTACTCTCTATGTACCTCAGAGATGAGATAATACAACTACAAGAACAATGGAATCCTCTATGTTCAATGACCAAACATTGGTTCAATTCACTATTTATGAATGAGATATGTATATTAAAATGCCTATAGAACAAATAAACATTGAATTAGTGAATCCCTTAGGTTTATCTAGAAGTACAACACAATATTGTTCATATCGTGTTTTTAGTTATAATCTTGGTTCAACATTTTTGGTAGTTTCATATAAAACCCTTGTCAAACACAATATAGATTATCTATTTCAATTTCAGTTTCAAATCATTTGTTCAATTATTGTACAAGTTTGCCACATTTTTCACCAAAATTTTATATAGGAAAAAAATAGACTTCTATTATTTTAGAACCCTAGTTCCATGTGAAGTTGGGAAAATGTTATTTTTTACATTCGCACAACCGTGAGAAAAAAAGTACGCATGGTGTGTTTTGTAGAGCATAAAATGGGATTTATCCTTTGATTTAGGTGGCATTTTTCGATTATGATTTGATTTTGAACTTGCAAGGACTTAGTTTAATGTTTCCATGTGAAAAATGAGTACGCATGTGTTTTTTTTCTTGTTAGGGACCTATACCATGATAATTTTCTCTCCAAGATGATGATTTAATCCCTACTTCGATTCCGGTGAAAAAATCCCCATACGAATATGATTTTTTCATAAATAAATAAAATTTTATCCCATAGGAAAGTTTCACCATTGTTATTTTCTCATCAAGGTGATCATTTTAAATTCTATATTTGGAAACACTATTTAGAAAATAAAATTGGTTTATTTTTTTGACTAGTAGCAAATTTCAACACGCGCTAGTATGGATACTTAGAAAGCCATTCTCACATAATTACCATAGATGAAAAGGATACATTGATGAAGTGGCAAAATCATTGTGATGAAGCCATATGAACTTTTGGTCGAGCTTAGTATCCATTGAGCTAAAATTTCATTTTTTAGGATGAAATATATCCTCACAATGTTTGGAATATCTTGGTAAATATTTTTGGAACTTATAATTAGATGCAAGCATGCTAATTGGAAAACAAAATTTATACTCTCAATCTAGACAACTATCCTCATATTGAGGATTTCATCACTCAAGTGAAGTGCTCAAGGCTTCTACTTTCTGAAGCTAGTGAAAAGAAGTTTGATGAATATATCATTATGAATTTTTAAATCTAAATTAGGTCATCCATACTCAAATTTTGTCTCCAACTACTACGCATAGTAAGATTCTTTGGGCACTATATATGTGGCACTAAAATTGGAAAAATTCTATAAGAAACTTCATAAAGAACATGAAAAATTGATTTTTATTGGTGATATCTAACCTAGAGGTAACAAACAACATGCATTGAAATCAATGACTATAATTCGAGGCGACAACCTAGTTCTAACAAGGCCAAGGGAATTGTCAAGGATAAAGGTAAAACATATCATAAACCTAAGGTCAATAAACCAATAAAGCAACACTCAACCCCAAGTCAAGACAAAGGAAAAGGGAAATAGAAAGGAAAAATGACATATAATCTCTTCACTTCTTTCTTAAACCTAGTCATATGGAACATTAGTGTTTGAATAAAATGGCGAGCTTGCAAATGGAGATACAAAGTGTAGCTTCCTCCCTCTAATTTAAGTGCCGCTCTTTCTACAAAAATTAATGGATCAACAAAAATGAATGGATATTGGATTCAAGGGCCTCAAACCACATGGAAAATTAGGGTTCTCTATTTCAAACTTTGTTGCATAGAGCTCAATATAAGTTTTTGTAAGAAGTAACAATCCTCTTAATGTTTAAGGAAAATGATCCATTAATATGGAGAATTGCATGTTCAATAAAGTTCTTCATGTTCTAGCTTTGTATATGAACTTGCTATCCATTTATCGATCAATCATTTGGATAAAGGAAAAACTATTGAGTTTGTTATCGAGATAAGTTCAAGACCAATTTTCTAGTGTAGGTACCAACAAGGTTGATCATCAATCCAAAATGTACAAGTTCAATCAATTTATGTTTAATCAACCTTCATAAGTCATGTTTGATCATGAAAATGGCTTAAGTAAACTTTTGCATGAACATTTTGTTGAAATTAATTGTTTCTCATTGCAAACTCTAACTAAGAAAAACATTGTTCTTTGGTTGTTGACGATGTCATTCACATATGGGGTTTGTTTGGGATGTGCTCTTGAAAACAACACAAAGATCCATTTCTAAAAGTAACAACTTAGAGAGTTGATGAAAAATTGTAGTTGGTCCACAATGACCTTGTGTCATTTCCCATGTTGTTTTCATAAACATAAATATGTTCTTACCTTCATTGATTATTTATCACAAAACATGGGTCTAATTTTTGACGCACAAAAGTGAAGTCTTTTAACACTTCAAAAATTTCAAGGATCTTGTAGAGAATATAACTAAGTGGAAAATACATCATCTTAGAATAAATAATAGAGGAGAGTTCATTAACATCCAAGTGATGAATTTTTGTAAGAAAGATGAGATTTAAATTCAACCCATTGTCCCCTACACCCCCATTAGAATGGTGTAGCCGAGTATAAAAGTCACACACTCACGGAAATGACTAATTGTATGCTACATTCCAAATATATGGATTTATCGATTTTAGGTATAAGCTATTATGTTTGAAAACTAAATTCAAAATTTCACTCCCCACTCAACAATGTTTGATATTACATATGAAGAAAAATAGTATATTGTTAAGCCCGATGTTTCTAGCTTCAAGATTTTAGATGTAATACATAAACACATATCCTAGAAGAAAAGTGAAAAATAATGGAAAGGAACGAAAAACCTTTATTTTTGTTGGTCACTATGAGGATGAAATATCATATTTTTGTTCCAAGAACCACTAAGATTATTTTTTAGATTGATGTATTGTTTAATGAACAATCTCAAGCTTACAATCCATCACCTACTCCTCCTCCGTTACCATATGTTGGGGAAAACATCACTTATAATTTTTCTTTTAATGAACATGATAGTTTTGAAGACTCCCATTCAATAAATTCCTGTACTTTAGATGATGAGATATAGGGGCATAACCAATACCTCCATCTCTAGTGCTAGAGGAAATTATGAATGCACCCACTCAACCCATATAACCTCAACCAACATGGGTCTTCATTGTACGTAATGAGGTTGAGGCCTTAACATTAGATCATATAGATCCAAGTAGGATGAGATCCCAATGCTAATATGGTGTTTCCAATTTAAAACACTTGGCATTAACATAAGATATTGAAACTCAACATCAAACTTCTAAGTATCTTGAATCATGGAAAACTATGGTAGAAGAGATTTGTTCTTTGAAAAGAGCAAAAATTTGGATTTGGCTCCAATTCCAAAAGGAAGAAAAAAGTGAGATGTAGGTGGGTGCATATAACTAAATATGTAATAGATGGGTCCATTGAAAAGTACAATTTCCAACTTGTGAGAAAATATTTTTCATAGGTTGAAGGTACTAATTACCACTAAATCTTTTCTCTAGTTTCAAAAATGAACTTTGTTCACATAGTATTTTCTCAAACTATGAATCTTGGATCGAAGTCCACCAAATAGATGTTAAAAGCGCCTTCTTGTATGGTGATTTATAGGAAGAAAGCTATGTGTCCCAAAATATAGTGTCCGTTGATAGTGAGAACTCTATTTATGTGTGTTGATTGAAAAATTCCTTGTATAAATTGAAACAAGATCCTAAAGATTGGTATGAAAAGATTAACATATCTCATATCAATTTTTATTTTTCATGGTGTTTTATGATCCTACAATTTACACAAAGAAAGTAGAAATAAAACTCCTTATTGTGGTCCTCTATACCAATGACTTAATTATCACAGAACTTCCACATGGATATTAAAAGTTCCTTCTTGTATGGTGATTTGTAAAAATAAATATACAAGTTCTAAAATCTAGCTTCTATTGTCAAGTGATAACTCCAATTATGTTTTTGATTGAGAAAGTCCTTATAAGGCTTGAAACAGGATCCTAAATTTTAGTTTGAAAAGATCAACATATTTCTTATCTTTTCTAATAGTCATACACTACGTTTTTCCAAATCTACAGTCTACATAAAAAAAGTGGATAAAAAAATCCTCATTTTGGTCCTCTATGTTGATCGCTTAATTATCACAAGAGCTTCCACATAGTAGATTCATGATTTGAAAGCACATTTGAAGAAGTATTTTGAGATTAATGATTTGGGTTTTTACATCAATTCCTAGGTCTTCAAATATCACAATCTAATAAATTTATTTTCTTTCATTATTCTAAGTATGATCAAGGCATTATTTGTCGTTTCAACATGGATGACCGCAAGTCCGATCAATCATTGTCATTAGGGGTCAATATTTCCACCATATGTTGTACTCCTTGAGTTGATGTGACACTCTATATGAAGTTATTTGGAAGATTACTATACTTGACTCATACACATTTATTTTCTTGTGAATATTGTATCAAACTATTTTCAGGACCCCCACGAAATCCCTCGACAAGCTACACAAATATTTTCAATATCTTTTTGTACTACTAATAATGGGATTGAGTATACAAATCAGTCAAAAATACCTCGATTTTGGATATACTTTAAGGGGAACAATAGAAAAAGATCACACTCCTTCAAAATCAATAGTTTTAGGCTATTTATAAAATGATTGGGAATGAGATCCGGATGATTGAAATTAAATTGTATGATTTATATATCATCTTGAGGTAGGTCACTTGCATGGGTCTTGTAAAAGCAAACCATCATTGCTTTGTATATTAAGGAAGTA